>JAFMOC010000037.1:3967500-4490000 GCA_019802505.1 Corydoras sp. C115 | reverse complement strand
TATACAGAGCAGCTAATTTACCTTAAATCCATGTTTCTGTAATGTGGGATAAAACCTGAGGAACCTGGGATTTCAAACTGAGAGCCAGCACTGCGAGGCAGACGTGCTAACCACTAAACCACCGTGCTGCCCTGCTATTATATTCATTTATTTATTAATTTTCTTCCATTTAATCATCTACTAGGATCTCGGCCCGGCGGGGGGGGGGGGGGGGGGGGGGGGGGGGGGGGGGGTTTCCATTGAATCCATGTTTTTGGACTATGCGAGGAAACCAGAAACTACACCACTGTGCTGCTGTGCTATTATTATATTGTATTGTATTATATTATATTGCTTTATATTGTTGATATCAATGCACTTTACTATCTGTTGTTTGACTCTTCTGGTTTTGTCTCATGTGGCCACATTTACACATACTGTACTGTACTCGTAACACTATCTGGTTAAATATTGGTTATATAATATAATATTCAGATTACCAGGGTCATTGTTCAGTTCTGCTTAAATTAGAGTTGCCAATCTGAATGGTTTACATTAATATTAGGTGGTAACCTGTATCTGTTCAGTTTGTATACAATTCTGGCCTGAAATGTGCACATTATTACAGTTTTACACAAGTCACTGAAGTCAAATTAACCAAAAAATCTCATCCGAATCATTTTGCTCTAAAGAACAGCAAATTTATTCAACTCAAGAGGAAGAAAACACAAAATTTACATGTAAACAAGATATCACATAAGTTGCTAGCAAGTCGACACAGTATAAAATGAAATGTAAATGTAAAATCAGTATAAGGTTTTATTTCGATTAAATCCACAGAATTGTAATGTCTGTGTAATTCCCATTCATTCATTCATTCATTATCACCCGCTTTTCCTCTATTAGGGTCGCGGTGGGGTTCCTCATGCCCATCCAGGGGAGAACGTCCCGGGCGCTGGGCAGATAGACCCAGGACAGGGCGCCAATCCATCGCTGGGTTAATTCCCATTGATTTGAGTTAAAGGTAAAAACAAAAAAGATTCTGCAATCCAAATTTAAAATCAAACCAGACATCATCTCACCTTGTACGTTAAAACTTGTACGTCCAAACAGAATGTTGTATGAATTATAAATGATGAGGATTGATTAGCTACACACGTGGACAAAATTGTTGGTACCACTTGGTTAATGACAGAAAAACCCACAATGGTAACAGAAATAACTTTAATCTGATAAAAGTAATAATAAATAAAAATTCTATGTACAAATGAAAGTCAGACATTGCTTTTCAACCATGCTTTAACAGAATTATTTAAAAAAAGAAACTCCTGAAACAGGCCTGGACAGAAATGATGGTACCCTTAACTTAATATTTTGTTGCACAACTTTTTGAGGCAATCACTGCAATCAAACGATTCCTGTATCTGTCAGTGAGACTTCTGCACCTCTCAGCAGGTATTTTGGCCCACTCTTCATGTGCAAATTGCTCCAGTTGTCTCAGGTTTGAAGAGTGCCTTTTCCATACGGCATGTTTCAGCTCCTTCCAAAGATGCTCAATAGGATTTAGGTCAGGGCTCATAGAAGGCCACTTCAGAATAGTCCAATGTTTTCCTCTTAGCCATTCTTGAGTGTTTTTAGATGTGTGTTTTGGGTCATTATCCTGTTGTAAGACCCACAACCTACAACTGAGACCAAGCTTTCTGACACTGGGCAGCACATTTCTCTCTAGAATCCCTTGATAGTCTTGAGATTTCATCATACCCTGCACATATTCAAGACACCCTGTGCCAGATGCAGCAAAGCAGCCCCAGAACATAACAGAGCCTCCTCCATGTTTCACAGTAGGGACAGTGTTCTTTTCTTGATATGCTTCATTTTTCCGTCTGTGAACATAGAGCTGATGTGCCTTGCCAAAAAGTTCCATTTCTGTCTCATCTGTCCATAGGACATTCTCCCAGAAGCTTTGTGGCTTGTCAACATGAAGTTTGGCAAATTCCATTCTGGCTTTTTGATGTTTTGTTTTCAACAATAGTGTCCTCCTTGGTCGTCTCCCATGAAGTCCACTTTGGCTCAAACATCGACGGATAGTTCGATCTGAGACTGATGTTCCTTGAGCTTGAAGTTCACCTTGAATCTCTTTAGATGTTTTTCTTGACTCTTTTGTTACCATTCGTGTTATCCATCTCTTTGATTTGTCATCAATTTTCCTCCTGCGTCCACGTCCAGGGAGGTTGGCTACAGTCCCATGGATCTTAAATTTCTGAATCACATGTGCATCTGTAGTCACAGGAACATCAAGCTGCTTGGAGATGGTCTTATAACCTTTACCTTTAACATGCTTGTCTATTATTGTCTTTCTAATGTCCTGAGACAACTCTTTTCTTTGCTTCCTCTGGTTCATGTTGAGTGTGGTACACACCTTGTCACCAAACAGCACAGTGACTACCTGTAGCCCTATATATATATGCCCACTGACTGATTACGATATTGTAGACACCTGTGATACTAATTAGTGAACACACCTTGATTTAACATGTCCATTTGGTCACATTATTTTCAGGCGTACCATCATTTCTGTCCAGGCCTGTTTTATGAGTTTCTTTTTTTAAATCATTCTGTTAAAGCATGGTTGAAAAGCAATGTCTGACTTTCATTTGTACATTTTCATAGAATTTTTATTTATTACACCATGTAACAAATTTCAAAACAATTTTTGTTCCCAGTTGTTAAGTGTGTTTTCCTGATTGTTTGTACCCTAAATGAATAGAAAAAAGTTATTATTCCCTGTAAACTTTGCTTTTGTGGTCAGCACAATGATATTTTGAAATTGATCTATTTTTAAGGATATTCGCCATATTTCAAGATACTTAAGAAGCTTCTGGAATTGTGAGAACTATCAAGAAGTTTCTAGAACTGTCCAGAATTATCTAGAACTTTCTGGGACTGTACAGAATTGTAGGTAGCTGTATAACTACAGTTATATAGGGCCACTATAGCCCTTTCTGAGAGACGGAGAGACATGATCTAATTGGTTGGGATTGCATAGTAAGTGGGCAACAGCCATCACAGACAAAAGGGAATTGACCTAGACAGACCGGTGTGAATTGATTCTCTATTCAGATTCTGATAACGACAGTATTCACACTTCACCCCACACCCATTACAGGAGGAGCTTAGGAAGGACCACCACTTTCAAATGTATATATTGTGTGTTACTCTGCTACCGCGTGATCAGTCTTGCTCTGCTGAATCCTCAGTACACTCTTGTACTTTGATACTGCATGGAATAAAGATTGACCATTTTTATCAAGTTTGGAGAGACATCCTTTTTCCTTACAGTACACAGCAACTAACTTGTGTTACATGGTGTTATTACTTTTATCAGATGAAAGTTCTTTCTGTTACCATTGTGGGTTTTTCTGTCATCAACCAAGTGGTACCAACAATTTTGTCCACGTGTATATGCTTCCGTTTCAGTCCTCTGGCTATAATTTTCCTTTGCTGACGTGTGTGAGTGTAATTACGGACTAGAAAAGGTCTATTCAAGAGGCTCTTCAGTGATTTTCTTCTCCAAATATAGAACAGGGAAGCACTTCTCAATTAACAAAGTAGATTTGTTAGAATGTTAACGAATTAGACAGCCGTGTGTGGTACAGCTACTGTATATGTACAAAGTGATTGCCTCAGTGGAGCAGTCTGATCCAGGATCAAGAGCCAGGATTTTGTCTAATGAATCACCTTAGAATGCTAAATATGAGTGTGATCAAGAGTCTTTTGGGCTAAATGTGAGCAATAGAGTAATCAGGACCTGCCCCTTTACGCAACAAACGCCTCCTGCGTTTTACACAGCCAAATTATTACAAACACATTAAACACACACACATTTCCACACACGCGCACACAAACACACACAGCTGCCAACATGTGCCTCTCAGCAGCACTGCTCCTGCTAGTACTCTGTGGTAAGTCTCTGTTATTTTAGTTTCACTCCGCTGTACAGAATGTTGCACTTTCTGTATAAGTTTTTACATTGAAAATGAAAAGGTTTCCTTTCTTTTGCTTTGCAAACGTATCTAAAATGGATGATGATGAAATGTGTATGAACAGCGTGTGTACACTGTAAACATATCCACTCAGCAGGAGACTGAATCTGATCTGTATGGCTTTTGTCTTACAGACTTACAGCCTTTCATCTCAAATCGCTTTTATTTCTGTTTTATTTTAGCTTTGTGGTGCCCTGTAATCACTGCACACTTTTGGGCATTATACACATTGTATAGTGTTTATATAGTGTTTATAAATGTAATAAATTGCCAAAAAGATACATCTTGCAATGAAGCAAAAAGTTAGTTTGTCAGTTAAGGCACATCAACTCAATTTATGAAAGAAATGAGGTGAAACGTCAATGTTTAGTCTCCTTCTGTCAACTGCTATTAGAAAAAGCAAGAACCAGTTTGAGCTACAATATTTCTTTTTGTTTACAAAGTTAAAGTCCAAAATTCGGATGGCACGGTGGCTTAGTGGTTAGCACGTTCGCCTCTCAGCGCTAGGGATTCCCAGTTCGAATCCCCATCTGGGTGGAGTTTCCATGTTCTCCCTGTGTCCGCGTGGGTTTCCTCTGGGTTCTCGAGTTTCCTCCCACAGTCCAAAAACATGGATCAAATCAATTGAATTCTCCAAAAATTGCCCTATATAGAGTGTGTTTGTGTGAGTGAGTGTGTGCCCTGTGATAGATTGGCACCCTGTCCTGAGTGTATCTGCCCAGCGCCCGTTCTCCCCTGGATGGGCATGGGGAAACCCCCCGCGACCCTAATAGAGGATAAAGTGGAACATAATGGATGGATGGAAGTTAAAGTCCAAAATTCGGATGGCACGTTGGCTTAGTGGTTAGCACATTCGCCTCTCAGCACTAGGGATTCCTGGTTTGAATTACCATCTGTTTCCATGTCCTCCCCGTGTCCGCGTGCGTTTCCTCCGGGTTCTCTGGTTTCCTCCCACAGTCCAAAAACATGGATCAAGTCAATTGAATTCTCCAAATTTCCCCATATAGAGTGTGTCTGTGCGAGTGTGTGCCCTGTGATAGATTGGCACCCTGTCCTGGGTGTATTTGCCCAGCGCCCGAAACGTTCTCCCCCTGGATGGGCATGGGGAACCCCCCCGCGACCCTAATATAGGATAAAGCGGAAGATGAAGGATGGATGGAAGTTAAAGTCCAAAATTCGGGCGACACGGTGGCTTAGTGGTTAGCACGTTCGCCTCTCAGCGCTAGGGATTCCCAGTTCAAATCCACATCTGGGTGGAGTTTCCATGTTCTCCCAGTGTCCATGTGGGTTTCCTCCGGGTTCTCCGGTTTCCTCCCACAGTCCAAAAACATGGATCAAGTCAATTGAGTTCTCCAAATTGCCCCATATAGAGTATGTTTGTGTGTGTGAGTGTGTGCCCAGCGATATATAGGCGCCCTGTCCTGCATGCATCTGCCCAGCGCCCGTTCTCCCCTGGATGGGCATGGGGAACTCCCCCGCAACCCTAATAGAGGATAAAGTGGAAGATAATGGACGGATGGAAGTCCAAAATTCATAAAAAAAACACACAACCAAAATACTAATTGTAATCAAATACTCAACAAAAGGTCAATAGTGTTTTATTGCTTTCCTGTTTTTTATGTGTTCCTTATTGTGACAAATGCTAGACGTTATGCTTTTGTTTTTTTTCTGGCTTCTTTGTCTTTTATTTCTGCAATTTATGTTCTGCAAACTATTGTTCAGTCTGGTGCTTTTCATTACATCTATTAAAATATAATAAGAATAATTGACTTACACCTTTGTCTTCTATGCTAATTCAAAAATGTATAGTATAGTAGAGGTTGTTAATAGTAGAGAGGATAGGTGTAATTTAGTAATAGGGAAAATAAGGTCAAGGTGACAGTGTGATATAAACAGATATAAAGATAAAGATGGAGACAGTGGAAAGAAAGCAAAAAAGAGTTTAGCAAATAAATAAAGAGTTTAGCATTGTGAACTTCCCTATTGTGGGATAAATAAAGATCTTATCTTATTTGTGTAAAGAAGTGGATGATGGCAATTTTAAAATATCATGTCAAATAATTTATAATAATGTGACATGATTTAATAAATATAAAATTGGCTTTATACTGTATGCAATACCGTTTCATTCATGTGTAAATATTATTTTGCATTTTTATAGTACTGTCTTGCATCCAATCTCAACAAATCATTATACATTTTACTGAAATGTGTTTATTCATTCATTCATTCATTATCTTCCGCTTTATCCTCTATTAGGGTCGCGGGGGGGTTCCCCATGCCCATCCAGGGGAGAACGTCTCGGGCGCTGGGCAGATACACCCAGGACAGGGCGCCAACCTATCACTGGGCACACACTCACTCACACAGACACACTCTATATGGGGCAATTTTGGAGAATTCAATTGACTTGATGACTCATGTTTTTGGACTGTGGGAGGAAACCAGAGAACCCGGAGGAAACCCATGCAGACACGGGGAGAACATGGAAACTTCACCCAGATTGGGATTCGAACCGGGAATCCCTAGCGATGAGAGGCGAACGTGCTAACCACTAAGCCACCGTGCCGCCCGAAATGTGTTTATTCATTTTAAAATATTGTAGATCCTCATTTTCCGCCTGCCTGTTGATTTTGTTTTCTTCTGTATTTTTAGATTTTGTTACCTCCTGGAGTTTCTTAGCCAGTTTCAACATGGCAGGGATTACTGGTTTGGTGACGTTTGACCCTAAAGATAAGACTGCCACCGTTAACTTAACTGGTACTAATACACAGACATGTGGTGCTTTCAGTCTAATTCTCACTGAGTTTCCAGTGATGCCTGGTCACTTCGCCCAGCCGTGTGATCAAGCCCAAATAGGAGAGCATGTCTTTGTAATGTCTATTGATAAACCATCCTCAGCGGTGAACATTTCCATGTTGCTGGAGAAACGGCCAAATCTGGATGCACACGCACTTGTGATTGAGACCTGCAATGGTACAAGAGCTTGCACAAGTGTACTGGCCTCTTCATCAGTCACCACATGGCAGGCTCGTTTCTATGGTTTTGTGGCTGGGAACATCTACCTCCGCCAGGTATCTGGAGAGCCCGCGGCCATCCTTCTCTCAGACCTTGTCAATCTTAATCAGTGGAATACTACTGTTGCTGATATTTTTCTGTCTGAAAGTTCTGCTGTTGACTGTAAGACTTTACTGGGTGGTTCCAATTCCAACAGTTTGAGAAATGTGGGGCAGTTGAAGGTCGGCATTCCTCTTCATCCTGTTAAATCCCATTTGGATATATTGTCTCTGCCGGTGGCATTTCGTTTTGCTCTGCTTAATCTTACCTCAGGGTTTATATGTAGCGAAATCCAGACTTTGGAACCAAAGACGATCAGTGCTCTGATAGACATGAGGGGGATTAAAGGCTACATAACCTTTCATCAGCCCTCTCCCTTTGATTTGACAACTCTCAAAATGAACCTAACAAACCTTGGTAGACGAGTTGGACCATACCATGTTCACTTGTTTCCCACGCCACAGATGAGGTCACCACCACAGAGCACATGCAGCAACGAGAATGTTGGGGGCCACTGGAATCCTTTTGGGGTGGACACTCAGCCCTCAACGTATCCTCCCCCTTCAGGCTCAACTCATGATCTTTATGAAGTGGGAGATCTTAGTTCCAGACATGGATCTTTACAGAATGCAGATGATTTCCAGGCCAATTTAAGCGACTGGAACTTGCCCCTGTTTGGACGAAACAGTATAGTTGGTCGTTCTTTGGTTCTTCATCAGCTCGATGGAACCCGATTTGCCTGTGCAAGTATTCTTTACCCTGGAGAGGTTATTGTAGGAAGGGCTATCTTTCACACCACAGTGGTAGGATCAATCCTCTTCACCCAACTGAAAAACAACCCATACTCTGATGTCTCAGTTTTCCTAGATTTGTCTTATGGACAGCCAAACAAATCTGCTACTCAGCGGCACCACTGGCATATTCATACCTACCCTATTAGCACAGAGACAGACGATGATACGGGTCAGTGTGGCTCCACTGGGGGTCACTGGAACCCCTATGAAATTAATAACACTGTGCCCAGCTATAAGATCAACTGCAAACCAGATTTTCCTTTTTCTTGTGAGGTTGGAGATCTATCCAGCAGACACAAGCTACTTAGTCTGGAGCCTGATATTGGAAATCTAGCCAGCAAAAACTTTTTTACAGATAGTACATCCTGGCTATCTGGATTAGACAGTGCAATTGGTCGTTCTGTAGTGATCCATGGTCCAGATGAGGCCAGTCATCGTATTGCCTGTGCCAACGTGACTCTTCTTCGCTTTCCCTCTGCTCACTCTGGACCTTGGCATGGAGCAGGGTCTTCCAAAGGGACTGTTCATTTATTTCAGACCTCTCCTCAGGGACCGACCAACCTCAATGTTTCTTTGACTGAACTGGGAGCCAAAGCAGGTGGATACCACATCCATTTGCTGCCAGTGAGGACTGGATTGGATGCATGCTCCAACAAAAATGTCATGGGTCATTTCAACCCATATAGTGTGAATTTAACATTATCCCCCAGTCCGGGAAATGGTTCAGTGGACCAGTATGAGATTGGTGATATAAGTGGCAAGTTCGGGACTTTAAAAGATCAGAACCAGATCCAGGAACATTACGTGGACATTAACATGCCACTAAGTGGAGTCAATAGTGTAATAGGACGATCTGTTGTTATACATTACATCAATGGTTCAAGGTGAGCTTATTTATTGAGCTACTGTTTAAAGAACACGTATGTTATTAATATTCACTCACTACAAAAGGTTATGTTGACAATTAACTATAGAACCTATTAAACCTTAAAAAACACAGGAATTTACAACATATAGTGCCACATGGGAAGACATTCTAAAAGCAGGTTTCAGGTACAACACTAATGTGAGATTGACACCTGGCAATCAGAAAATTTCTCAATTCCGCCTAACATTGTTTAATTTAGTGGAGATCAGACAACTTTGGGATTCAGTTAAACCAAACTCATCAGACCATGCTTTATAAAAGTAATCTATTTTTGCCCACAGTGCTTACACACTGGAATTTGTCATCCACATGAAACTCATCTGTGCAATCAAACACACACTGAGTGAAGTGAGCGCACATGCCCAGAGTGGTGGGCAGCCTTGTATACGGCACCCAGGGGGCAATTAGGGTTAAAACACAAACTTGTTCCATGGAGGTTGCATAAATTAAATGCCTGTGTATTCTGGAATGTCCAATAACCATGAAGCCAAATCTAAAGTTAACAACATTAGTGTTCATAGTTAATAGGTGAAAGAAAACTGAACATATTGTGTATGTTCAGCCATCAGTGTCACATGGTTGTTGTACCTTTATTTAAAAGCTTAAAAAGCAGAACAAAAAGTAGTGCAGGTGCTGCCCACCGCAACATATAGACCTTCAACTGTAAAATTTATAATGAATAATAGGAACTGAAAGACATTAAGAAACAAATCTCAGAGGCTTTTGGTAATAATTGCATCATTATAATAAGTTGCTATATGCCACAGGAGAAAAAGAGTAAAATGTCCATTAATAACGTGATCGAGTTTGTTATTTATTGATGACAGAAAACAGTATTACTTGAATTTTAAAATAACACAGCTTGTATTATATAAAATTTTTTAGTGACACCAGTGCAAAACTTTTTTGAGGCAGAGTGGAAATAAAAATATGAAGAGCTACCATCTATATTTTCATTAATACACAGATGCTTTTTAACCAAAGCAACTTACAAATGTCCCTACTTCATTGTTGGGGTCAAACTACATGGACATTATACCACACCCTGGAGCAACAAGGTTTAAGGACCCACATCGGTAACTTCAGTGTACTTGGGATTTGAACCCCCAATCTTCAGATTGATAGCCCATCATCACTCACGCTAGGAAAAAATGAAAAAACTGAGAATACATTTTAGCTCTATATTTAGCTCTACAAAATAGGAAGTGAAGTGTTAGTACAAATTAAATTTGAAGTTGTATGACAGTGAGCAATCTTTTGGTGGCTTTATTTAGAGTGTGTTTTTAAAAACTCTTTTGCTGGAAACATTTAAGCTTCCAGACTAACCATCAAGCCATCTTGCCACTCGCATTGAATACAGTGATTTACAATTATTTACTGTGTGCGTATTGCATTGTCATTCTTGGTTAAAAGAAGTCACTTTTTAGTACATGATTAACTTATGTCTTCAGTTTTTTTTGTCCATACTGTATTCGACTGAGATTTGAGATGATTGTGTTTTTTATTTTTTTATTATTATTTTTTTGTGTGTGTGTGTGTGTGTGTTTTGCTTTGCAGGATGCAATGTGCAGACATTACAGCTGATAATTCTTCAGATGGTTACCTCATTATCGCTGAGGCTGTGTTTAATGACAGTGTGATTGGCAGCATTACTTTGGTAACATTTTTGTTCTGCGCTCATGATGGTGATATTCTTTCTTTAACCTTTAGTTCTGCTTCTTTTTTATGTGGAGTCTGTTAGACCATAGGTTTCCTCTAAAGGCTTCCACATTCCAAATGTAAATGTAACTGTAAGTGAGTAAATTGCCTGACAGTCTAATATATAGAAGGTTGTGCCACATCCAATACTTAGATAATCTTTTGTGGAGACTTTTAAAGAGAAGAGCTTAAAGAAGAATGAAATTGTATTCTGTGTATAAGCACAGTGTGATGTGCTCATTTGGTATAGAAACAGCCCTGTTTTTATTTTTACCTGGAATTTATTGTTATATAAATATGTTGGAGATGTAAGTTTACCTGAATATACTAGAGTGGCATGACACCCTGTTGTGCTGAACATCCAGCTGACAGACATGACAAGCCTGTCCTTATAAAGAGGAGGCATCTCTTTAAATCTGCCACAAAAAGATGACGCTTTCCACTTTCTTTCTATCCAAAGATGTGGGTGATGAGAAAAAAAGTAGGGGAAAGGGTAGATTGTGCACATACGCTGACAGCTATGTGCCTGTAACATAATAACTGATGTTAAACAGTCCTCCCTCTCCCAGACTGTCTGTCTGTCTATCTCTCTCTCTCTCTCTCTCTCTCTTTATGTGATGTATGTATTGTATTGTGTTTGACGTTTATATATCATAAATATTCATTGTGTGTGTGTGTGTGTGTGTGTGTGTGTGTGTGTGTGTGTGTGTGTGTGTGTGTGTGTGTGTGTGTGTGTGTTTTGGTTATTGCCCTTTGTTTTACTTCAGTCTCAGCAGAGTTTTCCTGATGGAAGTTATGGAGATGTGACCCTTTTGGTGGACATGAGCAAGAACACAAATGTAATTATATACATTTATTTATATTTACAGTCAAAAATTCACATCTATATACATGTTTATATTCACAAATACATATGGTCATAATAAGTTGCATTAGACAGTTTCTATAATAAAGGCCAAATCCTGGATTTGCATATACTGCTATTTTATAAATGAAATAATTAGAATAAAAATAACATTACCAAAAAATAATATAACTCTTGCCCAGCAATGGATAAGTGCCCTGTCGTGGGTGTATCTGCTCAGCGCCCAATATGTTCTCCACGGAATAGACATAGGGAATCCCCACATGACCCTGGCTATAGGATTAAGTGGAAGATAATGAATTAATGAATGGATGGATGATATAACTCTATAACTCCGTGTAAATAATCTGATGATTTTCTATTATGTATTTTGTGTTAGGGACAAGTTTGAGTAAATAAAGTTAACACTAATAAATCTCCACCAGTGTCATTTGTATTACCATTGTGAGTAGATCAGTTTGTGCCATTTTGTTTCAGATTAACGATGCTTCGTGGTACATAGCAGAGAAGTATGGGGTTGGATCTGTTGCTGGTTGCCCTGGAAGTGAAAAAATGTACAATCCATTCAACATGACAGATCAGGTTTAAACTGCTTTTAAAAATCTTTGGCATCCCCAGGATAAAATTAAAATTGTGCCCTTGATTTTTGAAATGATTGTCATGATTGTGCAAAATGCTGCTGAACCCTGTTTGTCATGTGGTATTTTAGAGCACGAGCTGTTCTCCAATAACCTCTCTTGCCTGTCCACTTGGAAACCTGACGGGAAAACATGGATATATCAGTTTATCACAGAGACAGCTCTTCACCGACACACACCTTCCCCTGTCTGGAGATTTTACAGGTATGAAGATATTACATTTTGTGATCCTAATCCATTTAAAACCATTATAATGCTTACTTAAAAACATACAGTACCATAAAAAGGGTTGGGCAACCCTAAAATATCTGTTGTAATTAGGTATTTAGAAGATGAACTAATCTCTGAAATGTATGAAGTTAAACATGAAACATAAATTGGGTAACTTGTAGATCAAAAAGTTTTTCCTGTAGGCCAAAGCCCTTGAAGGCTTGGGAAATGGGTAATGCCAAATAGATAGGAATATGAAAACCAGATGTGAATGTATATGTGTACTTTTATGTGCCTTGTGTTAGACTGTGTACTTTTTTAAGTTTTTTTTTCACATTTCACTTTATGAGTGCTGTTATATATGCCAGCACCTCTTATTACCCTAATTAGGATAAGCAATTTAAACAATTAATGAAAAAAACAAAGGTACTGTGTGTTTTTCCTCAGTTATTTACAGGTCTCTGGTCCTAAAGATAGAAAATGAGATCATCGCATGTGCAGACATTCTTCCAAAATCTCCGTCAGCTCGGCAGATCTTTTCAAAAGTAACAACCTTCAGTAGGTACGTGTAAAAAAAAAAAAAAAAAAAGAAAAAAAAGTGAAATCTCATCTTTGCTTTTTTCATGTAAAAGATCTATAGTCTGGAACTTCTTTGTTTATCTGTCCTTTTTTTTAACATTGATTTATGTTGTTTGATAATTGTTTTTATGCATTGTTTGAAATAGAACCTTAAAATAAACCTGTAGTACATGTATGTTAAAAACCTGTAATACATGTATGTTTGGACAAAACACCATACTCATCATGCATGTTGCTATGTGCGAAGAAAGCACATTTTCTGGAATAAGAGCTTAAAAAATGCCCAGAAAAGAAAGTTTTAAAAGCTGTAATCATACTTAGTTCCAGCAGAGCTAACACACATAAAATTGCTGAATTGTTTCAGCAGTTTTGAAAACTATTTGCCTTGCACTGCAAAAATTCCTTATATGGAACCAAAAGTGGTTATTTTATAAAATCACTTATCATAACTTGTAGAGATTTAATGATATAGATTCAAATATTGACAAAAAAATGCATTTATAATTAATTTTAATGTTTGTGAGAATCTAAATCTAAAGGAGATTTAACATTTCTGCTATCTGGGCAGGTATGATTTTCGCAGAAGGGTGGCAGATGTCCTGGATGTTCATCTGTCCAGAGTGTCCATCTTGCCTGGTTCTCTATCACTTATGCCAGGAGGAACATGCCAACAAGTCACCTTTATTGTGTCAGGTAAAAATTATACTGTCGTTTTACCTTTTATTTGAAATATAGTCATTAATAATGAAAGGTGTCTAGTGATCACAAATAAAAAAAAAATAAACGTAGTAAATACATGTATGAGCATATTTTTAGAAAAATGAACGGCCTCCACATGTAAAGTCAAAAGGTTTTAAATGCAAAATCCAGGTTTGATTACAATTTTGCTGTAGTTTTGTATTGGAGAAAAAATATAAGACGGTATACGTCCAAAAAGACCCTACATAGTCTCTCTCTCTCTCTCTCTCTCTCTCTCTGTGTGTGTGTGTGTGTGTGTGTATGTGTGTGTGAACCCTTCCGTGACCCTAGTCCCTACTATAGGACGATGAGGCGATTAAATAGGACAATAATAATAACATGACAATAATATGCAATAGAAATTTGACATGATAAATGAATTGTTTATGTTCATTCTGGCGGCACGGTGGCTTAGTGGTTAGCACGTTCGCCTCTCAGCACTAGGGATTCCCGGTTCAAATCCCCATCTGGGTGGAGTGTCTGCGTGGGTTTCCTCCGGGTTCTCCGGTTTCCTCCCACAGTCCAAAAACATGGATCAAGTCCATTGAATTCTTAAAATTGCCCCATATAGAGTGTGTCTGTGTGAGTGAGTGTGTGCCCAGCGATGGATTGGCGCCCTGTCCTGGGTGTATCTGCCTAGCGCCCGAGATGTTCTCCCCTGGATGGGCATGGGGAACCCCACCACGACCCTAATAGAGGATAAAGCGGAAGATAATGAATGAATGAATGAATGTATGCTTCGTATACTATGAATGATTTATGAATAAATAATGGACACATTGTTACTTGTGTAGAATACATTCTGCATGTTCTGGAGATTAAATCAGAACATGTCTTAGCACATTCTGCTTTTGAATTAGTATTTGGGGTCCTGAATTGTCCCTTGTATTCTCAGGTAACTTGAATTGTGGCAGATTTCATTCCATTGTCATTTTGCAGACCCATTCTGATCCCTCTGAATGAACAATTCAGGTCTTTCAAAAAACTCAGAAAAGGAATGACGCTGAAACTGGAGTCTTGGTTAAACAGTGTGAGTGTCCACCTTGCCGCTTGTTCTGAAACAGGAGAGGGGTGGTTCACCAGAATGACCCATTCTTTACCCTTGGTGTCTGTACACCTAATACCTTTGGGGACGTATTACACAGTTTCTGTGTAATTCTTTTTTTTTTCTGATTTCTGATTCCCAGTATGGACATGTCCAATTCCCATGCACCAGCACCCCCACTACTGCACAAATCCAATCCTGTAGTTCACTTTATGAAATTTAGGATTCTTCTAAAGAAAACACACAAATGTGTAATAATGAGAGCTTCTTTTACCAAATATTAATCAGAACTGGAGGAGACACACTTCAATTCACTTCACCAGTTGTCTCTAATGTGGACGCCAGACAGTACAGATTCCTGTTTTAACAACAGTTAAGACCCACAGCCTTCTGATTAAACACGCCAGCTGTGACTGTAGATCTTCAGCCAAGCTGGTCTTTAAAATAGCAAATGAAAGCAGTTTTGATCAATTTTAGGCATGCTACAATCTTTTGGGCTTTGTAGGTTCTCCCTTTCTTTGTATTTTTTTTTCTTGTAAAAATAAAATCATCTTTTGAATTAGTGAATCTACTTAATGTCATTCTCTACTTATAAACTACACAGATTTGGGATTATTTTCAGATGGGCATACATCTAATTGGAATGTAACATTTGTAACATTTATTCATTCATTATCTTCCGCTTTATCCTCTATTAGGGTCGCGGGGGGGTTCCCCATGCCCATCCAGGGAGGAACGTTTCGGGCACTGGGCAGATACACCCAGGACAAGGCGCCAATCTATCGCTGGGCACACACTCACTCTCAATTGACTTCATCCATGTTTTTGGACTGTGGGAGGAAACCGGAGAACCCGGAGGAAATCCACACGGACACGGGGAGAACATGGAAACTCCACCCAGATGGGGATTCGAACCACTAAGCCATCGAGCCGCCATATGTTACATGTAACATGTAAAAATGTACCATCACTGAACATTATTATAATATTTTTGTCATTTATTTTTCTGTTTTAAACATTTCCACCCCACATGAACCATTAATTATGCTCTGAGGTGGACATGATAAAAAAATAATACTATAAAATTAACCTTAAGAATAAGGGAATGCTTGTTACACTAATGAATTGCAGCTAATTTAAACAGAAAGAAAATCTTGAAGACATAGTAAATCTAGTGGCACAAAGTTATTGTTACCTTACCTCTGGAAACGTACAAATCAGGATGCAGTGTAATAGTTAAAAACATACAAAACAAGAGCATAAGATGTGTATGCACTATAGATAAACTGGGTAAACCAACATTTACAAAGATCCTCAAAAGCTGTGATATAAAAATCAATTTAAATAATGACAATATGTTGCCTAAGCATTTGTCAGATGTTGAAATGTTTTAAACAGGCGATGTTAATCAGAAGAAGCTTGACTCTGTGAAGGACAGTGAGAAGATGGGTCAATTCAAACAGAGTGGAGAATGCACGAAAAGTAAGTTTCCTTTCACCAAATACACTGTGTGGCTAAATGAAAATAGAGATCTGCTTTTCATAATTTAAGCTAAGGCATGCCCAGCGATGGATTGGCGCCCTGTCCTGGGTCTATCTGCCCAGCGCCCGAAACGTTCTCCCCTGGATGGGCATGGGGAACCCCACCGCGACCCTAATAGAGGATAAAGCGGGAGGTAATGAATGAATGAATAAGTTAAGGCACATTGCTATGATAAAAGCATACAAGACACTCTTGTGGCAAGAAAAAAACCTGACTGTGCACCTAGGCATAATTTAATTGTCTCTGTATTAGTGGTGTATAACTTTACACCATAGCATGCAGTTCTCCAACCTATGTCTAGTCTTATATAAAATATAACGATCCATTAAAGTCTTGCCTTTATTTAGAAATTAAAAAGAAAATAATATTTATAGAATGTAAGGGCTCTGCATTTATATGTTAAGATTGCAATCTATATTGGTATGTACACCAGGTGTATTGGAACACCTACACATTGGAACACCTACACACAGAAACAATTCTTTACATCAGAGACCAAAGTTGACCTTCTAAAAGCTCATATTCTCATAAATAAGGTTTTTGTCAGAATTTTGGATCAATCATCCAAGACAGTATTTATTTGTAAGGTGATGGCAGATGAGCGAATCTCATTTGCAATTGCTAATCCATCTCTTCTATAATATTTGAATATGGTTAACCTTAAAGCTCTGTTCATGCTAAGCTTACCCAACCTTAACTTAATGGAACTTGCTTTGTGCATTGAGGCACGGACACACTTAAATAGAAAAAGGGACTTTTCCAAACTGTTACCGCAAAGTTAAAATGATAATATTTTCCATACAAGACTTGTGTGCTTAATAATTGATATGTATCTTTAGATGAATCGCTGAAGTTTATTAACTCTACATGTCCTGTAGGTAGCGTCCCCGTTCTCTTGGCATTCTACAGCACAACTGTTCTCCTACTCTCTTTGACTATGGTGTATCTTCTTCAGACATGGATTCTGCACTAAACTAAGTGAAAACTTCAGTTCCTTTCTCTTTATAACTGTTTTCCTTGAATATGTAACCATTTTGAGGACCAAGCTTGCTTTAATTGGAATCTAAGTCAACTGTTTCAAATTGCATTTTGTTTTAATGCACCATTTTATATTCTTATTTGTATAATTATTTGTGAAAGCATCGCTCTACTTGGTGCATACTGATTCATTATGTTCTATTTTATATATTCTATGTAAAAGTATCTGTGTCTTCATTTTTTTTTCATGTCTTGAAATTGTATTTTGTACCTTTTTCTCTCAGACTGTTTTCTGGTGTTTGTATGTAATTGATTTGAATTAAAGTGCAGTTTCTGTGTAGTTTGAATTAAGATCAGTAAGTAAATTTAAAATTTCTAAACATTCTGCAGCATAGTTTTTTCTGTTTAATAAACCAATTACACCTTGTGTTTAGTATTCATGAGGAAAGAGCTGCAAGTAGTAACCAAGGTAAAGATCTTTATGGTTTCTCTGCTCATATTATGATTAGGGGCACCATGTGACTTATAATCTTCCAGGAAGTGGCTAGGATATTGCCATTTTAATCAAATAGTAATAAAAAAGTATGTTACATGCACATGGGGACAAATATATTACTCTTTATATATATATATATATATATATATATATATATATATATATATATATATATATATATATATATATAAAGAAAAATGAGTAAGGTTTGCCAGCCAAAGGACATTAACCATGAAGCACAGAGTTTTGTGGAAAACAGCATATTGTGGAGGGGCTTTGCTGCAGTTGGGACTGATGAGCTGGAAAAGATGACTTTATAAGATGGAAATTTTCACATAAATAATTAGATGATTAATCCCTGTGTATTAATAAAATATTCAGATTTTGATTCTTATTCATCTGATTATGTAAAAATCTACTATCTTATAATGCCATCTATCTTTTCCAGGGCATCAGTGCATCTCATATTTTTCCTTTTGTTACTAAATATTGAGATGGTGATTCATATTTAATTTAATTGCTGAAGGTTAAGGCAATCAAAGCCTTTTCCTTGACTTTACATTATGGAAAAAGAGTCCTAATCTTCCCCTTAGACCTCCCAGAGACCTGCGGGTTAATTTGCTTTATAGTGTGAGGGGAAATGAATGTTCAATGTCCAGCAGTGAACTGACTGCTGTGCTCAAATTACACCACCACCCATGTGAGAGGGGCATGTACAAGCTTGCTAATCCCTATTCTTAACATAAATAGTTATTCGCTTAAGCGGGGAAATCGGATCATTTTCAGACCTGGTTTGTGTTCCTGATCTGTTGTTTTTGTCAGAATTGATCATGAATTGTGTGCTAACCCCACCCTCAGATGCACCTATTACTTTATTCATTCATTCATTATCTCCCGCTTCATCCTCTATTAGGGTTGCGGTGGGGTTCCCCATGCCCATCCAGGCGGGGCAGAGAACCATCGTTTCGGGCGGGCAATGAGCAGATAGACCCAGGACAGGGCGCCAATCCATCGCTGGGCACAATCACTCACTCACACACACCCCCTGTGCCGCCTCTATATGGGGCAATTTTGGAGAATTCAATTGACTTGATCCATGTTTTTTGGACTGTGGGAGGAAAAGACATAGAACCCGGAGGAAACCCATGCGGACACGGGGAGAACATGGAAAGTCCACCCAGATGAGGATTCGAATCATGATACCTGATACCTGTGAGAATCCGGGGACTGCTCTGTAGTGATTTTAAGGTTTATAAACTGAAGCTGGATCTTTGAGAGGCCATTGATTGATTACATTCCCAGCCATCCATTATCTTCCGCTTTATCCTCTATTAGGGTCGCGGTGGGGTTCCCCTGCCCAAGATCCAGGGGCCACGTGGAACGTTTCGGGCGCTGAGCGCTGTTTGTCAGATAGACCCAGGACAGGGCGCCAATCCATCGCTGGGCAAAACACTCACTCAAAAACAGACACACTCTATATGGGGCAATTTTTCTAAACAAAGAGAATTCAATTGACTTGATCCATGTTTTTGGACTGTGGGAGGAAACCGGAGAACCCGGAGGAAACCCATGCGGACACGGGGAGAACATGGAAACTCCACCCAGATGAGGATTCGAATCATGATACCTGATACCTGTGGAATCCGGGCTCTGTAGTGATTTTCCATTGATTGATTACATTCCCAGCCATTCATTATCTTCCGCTTTATCCTCTATTAGGGTCGCGGGGGGTTCTCCATGCCCATCCAGGGGAGAACGTTTCGGGCGCTGGGCAGATAGACCCAGGACAGGGCGCCAATCCATCGCTGGGCACACACTCACACACTCACACAGATATATGGGGCAATTTTGGAGAATTCAATTGACTTGATCCATGTTTTTGGACTGTGGGAGGAAACCGGAGAACCCGGAGGAAACCCACGCAGACACGGGGAGAACATGGAAACTCCACCCAGATGGGGATTCGAACCGGGAATCCCTAGTGCTGAGAGGAGAACATGCTAACCACTAAGCCACCGTGCCGCCCTATTACTTTACTAATTTGTAATATAATAAACATCATTAGCAATATTAATACCTCGACCCCGGGGTTTGCTGTTACATCTTATATTTGTACAAAAATGTGAAGTTAGACAGAAAACAACAGTTTGAAATGAAAAGGGGGTGAGGCTCGAATGGAGGAACACTAGTGGGACTACAGAGGTCACGTGACTGCCGACGTCGGCGCTTTACATGGCGGCGTCCTAAGTAAAGCAGAGGCTCAGAAGAAGCTTTAGAATCGGTTTCAGATCTCAAAGCGGGCCACTTGTTTTATAGGTAAGTCCTACATGTTTGTTAAAAGTGAATTCTTTTATTATAAATAAGATGCGTGTTGTGAGGAACTAAAGCGAGCGATGGCGTGGCGCCTGCATGCGCGTGCTCCTAGTGGTCTTCCTCCTCAGTGAGATGGCAGATCGGCTGTTTGCGTAATTGACACTAAAACCTTTATTTCTCTGTAAATAGCGTTTAAACATGTCTTCGTGTGAATCTCTAAAACTTCGGCTTAGTTGTACCGTCGGGGAAGGCGCTTTGTTGTTTTATGGGAATATAAAAGTAATATTGCTATCCTGTTAGTAGCACTGACATGTAAACAAACACATCCAATAAAATCCTGCTAGAAAGCGATTACTATAATAAGAATAGACCTTGTTTTTGTTTTCATTGCGGAACGTGTCGTCGGTGAATCCAGCCAATCAGAGAGCGAGCCTGTTGTTTTCTTTGACGTGATTGGACCGTTAGACGAACCTAAATAGCAATGCGCTGCAGAAACAATGTGATGTCGGCACTGCTATCTGTTGTGTAAAGAGCTGCAGGCAGGGGCGTTTTTAGGGTTTAAAAACATCAGGGGCTTTAGCCCAGATCCCTCCCCCCCCCCCCCCCCCCCCGACCTCTTTACAAAGTGCACTTTCATGAGGGTATTTATCTGATTTTCAAACAATTGTGTGAGGGTATTTATCTGATTTTCAAAATGATTGTGACAATCATTTTGTTTCATCATTTATTAGTTATCCGTCCATCCATTATCTCCCACTTTATCCTCTATTAGAGTTGTGGGGGGGGGATTCTCCATGCCCATCCAGGGGAGAACGTTTCGGGCACTGGGTAGATACACCCAGAACAGGGTGCCAATCTATCACTGGGCACACACTCACTCACACAGACACGCTCTACATGGGGCAATTTTGAGAACTCAATTGACTTGATCCATGTTTTTGGACTGTGGGAGGAAACCGGAGAACCCGGAGGAAACCCACGCGGACATGGGGAGAACATGGAAACTCCACCCAGATTGGGAATTCGAACCGGGAATCCCTAGCGCTGAGAGGCGAACGTGCTAACCACTAAGCCACCGTGCCGCCCATTCATTAGTTATTCATTCATTCATTCATTGTCTTCCGCTTTATCCTCTATTAGGGTTGCGGTGGGGTTCCCCATGCCCATCCAGGGGAGAACGTTTGGGCGCTGGGCAGATACACCCAGGACAGGGCGCCAATCTATCGCTGGGCACACACTCACTCACACAGACACACTCTATATGGGGCAATTTGGAGAACTCAATTGACTTGATCCATGTTTTTGGACTGTGGGAGGAAACCGGAGAACCCAGAGGAAACCCACACGGACAGGGGGAGAACGTGGAAACTCCACCCAGATGGGGATTCGAACCGAGAATCCCTTGCGCTGAGAGGCGAAAGTGCTAACCACTAAGTCACCGTGCCGCCCATTCATTAGTTATATTGGATAAAATTAAATTACATATGAAATGTGTCTGTCAGCAGTGGAGAGCACATTCGGTTCTAATAAATGATGGTTTTGGCAAAAAATATTTGAATAAATGAACCTGAGCTTCGGCAGAAAAACATGAATCCGTTTTACGAGTCGGTCGCAGATGAGAGAGTTTTAACGAGGTTTTGCTTTAAATTCCGTAACATTGAGACAGTTTGCGCCTTCAGAAAAATTCTGATGCTTTATGAAAGCTGAGAAGCTGCTCTTTGCAGCCAACATACAGTTATTACGGTAACTTTACTCCCGATACTGGCAAAAAATATGTCTCCTCTCTCACACACACACACACACACAGGTGCTTGGAAGCACAAACAGCTGACGGTGACTTCATCGTTCGGTCCCGCTGTTGGAGGAGAGGCGGCCAGAGAAAGCTGCTCTCATTTGATCTGGGGCTATTGACGAAACATCCGGGGCTACAGCCCCGAAAGCCCAGGTCTAACGATGCCCCTGGCTGCAGTGTTCCTCTAACCATCATTTAGTGTCTCAGGATGTGTGTGGCAGCACATAGTCCTATTGGAAAGCATAATGTTCACCTGTCAGATGTTTGTGGATGTGTCAGGGGTCCAATGGAATCCCAGCTAAACAACCCCCAATGCCATTATGGAGCCACCATGAGCCTCTAAAATTCCCCCCTTGTCATTTGGAATCCATGGCTTTATTGTTCCGGGTCATTTACAGTAAAGGAATACGGTGTGTCAATGTTTAACCAGAAGCAAGTAAAGTTTTTAAGACTTTATAGCTGATGATCAGATCACAGTCAGACTTTAAACTCCTCAGCTCTGACAGACCTTCAACCTCAGAGTAAGCAGAAAGAAAACCATGAGTTCAGGTAATGTATTTAATGTTAATGATTTAATGATGTCGTTTCTATAAAGACTCATCCAACTTTTGAAAATGAGATTCAGATTAATGGTACAAAATATTAGTCCGGTCAAGTATTCCCTCATTTTCTGATGATTTATAATTAGCTTGGTTTTGTTGTAAGGAAAGCTGTATGGTCTTTTCAGGTGCTGACATGGCTCCAAAAATCACAGTGGAGCTACTAAGGAAGCTGAGGCAGGCAATGAAAAATGGAAACTTCCTTGCCGAGCCTATCCATGCATACATTGTCCCTTCAGGAGATGCACACCAGGTCTGAGTTTATTTATTCAAAATATTAAAAAAAGAATTTACCATCAAACAAGTGTATTTTAAATGTTTGTTGATTATGTGGGTATTACATATTACAATTTAACATTAGAATGTTAGGAACGAGGCGGCACGGTGGCTTAGTGGTTAGCACGTTCGCCTCTCGCCGCTAGGGGTTCCCGGTTCGAATCCCTATCTGGGTGGAGTTTCCATGTTCTCCCCGTGTCTGTGTGGGTTTCCTCCGGGTTCTCGGGTTTCCTCCCACAGTCCAAAAACATGGATCAAGTCAATTGAATTCTCAAAATTGCCCCATATAGAGTGTGTTTGTGTGAGTGAGTGTGTGCTCAGCGATGGATTGGCGCCCTGTCCTGGGTCTATCTGCCCAGCGCCCGAGATGTTCTCCCCTGGATGGGCATGGGGAACCCCACCGCGACCCTAATAGAGGATAAAGCGGGAGATAATGAATGAATGAATGAATGAATGTCAGGAACGTGTGATGCTTTACAGTTTCCAAAACAAAATTTCAACGTCATGCATTTTTTAAAAATAATAATGACTCAAATGTTTCAGGACATTTTATATTTTTTATTTACTCTTATTATTTTAAAATAATGTAAAAAAACTTAATTGCTTCACATCTATTGTTGCTAAATGTCAGTCAGACTTGCTAATGAGACTGATAAGAGTTATGTTGTTTAGAAACCCAGAGATAACTGAGCTTTAAAATGCAACTATTTAATAGTATTTTTTCCAATACTGTCATTATTGTAAGCAGCACCTACATGATCCAAGATTTCCTGGGTTCAGTATGAATACAAATAAACAGATTTTGTACATTTACAAGTTAAAATGAAACACAATCAGGGGAAATAACAGAATAGACTTTAAAATCTAACCTGATTGTAAACTAATGAGTACAGTTCAAAGAACACAGTTCAACCTTTTTAGCACATGCTGGAGATTTATATCAGATGATCATTTTAATCATACACTGAGACTATCAGAGCGTTACACAGTATAGAACACTGTAAACATAAAAAGTTAGTTGATGTAGGTTTCTAATTTTAACAGTAATGCATAGTGTTTACCAATCTGCTTCTGAGAAAAGATTCACACATGAAAGACATGAACACAGAAACACAATTAATAAAATAAATTAATTAAACATTTTTTTTAAATAAAATAAAATTAATTAATTAAAATTAAAATAATTAAACTCACTTCCCTCCATTGGCTTCCTGTAGCTGCTCGCATTCAGTACAAGTCACTGACTCTGGCATACAGAACCATTTCTGGATCTTCCCCCTCTTACCTTCACTCTATCTTTTCAAAATACACTCCGACTCGTTCACTTCGCTCCAGTGATGATTGCCGCCTGGCGATTCCACCTCACCGAGGAGCTAATTCTCACTCTGTGGCGTTCACCACTGCAAAATGGTGGAACGTTCTTCCCAACTCTGTCCGTAAGGCAGAATCACTAAACAGTTTTAAGAAACTACTTAAGACGCATCTATTGAACAAATACCTGTTGTAAAAAAAAAAAAATAAATAAAAAAAAAGGGGGGGGGGCGCAGCTTCGAATAACAATCAGGTTTGATGAATTTATAGTATAGTTGGTTTTCTCCATGGCTTCTGACTTGTGGTGTTCTCATTTGTAAGTCGCTTTGGATAAAAGCGTCTGCTAAATGACTAAATGTAAATGTATAAAAGGCTAAAATATTTTTACTTCTTGAATGAAACGGCTCAAATACCCGTGTGAACATGTTTTTATTGGCTGTTGAAAGTTTTAATGGATTGTCAAGCTTTTCAGTTATTGATTTATGCATTTATTATCTTCAATCCTGTATAGAGTGAATACATTGCTCCTTGTGATTGCAGACGAGAATTTATCTGTGGATTTAATGGCTCAGCAGGTGTGTATATATGTGTGTGGGTGGGGTTTCCATTTGTAATTTACAGTTTTGAAGTAATTTTGTATTTTATAAACTTGAATTTAAACGTCTAGATTTTCTGGGTAATGTTTCTTTGTGAAATAAGAAAAACATTTACACTAGTATAACTCACTTTACAGAAACTGAACTGAACTGTATGTATGTATGTATGTGTATGTATGTGTATGTGTGTGTGTGTGTGTGTGTGTGTGTGTGTGTGTGTGTGTGTGTGTGTGTGTGTGTGTGTGTGCGTGTGTGTGTGTGTAGGTACTGCTATAGTGACGGAGCATCATGCTGCCATGTGGACTGATGGACGCTACTTTCTTCAGGCCAGCCAGCAAATGGACAACAACTGGTCTCTGATGAAAACCGGTAAAATACATATAAGTCTCATTGGTCCACCTGTTCCTTTTCCTTATATTTAACATTTTAATTTGATTGTGGGTTATTTGTATACAACTACATTGTTAGTGAATTTCCATTTTTCTGCTTGTCTCACTAAGATTGACAAGCAAATATTATAAAAGGTCTTAGACGATAAATCACAGAGCTTTTTTGATTTATTTGTCGGATGAAAATAGGTTGTGTTGCGAATTTGCATATTATTCTCTTGTGAAATTGAAAAAAATATTTCCGTTGTGAAATTTATTTTAAAAGTGACACTGATATGAATAAAAAAATAATGTAGGCTATTAGATTCAAAGCTGTTCATGTTCAGGTTTGAAGGAAACTCTATCACAGGAGGACTGGCTTATTAGTGTCCTTCCTGAAAACGCTACAGTGGGAGTCGACCCCTGGATCCTTGCTGCAGGTTAGTTTGTTAAGCTGTTATTTGGCTTCTGACATAAGAACATATTTTGTAATTGGACTGCTTTGTGGGTGGTTTTAGATCAGTGGAAGAACATGGCTAAAGTACTGAACAGTGCTGGACACACTTTGGTCGCTGTTCAAGACAACCTCATCGATGCCATCTGGGAGGATCGACCGGTTCGTCCCTGCACGCAGCTTAGCGTTTTGGGGCTGAAATACACCGGTTAGAGCAAAAACACTCACATGACTTATTTTCTCCACTTACCATATAGATGGACAATTTTACAATTACAGATTTACAATTACAGATTGTAGTACATCTGTTTTTTGTTAGTTCCCTGTTGGTTCTCTATTCTCTATTGGTCAGCACCATCACAGAACAGGTGTAATTTGGGTGGTGGATTGTTTATTGTCAGTTCTGCAGTGACACTGATGTAGTGAGGGGGTTTCATTGCAGTAGTGCTGCTGTAGTTTAATTCCAATACCTCAGGGACACTGCTGGGATAGGAATAATTGGGGAATATATATATATATATATATATATATATATATATATATATATATATATATATATATATTAATTAAGGATTGTACTGTGTAGGTCTCAGCTGGCAGGACAAGATCACCCTGCTGAGGGGGAAGATGGCTGAAAGGAAAATCTCCTGGTTTGTTGTGACAGCACTGGATGAGATTGCATGTGGGTATCGTTGCACCATTTTGTATGTGTGTGTTTGTGTGTATAACTAATAAGTTATTAGTAATTTAAAATTTTATTATTATATTAGTTAACATTCATTCATTCATTCATTCATTCATTCATTATCTTCCGCTTTATCCTCTATTAGGGTCGCGGTGGGGTTCCCCATGCCCATCCAGGGGAGAACGTTTTGGGCGCTGGGCAGATACACCCAGGACAGGGTGCCAACTTATCGCTGGGCACACACTCACTCACATAAACATACTCTACATGGGGCAATTTTGAGAACTCAATTGACTTGATCCATGTTTTTGGACTGTGGGAAGAAACCGGAGAACCCGGAGGAAACCCACACGGACACGGGGAGAACATGGAAACTCCACCCAGATGGGGATTCGAACCGGGAAGGCGAACGTGCTAACCGGGAGGCGAACGTGCTAACCACTAAGCCACCGTGCCATTAGTTAACATTTAATGTATAATGTATTTGTAATGAATTTGAATAGTTTTTTACAATCCTTGATAATTTTAACTCGTGTAATGATGTTCTTCTTTTGTTTACAGGGTTGTTTAATTTGCGTGGCTCGGATATCGAGTACAATCCCGTCTTTTTCGCCTACGCCATAATTGGGACCAACAGCATTCGGTAACACGGACATATTCGCTCACCAGTCACTTGAAATGATTAAGTTGTTGTTAAGATTAAACTGAGTTCACTGCTGATGTTTAGGTGTGTGATCTCCAGTTTCAATTAACACATGCCTGTCGTTTCTGATCAGGTTTTTTCTGGATGAAAATCGGGTTCAGGATCCATTGGTACGACAGCACCTAGAACTGGACACATCCTCTAAACCGGAGCTGAAAGTGCAGTGTTTACCCTATGGACAGATTTTCTCTGAGCTGCAGGCAATCTGCTCAGCCCTCGGTCCCAAAGAGAAAGTGTGGATCAGTGATAAGGCAAGCTGTGCCCTTACCCAGATCATCCCTAAAGTGAGTCTCAGACACGCACTTATACATGATCATATTCCTCTAGTCGTCAGATGCATTTACAACAGTGCTTCTCAAATAGTGGGGCGCACTCCTCTGGGGGGGCGCAGTGCGGTGCATGGGGGGGGCGCATAACAAGAAATCACAGAGCAAGTGATATTAAGTGTACTGAACAAACCCTCAAGAGACAACATGGAGAAATATTTAACAGGGATGAGGAGAGAGACGAAGATAATGAGAGCAACAAAAGTCAACCGAAAGCTAAATGACGAAGCGAAGGTAGCGCCTGGCTTCACTGTAACTGTAACTTCACTGTAACTGTAACTTCCTGTAACGAAGGTGAGAGACGAAGAAAGACCGGTGTGTCTTCTGTGTCTTAAAATGTTGGCAGCGGACAACATGAAGCCACATAGATGAAGACGTCACTTAAAGACATGACACCACGATCACGCTGATAACCGCTTGAGTTTTTAATCGTAAACGTGACGAGTACAGCCAGCAATCATCCCGCTTTATGAAAACTACTTCAGAAAAGCTGAGCTGCAAAACGGACGCGTTGGAGACATGAGTTCTGACTTCCTCAAGAAAAAAAAAAAAAAAAAAAACACATTCGCCTCTCAGCGCTAGGGATTCCCGGTTCGAATCCCCATCTGGGTGGAGTTTCCATGTTCTCCCCGTGTCCGCGTGGGTTTCCTCCGGGTTCTCCGGTTTCCTCCCACAGTCCAAAAACATGGATCAAGTTAATTGAGTTCTCTAAAAAATTGCCCCATATAGAGTGTGTGTGTGAGTGAGTGTGTACCCAGCGATGGATTGCGCCCTGTCCTGGGTCTATCTGCCCAGCGCCCGAGACGTTCTCCCCTGGATGGGCATGGGGAACCCCACCGCGACCCTAATAGAGGATAAAGCGGGAGATAATGAATGAATGAAAGGTTAGAGTGTTAATAAATTGAGCTCCTGAGTTAATGTTGCTGATGAATTTGAATTGATTATTATTTATTGATTTTCATTTTTCAGTATCAAATGCCGGTCAGTTCAAAAATGTTTCACGTTTAAATAAGGATTTCATTCGTTTCTGTTACAAACTAAAGAACAAAGTAAATCAAAGTATTCTTTTTGTTTTCTTTATTGTTAATAAGGATACATTGTTATAAAAGAGGTGTATTTAACAAATTTATAGACAAATTTATAGACAAATCATACTACAGTGGGCATGTAAAAATAATTTATTCCATTTTTGATAAATTTGGGGGGATAAATCATGTGGGGGGGGGGGTGATGTGAGTGTGTGTGTGGGGGGGGGGGGCGCAAAATGTTTTCTTTTTCCTAGTTGGGGGGGGGGCTTAACAGAAAATAATTGAGAATCACTGATTTACACACACAAATGCATTCATGCAATCATTTACACATGGGTGAATTTAATATCCGCAGTTTATTTACTGCCCTCAGATATTTAATTAGCAGCAGCTCGGATGAAGAGGTATGCTAGCTGCAGGTGCTTAAAGCATGATTGATCGATAAAAAATAGGACACAATAGGATAAAGGAAGTGCTGGCACAATAAATGATTTAAATAATAGAATTGCTGGATTATCAGTACTGTAGGATAAACATTCTGAATTCACTGAGTTTAAACTTTGCTCATCTTCAACAATAAATAGCAGAATAACCGATTATTTTAGGGAAACAATACTTTAGTGGCTTTATCTGAGTTTTGTTGTAAATGATCTAATAATGGATCTAAAGTCTTTTATGGGACCATGATGACAATGTCCTTTGGAATCCAGTGACTGATCCAGGGACATCTTAAAGCTACCAAGAGGTCATTTTTGAAAGACATATGTGGTTCTATGGCTGAGCTAATTGGATTAAGCATGTTCTTTCTCTTCAAAAGCCTTTTACTAAATTACTATATAAGGACTTTACTTGTATGACACAAAAGCTGACGTTTTGTAAGCATGACAATGGGTCATTAGGGTCGCGGTGGGGTTCCCCATGCCCATCCCGGGGAGAAAGTAGGTAGGTAAACTGCTGGAACTGACCTGTATATGGGGCACCAAAATTTTTTGGACTGTGGGGTAACCAATCCCGGAAGCACCCTATGTTTTGTGAAGCATGTCGGCAGCAACATTATTTTATTGTGTAATTTATTTTGTATTTTTTGTCCTCTTTTAGATCCACAGATCTCCAATCCCTTACACACCTTTATGTCTGGCTAAAGCCGTGAAGAATCCGACAGAGATCCAGTGTATGAGGATGGCACATGTGAGTATGAGTGAAAGCTCATGGAAGCCATCAGTCCTTATTGAGTATCTCTGATTAAGCTAAATTAAGTGCTCATAACTGGATATAGCTAAATGGTGAAAGTTTAATATGTATGCTGAAAGTGAAATGTTTTATGTTGCATCTTTTTTGACCTATGTTTACTAGTTTAACTTTCAATTTTCACTTAATATTCAACGTACAACTTTTTAATGCTCTTACACCTCATGTTTCAGATTAAAGATGCTGTGGCCCTCTGTGAGCTCTTTGCCTGGCTGGAGAAAGAGGTAATGCACACCTGCCAAATGTGGGGTCACCTTATCAGTGTGACTACATAAGCATTATCAGAAAAGTTTTTATGGAAAACACTTTTGTGGTTGTAATCAGCTTTGACATTTTAATTAGATCTTTGACATTTTAGTTAGTTTATAGTTCAAGTTCAAGTAATTTATTTATATAGCACTTTCTACAACAGTACATTGTCACTATTCAGCTTTACAGAATGAAAGCCTTTAAACCCCCAAAGAGCAAGATGAAGCCACAGTGGCTAGAAAAAAACTTGTGTTGTTAATATAAAACAGATGTAAGCTGTCAGGAGCTGTCCATGTATAAGTTAATTAATTTTATATGGTGCTTTTTACAATAGTAGATTGTAGGGGTGAGCTGCAATATTCGCTGATTCGACGATTCGATTCGGAGAACCGTAGTCGACTATGAACCTCATAGTCGAATGTACCATTTTGACCACATGGAGGTGCGCATGGCTGCTGCTAAGCATTAGTATTTACATGAAATGTCTTTGTTTTCGTTATATATATAGCCTTTTGTCAAATAAAATCATCCTAATTTTTAGGTTTTTAGGCTTTTTTTAGGTTTTTCCTTTGAAGTGGAAAAAAGTCCAGAACGGGGATCCCATTTATGGTGCTCTAGAAAAACAAGTAAAATATATTAAAAAAATCTTTTTTAGAAACCATGCTTATAGCGCCATCTTGTGGTGAAATTTTAATGGATTCGACTATCAGTCGACTATAGGGAAAATCTGACGAATCAGATTCGACTATGAAAATTCTTTGTTGAATACAGCCCTAGTAGATTGTAGCGACTGTATAGTCTTCTAAACCTGAACAGTGCAGTGATCAGGTCTCCATTTTCAAAAATGTGATAACCTATATCAGTTTGGTAAGGCCAACAGAAATTCAGGTTCTGTCCAGTAACTGTCATTGTGGAAGAGTTATGGCATGGTAGAAAACCAACACACAATATGCAGAAGAGATATCCACACATTTCTGATTTTCTAATGTGCATATTGTGTAAAAGACTGAGCTACCATTAGCTATGCTCTGTTACAGATTCCCACAGGTACAGTGACTGAGATATCAGCCGCCGATAAAGCAGAACATTTTCGAAGGCGAGTCAGTTATATACTAATAATAATATTCTGGTCTTCCACACCAGGCTCTTCCCATAACATGTTCACAAACCATCTTGAGATACTTCATACATTTGAATTATGTCAGTATTGTCTTTTTGTTTGAGTTTTACATGTAGAAATACTTTTCTTTTATAGTCAACAGAAAGAGTTTGTGGGTTTGAGTTTTCCCACTATCTCCAGTGTTGGACCGAACGGCGCCATTATTCATTACAAGTGGGTATTTTCACATTTTATTAATGTTCTTCATTCTGATTCTGAAACGTAGTACTGCAGCAAAACTCCAGATTTAATAATAATATACAATGTGAGTAATACCGTATGGACATTTTTAAAAAGCAACAACAAAATTAGCACATGATAGATGTTCCCATGAAGCTGGCCTGAATGAATACTGAAATTTGATAAAGGCAACTATAGATTTACCAGAAATCTTATCTAAAGAATAAAATCCACACAAACATATGAGATTAATTTGTACACCGCTGGCCGAAAACTCTAATTGAAAAACTCCAGGTTTGTTCCAGGTTTTACTTAAGTTTTAGTTTTAGTTTAGTTTTTTTATTAAAGCATAGGTTGGGAGCAGGTTTTTTTTTTTATCGCCTATTCTCTCCTAATGTATCGCGTTTTTCTACTTATTTCTAATGATGGTGCCTAACGGCGCGGTGGGCGGCACGAACTATCGCAGCGGCTCCCTCTGTCTCTGTCTATGGAGAGGAGGAACGTAATTTCGGTTCTCTGTATGTCCTGATAGGCGGTACGGTGGCTTAGTGCTTAGCACGTTCGCCTCTCAGCGCTAGGGATTTCCGGTTCGAATCCACATCTGGGTGGAGTTTCCATGTTCTCCCCGTGTCTGCGTGGGTTTCCTCCGGGTTCTCCGGTTTCCTCCCAAAGTCCAAAAACATGGATTAAGTTAATTGAATTCTCAAAATTGCCCCATATAGAGTGTGTCTGTGTGAGTGAGTGTGTGCCCAGCGATGGATTGGCGCCCTGTCCTGGGTCTATCTGCCCAGCGCCCGAAACGTTCTCCCCTGGATGGGCATGGGGAACCCCACCGCGACCCTAATAGAGGATAAAGCGGGAGAGAATGAATGAATGAATGAATGTATGTCCTGATATGCAGTGGAATTGACAATAAACCTCCTTGAATCCTTGAAGTTTTACTGAAATGAAGAAACAAGGTTTTCATAAAAAGCTTTTCCCTTTTTTGTGGCAGAAGTTCCTACAAATGTGTTGAACTTGTTGATTTGCCTTCTTTTCACTTTTCTGTCCAGTTCAGCCTAAACAAGGTTAATAGAGTTTAAGTCTGACAGCTATGCAGTGCATTCCATTCTTTGAAGCATTCTGTCTTGTTCTTGTTTTCTTTTCGTTTGTCTTTGGGTCTTGTTCAAATATGAGCCTCAGAACATCTAGGCACACACCAGACGATATTGCATGAAGCTTAAATTTATTGTGATAGCACTTTTTGTCCGGTGTATTTAGTCACCCTGTGCAAGTTGCCAACCTTAGATGCAACATAACAACCCCAGGACATTACACATTCTTATCCATGTTTTGCAGTTTGTGTTGCAAAACACAGCAGCATGGAAAATAAGTGTTATTAAAACCATTTTAAATACTTAACTTTTTAATAAGTGATTTTAGTTGTGCACTAATGAACAATGGGTAAGATAATTTATATTATTAAATTATATAAATTATATTTAATTTAATATTATTCCGGGCCAGTATAATGTAGATGTTCAAAAGGTGTGTGTGTGTTTTGAACTGAACTATAATGTTAGTTTGATTTCCTGCATGTAAAATGGTGAGTACATATGCTTAATAAAGACTTTTTATTGATTAATACTATATTCTGTCTTAGGCCGCTTCCCGAGACAAACAGAACACTCTCCCTTAATGAAGTTTATCTGATTGACTCCGGAGCTCAGTACATGTATGTATAAAACATGCAACATATGCAAACATTTAAATCATTTAAAAAAAAAATTAGAGCCTCAGGTTTTGGTTGATTTGCTGTGACATTGATTTGAAATGTATCCAACTTCACAATATTTATTTCTGTTCAGAGTTGCATTCATTTTTCGCTGAGTTAATGTGAAAATCGTTAAGCCGGCCTTTCACGGTTTGAGGCCAGTGTTTATTTTTGCCTTTATCACCAAGGATTATGTCTCTGACATCAGACATTTTGAGCAGTTAGATAACCTGGTCATGCAGTGCGTTCTCTACTGACTTTATCTAATGATTACATAACAATGTTCAGCCTTGACCTGCCCAAAAAAAGCAACTCAAATAATTCTGCATTATAATAACATGTCAGCTGTTCTTAAACAGCATTAAAAAAAAAACTCGCGTTTCCTCATTAAGAGGCACATTTAAAACTCTTACATTTGGGCATGTTCTCATATGATCATATAGCCGGGCATGACTGTAGGTTACAAGGCTGTTAAGAATGTAAAAATACAATGGTAAGATTTGAAATATCTTCTCTACAGGGATGGGACCACGGATGTGACGCGCACAATGCATTTTGGCATGCCATCAGACTATGAAAAGGTTAGGCAGCATTGTCTCCAACACCTTGCCATAATCCCTTCAAAACCAAATAAACAGGCATCAGCTTCTCTGGCTCCCTCTGGTGAACAGGTTCGAAATATATAACCTATCTGCATTTTTTTTCAGGAATGTTTCACATATGTACTGAAGGGTCACATTGCTGTCAGCGCCGCAGTGTTCCCGAATGGAACCAAAGGTACATCACATCTCATGGACAGCTACACGCACAGGCCTAGGTTGTGCTTGATTTAATTGTCAGCCATACAAAAATGCTTTTTGCAATCTGCAGTGATTTGTTTGTTTTGATACTCTATTAATAAAATAAATACATTTTAAATAATAAATAGACAATTGTAAAAAAAAAAAAAAAAAATATATATATATATATATATATATATATATATATATATATATATATATATATATATATATATTAGGGGTGTCTTCAACTAAGGATTTTCATAGTCGAATCTGATTCGTCAGATTTTCCCTATAGTCGACTGATAGTCGAATCAGTTAAAATTTCACCACAAGATGGCGCTATAAGCGTGGTTTTTAAAAAAGATTTTTTTTATATTTTACTTGTTTTTCTAGAGCACCATAAATGGGATCCCCGTTCTGGACTTTTTTCCACTTCAAATGAAAAACCTAAAACACTCAGATCAATGAGTTTTAGGATGATTTTATTTGACAAAAGGCTATATATATAACGAAAACAAAGACATTTCATGTAAAAACTAATGCTTAGCAGCAGCCATGGGCACCCCCATGTGGTCAAAATGGTACATTCGACGATGAGGTTCATAGTCGACTACGGTTCTCCGAATCGAATCGTCGAATCAGCGAATATTGCAGCTCACCCTAATATATATATATATATATATATATATATATATATATATATATTAGGGAAGGTAAATGTAGGGTGATGTACTGAAGTGTGTTTATTAATGTTTGTGATATAAGGACACCTGTTGGACTCATTTGCGAGAGCTGCCTTGTGGGACTCAGGACTGGATTACCTGCATGGGACGGGTCACGGTGTTGGCTGCTTTCTCAATGTCCATGAAGGACCCTGTGGCATCAGTTACAAAACCTTTGCTGATGAACCCCTTGAGGCCGGGATGATCCTCAGCGATGGTACAGTAACCTGGTGCTCACCTCAGCAACATTTAGGCTTGTGTAGCTTGTGTACTTTGAAGAAGTGGGCTGCAAACGTACTCAAATGAATCTATCCAATTTTTCAGAAATATGTAATAATAAATACTGTAAATATTCATTCATTCATTCATTCATTCATTCATTATCTCCCGCTTTATCCTCTATTAAGGTCGTGGTGGGGTTCCCCATGCCCATCCAGGGGAGATAGACCCAGGACAGGGTGCCAATCCATCGCTGGGCACACACTCACTCACACAGACACACTCTATATGGGGCAATTTTTGAGAATTCAATTGACTTGATCCATGTTTTTGAACTGTGGGAGGAAACCGGAGAACCCGGAGGAAACCCACGTAGACACGGGGAGAACATGGAAACTCCACCCAGATGGGGATTCGAACCGGGAATCCCTAGCGCTGAGAGGAGAACGTGTTAACCACTAAGCCACCGTGCCGCCCGTTACTGTTAATATATTCAATGTTAATAATTGTAATACAATCATTTTACCATAAACCACAAATTGATGTTAACAGTAGATTTGAACTAAAGAAATTCATACGTAGATAAAATTTAACAGCTAATATACATTTGACGGTACGCAATGTTTGAAATATTTTTAATGTAATACATATATTCACAGAGCAGGTTCTTACTCTTGTGCTCGTTGTTCATCCTCCATGATTATCTATTTAACTAAATCATCTTGTCATATTTTTTTTTAGAACCTGGATATTATGAAGATGGGTCTTTTGGCATTCGGCTGGAGAACGTTGTTCTTGTTGTTCCAGCAAAGACAAAAGTAAGAGCATTGTACTCGGTGCAGTGGGTTTACCAATTATAATTCCAACCGTCATTCATTTATTGGGTTTTATTAAGAAATAAATCTATTAGTTCCGTTACCACAATTTTATAGTCAATGTGTCTAATACGTTTTTAAGAATATTATGGCTTGTGCACTGTTCACCCCCCAAAAAACAGCAATTGTGTGATCTTTGTGTGATCTTTGTGATATTAGTTATAACTCGCTGTAAAGAAGATATGGTTTGTGTGTTAGTGGTTTTAACATGGTCTATTCTATTAACAGGTTCTGGAAGGTTTTGTTTGGTTGATGGGGTGTAAAGAGAAAATGAGATATAGACTTAACCAATGCTGTTTTCTATTGTAAGATTACCGTATTAAGTTGTATTATATTGGCTTCTGAAGTTATGATTAAACAAGTGACTGTTCCATCATTTTTTTAAGTGTTAATAGTACTACTGAGAGTTGTACAATTCTTACTCTTGAATCGAACATGAATATGATTTAAACTTAATTCCGGAGCTCATATGATCTGCACATACAGGGTGACAAGATAAAGGTCATTTTAAAAGAGATTATTATTATTATTTAATCTTATTGTAATAGACTATTAGATGCTTTATTAATATCTGTTCACTTGTCCCAAAAAAACATGTAGTTCATTCATTCATTATCTCCCGCTTTATCCTCTATTAGGGTGGCAGGGGGGTTCCCCATGCCCATCCAGGGGAGAACGTTTCGGGCGCTGGGCAGACACACCCAGGACAGGACACCAACCTATCGCTGGACACACGTTCACTCACACACACACACTCTACATGGGGCAACTCAATTGACTTGATCCATGTTTTTGGACTGTGGGAGGAAACCGGAGAACCCGGAGGAAACCCACGCGGACACGGGGAGAACATGGAAACTCCACCCAGATGGGGATTCGAACCGGGAATCCCTAGTGCTGAGAGGAGAACGTGCTGACCACTAAGCCACCGTGCCGCCGAAACATGTAGTTGATTCATAAATTTTTGCTGGATTTTTAATATCCATCCATCCATTATCTCTTGCTTTATCCTCTACTAGGTTCATGGTGGGGTTCCCCATGCCCATCCAGGGGAGAACGTTTCAGGCGCTGGGCAGATACACCCAGGACAGGGCGCCAATCCATCGCTGGGCACACACTCACTCACACATACACACTCTATATGGGGCAATTTGGAGAACTCAATTGACTTGATCCATGTTTTTGGACTGTGGGAGGAAACCGGAGAACCCGGAGGAAACCCAGGCGGACACGGGGAGAACATGGAAACTCCACCCAGATGGGGATTCGAACCGGGAATCCCTAGCGCTGAGAGGAGAACGTGCTGACCACTAAGCCACCGAGCGGATTTTTAATATGATTTCTCTCTCTCTCTCTCTCTCTCTCTCTCTCTCTCTCAGTATAACTACAGGAACAGAGGCAGTCTGACATTTGAACCCCTCACACTTGTTCCTATTCAGCTGAAGATGATTAAAACCGAGCTGCTCACCCAGAAAGAGGTGAAAAAAATACTGTGTATATATAAAAATAGATAATCTTGAACTATGTCCTATTATGCAATATGAGTGTTAGACCTCACAAATGCTTGATTGGATAAATGTACAGAGTCCAAAAGCCTTCATAGAAAAGTGGATTCTGTTACAGCGGAGAAGAATCAACTTTGAAATGTGCTGTCTTTAAAGCACCTGTAGCTGTAATGTGTAGATCCCTATAGTTTACTTCATATCCAACACATTCCTGTTTATTATCCTTATATTCTCTTTGATATTAAAGTGTGCATGTAGAAATATTTACGTGTTATTAATTTGCTAAAGTTATGCAGACTGTAATAATTGAGTTCATACGGAATACGGTTTTGTTTGCAGATTGATTGGTTAAACAATTACCACCGGCAGTGTCGTGAGATTGTTGGGGCAGAGCTGGAGCAGCAGGGCAGAAAGGAAGCACTGGACTGGTTGGTCAGAGAGACTCAGCCGATCACATAAGTGCGCTCCTTTTTTTTTTCTGTTAAATGTTTTCCTCATGTTAATCATAAAGCATCCACCCATCATTTTAAATCAGAAAATAAACACAGAGATGTAAACTGTGTCCAATCTTTTATTTTTATATCTTTTATCCCCCCCGTGCCGGCTGCAAACACACAATTTCTATTCATTCATTCATTATCTTCCGCTTTATCCTCTATTAGGGTTGCGGTGGGGTTCCCCATGCCCATTCAGGGGAGAACGTCTCGGGCGCTGGGCAGATAGACCCAGGACAGGACGCCAATCCATCGCTGCACAATTTCTATATTAGTTAAAAACATTGCAACCAATACCGCACTCGGAGGAAGTGGCCATGACATTCTGCTTACTTCCACTTCCTTTGTGTGTGCAGATTAAATGTTCTATTCTCTATAGTTGCATGAAAAATAAGGGCATTTCTTTTGCTGAACCACCCTGAGTGAGTGTGAGGGTGTCATCAGTAAAACACTCAACTGTATGAGGATTGATGTCAACGTAGTAGATTGAAGTCTCATTGTATTCGAGTTCCGGTTTCCAGAGCAGCCCACACGGCGGGTTCTGTACACTCTGTGAACGTCGTACAAATTTTAACTTTACAGGCTCTTCCCCAGGGTCACATGACCTGACCCTCTCATCAACAAGTTTACACTGCTGCCTCCTATATGACACAAGAATAACAGAGTTTCTTATAGATACAGTCTGTACACCTTTACCTTCATACTGTTATCTATTCCATTTTTTGAATTCCCTTTACTTCAAAAATTGTCAAACTTTTAGTGATCAAATAGTTTTACCTCCTTTTGATGCAGTAGGAGTAGCTGCAAGTGATGGCCGTTACAGTGAGGATACACACAGCGATGGAGAGCAGTGAGATGTTAAACAGCTTACACTCTACAGTGAAGATACAAATGATTCAACTTTATTCCACTTAACATCTCAAAGCTATTTCTAAGATATATAACAATTTAGAGAGACTCAATAACATAACCGATTCCAGTTTACCATAATTCTCTCCTTTGTCTGCAGGGCATATATTATATAAGGCAATAAGGCACAAGTGAGGGGCGTTATTGTAAATTAATCATGGGAAAGAAGTGTTTTTAAGCAAATTTTGGGTTACATCTAAAAGTAAGATAAATTTCCTTATTCTTTTTATAAAATGTATACAAACTAGGGCTGTATTCAACTACAGATTTTCGTAGTCGAATCTGATTCGTCAGATTTTCCCTATAGTCGACTGATAGTCGAATCCGTTAAAATTTCACCACAAGATGGCGCTATAAGCATAGTTTTTAAAAAAGATTTTTTTTAAATATTTTACTTGTTTTTCTAACAAAAGAAAACCTTTTTTTTTTTTTTTTTTTTTTTTTTTTCTAGAAATTAGGATGATTTTATTTGACAAAAGGCTATATATATATATATATATATATATATATATATATATATATAACGAAAACAAAGACATTTCATGTAAAAACTAATGCTTAGCAGCAGCCATGGGCGCCCCCATGTGGTCAAAATGGTACATTCGACTATGAGGGTCATAGTCGACTACGGTTCTCCGAATCGAATCGTCGAATCAGCGAATATTGCAGCTCACCCCTATAATACAAACACAGTAAAATAACAAAAAGTGTTTATTGAAAACAAAATCCCTTTATGTTATGTGATTTAAAATGATGTATATCACATATTGATACGAATAAACATGAATGTGGTGTGCATTATGTCAATGATGTCACCGCTGAACTAATGGCTCAGCCAATCAGATTGAACTTTTTAATTATTTATTTTTATACTACCTATATATATATATATATATATATATATATATATATATATATATATATATAGTGGCGGCACGGTGGCTTAGTGGTTAGCACGTTCGCCTCTCAGCGCTAGGGATTCCCGGTTCGAATCCCCATCTGGGTGGAGTTCCCATGTTCTCCCCGTGTCTCCGTGGGTTTCCTCCGGGTTCTCCGGTTTCCTCCCACAGTCCAAAGTTTCCACAGTTTCACAGGGATGTGGATGTGTGTGATCATGTGATCAGGCTTGGTGTGTGAATAGAGGTGGAGTCAGGAAATCAGTTCTGATAAAGTGATACACCTGCAGCTCATCTGTGTGATCAACCTTATTCTGTGAGCAAGATATAAAGAGTGAGCTATGTAAGTATGAATGAGTGAGTATGTTTACATTAAAGTGTATATTTAAAGACCTAATGCTAAATAAGTTTGCATATATATATGTAAATACTTTATTTATACCAAAGGGAAATTCAAGGCAACAAGTAGATGTTTCAAGTTCAAACAACAAACATAAATGTAAGCAAAACCAAAACTTAATATTGGACATAAGCTAAAATACGTGAGTAGAAATATAAATGTAAATAAAAATCTAGAAGACGAAATCTAAAATATAGATTAAACCTAATCTGACAATTCATTTTTTTAATTAAACTAACGTGTATGTATGTTCACTTTCTAAAACCGGATGACACCGGTGACGTTGTCGCATATATTTCTTTCTTTTAGGTTTTAAAAAGTGACCTTACAATTCAGGTTTAATGTAAAGGTAATAAGAAAGGAACATCCGTTATTACACTTGTTTGCCACCAGATGTCGCCACAACAAAAAGGCTGTGCATAGTGCCATCTTCTGGCTAAACCTTGAACTGCATATCGGCCACAAAATGAGTTTAACTCTTAATCTAATGGCCATCGTTGTAACCATAAGGATTGGAATGTGTTGCGAAATTGTTGGTTAAATCTACAGAGACAGCGTTACCAAGCAATATCAATATGTTTAGGAACAATTTTAAGATGAAAAGGTTTAATATATATATATATATATATATATATATATATATATATATATATATATATATATTCATTCATTCATTCATTATCTCCCGCTTTATCCTCTATTAGGGTTGTGGTGGGGTTCCCCATGCTGGCAGATACACCCAGGACAGGGCGCCAATCCATTGCTGGGCACACACTCACACACACAGACACAGTCTATATGGGGCAATTTTGAGAATTCAATTGATTTGATCCATGTTTTTGGACTGTGGGAGGAAACCGGAGAACCCGGAGGAAACCCACGCAGACACGGGGAGAACATGGAAACTCCACCCAGATGGGGATTCGAACCGGGAATCCCTAGTGCTGAGAGGCGAACATGCTAACCACTAAGTCACCGTGCCGCCTTTATATATATATATTCATTATCTTCCGCTTTATCCTCTATTAGGGTCGCGGTGGGGTTCCCCATGCCCATCCAGGGGAGAACGTTTCGGGCGCTGGGCAGATACACCCAGGACAGGATGCCAATCCATCACTGGGCACACACTCACTCACACACACACTCTATATGGGGCAATTTTGAGAATTCAATTGACTTGATCCATGTTTTTGGACTGTGGGAGGAAACCGGAGAACCCAGAGGAAACCCACGCGGACACGGGGAGAACATGGAAACTCCACCCAGATGGGGATTCGAACCGTGAATCCCTAGCGCTGAGAGGCGAACGTGCTAACCACTAAGCTACCGTGCCTATATATATATATATATATATATGTATACATGCCAAACTAAAGCACTGGTTTTATGGTTTTATGTGCAGCTTAATTCACATCTGATTAGAATTTATGAGACTGATCTTGTCAGGGGCGGCACGGTGACTTAGTGGTTAGCACGTTCTCCGGTTTCCTCCCACAGTCCAAAAACATGGATCAACTTAATTGAATTCTCCAAATTGCCCCATATAGAGTGTGTCTGTGTGAGTGAGTGTGTGCCCAGCGATGGATTGGCGCCCTGTCCTGGGTGTATCTGCCCAGCGGCTGAAACGCTCTCCCCTGGATGGGCATGGGGAACCCCACCGCGACCCTAATAGAGGATAAAGTGGAAGATAATGAATGAAGGATCTTGTTAGGACTCACCGTAGATAGCATCTCTGATGTTCCTGTCAAATCCTGCTGTGGTGTTGAGACCAGATATGTTGCTTTTCGTGTTCATGCTGACGCTCATGATCCCTGTGGCATGTTTAAAAAGAGTCCACCAAAACAACAAATCCCAAAGTAACAAGAAAAACAAGCCCTCTTCCCTCTCTCTGCCCCATTTGCTTTATGTGGTTTCCCTGGTGATGCCTGCTGTTTGTTTCTCACAGTTTTGTTTTGTTGCACTTTAATGGAGAACTTCAAGATTTAAACAAAAAACTTAAGAGGGTCAAAGAAAAGAAAAAATGCCAACAATGCCTTAAAGCTTGGAGCGAACGGGTGCATGTTTCAGTGTTCTGTGTTTTTTAGTGTTACTGAGATCTTTAACGTGTATCTGAATGTATCTATTGTGCATGTTTTTGTATTTTCCACCATCTCAGTGTGAACTACTGCAGTTTACAGAACCCATTAAGTTTGCAGACCCCTCCATTTTCCATCCATCCATTATCTTCCACTTTATCCTATATTAGGGTCGCGGTGGGGTTCCCCAAGCCCATCCAGTGGAGAACGTTTCGGGCGCTGGGCAGATACACCCAGTACAGGGCGCCAATCTATCGCTGGGCACACACTCACACACACAGACACACTCTATATGGGGCAATTTGAAGAACTCAATTGACTTGATCCATGTTTTTGGACTGAGCAATAAAAACAAAAACAAACCGGCTCAGAAAAAGCTTCTACCCAACTGCTGTACGAACACTAAATGGTGCATTGTAAAATTTTTTTACAGTCATAATTCACTCTTGAACGTGTAATTTTTGAACGTGCAATAAAAAAAAAAAAAAAAAAAACGTGCAATATATGGATACAAATTCAACTCAGGTTGTACATTCTTATACACTATTGTAAATAAATTCTTTCTTTCTTTCAAAATTTTTTTGTAAATTGTAATTTATAGTATATTTAATTTATATTAATCTCTTTATCTGTGTAAATTTAAGTATGTGACACCGAAAAGTATGGCACCTTAATTTCGTTATACCTGGTATAATGACAATAAAGATATTCTGATTCTGAAACTGGAGAACCCGGAGGAAACCCACGCGGACACGGGGAGAACATGGAAACACTTAGGGATTCGAATCAGGAATCCCTAGTGCTGAGAGGCCAACGTGCTAACCACTAAGCCACCATGCCAATCTATCGCTGGGCACACACTCACTCTATATGGGGCAATTTGGAGAACTCAATTGACCTTGATCCATGTTTTTTGACTGTGGGAGGAAACCCACATGGACACGGGGAGAACATGGACACTCCACCCAGATGGGGATTCGAACCGGGAATCCCTAGCGCTGAGAGGAGAACGTGCTAACCACTAAGCCACCGTGCCGCCCCATCAGTTCAACTTCCGTAAAGATGGACTTTGTAGTTCTACAATTCCAGAGCAGGTATTATTTGGTCGGTGCATTATTCCTATCCCAGCCGTGTCACTGAGGTGTTTAAATGAAACTACAGCAGCACTGCTGCACTAAACTCACTGCATCAGTGTCACTGCAGAACTGACGATAAACAACCGACCACCCAAATTATACCTGTTCTCTGATAAAGAACAGAGAACAGGGGTTTAACGAAACACAATTCTGGACAATTTCATGAAACACAGTTGCATTGTGCTGAGGGCTGAGGTTTATTTAAAACCTCTTTATTATTTAAAAAGCTAACACAGACATGCACCCTCCTCTTTTTTTCTTCAGTGCATGCAGCATGTTGGGTTTGAGCTTGCAGCCAACAGCCAGACAAGGTTCAGAACAACTGCTAAGGTGTAGACTGCACGCTTGGCTGTGTTCACTTGCTCTTAAAATTCTTTTTTATCCTTTAAAATATGACGTGGCAGCTCGGTGGTTAGGGTGTGGGTCAATCAGTCTAAAAGCTGGGGGTTCAAACCATGATTTCCCCCTTGAGCCAGGCCTTTAAGCCTCATTGCTTCAGCTGTGTTCTGACCCAAAACATCGAGTTGGATTACATGGTGCTTTAGATAAAAGCATCTGACCCCATAATGTGAGTCGACTAAAATTCTATAGCCATTATTCAAACAATCCTTTATTACACATTCCATTATTATCCTCGTCCAGTTTTTGTTCTGTTCACATTCAGGGAAGTTATCTCCAAGTGCCATCGGCTATAAACTTTAATAACGTTGCGCACAGTGGACACAGGAACATTAAGATAACTTGAGATGGACTTCGGAACGTTCTAATTCACAGATAAGTCTTTGCCCTTTCTTTTCTCCATGTTCATTGTGGTTCACAGACACTGTTAAAGCTCATAGATGTGCTTACTGCTGTATAATTTTGTGTGCAGTAGCTGACTGGCAACCAGACAATTAATTAAATCTCTGTTATTTTAGTAGTCAGGACCAAACATGGTGTTCGGCTTTAATATTAATGAATATTAAGGGTGTGGGGTGGTGGCGGCACGGTGCCTTAGTGGTTAGCACGTTCTCCTCTCAGCACTAGGGATTCCCGGTTCAAATCCCAATCTGGGTGGAGTTTCCATTGATCAAACATGGATCAAGTCAATTGAATTCTCCAAATTGCCCCATATAGAGTGTGTTTGTGTGAGTGAGTGTGTGCCCAGCGATAGATAGATTGGGATATATTTTATTTTTTACATATATTTTACATATTTTATTGGGATAGATAGATAGATAGATAGATAGATAGATAGATAGATTGGCGCCCTGTCCTGGGTGTATCTGCCAAGCGCCCGAGATGTTCTCCCCTGGATGGGCATGGGGAACCGCCCGTAACCCTAATAGAGGATAAAACAGAAGATAATGAATGAATGAAGGGTGTGTGGTGATTAACATGGTTGTCTCTCAGTGCTGGGGGTGCCAATCTGGGTAGAGATTCTATGTTTTCTCCATGTCTACGGTTCACCATGCTTCCAAGTTCTCTGGTTTCCTTCCACAGTCCAAAAACATGAATTAAAGGTTAATTGGCTTCTAAATTACCCCTATAAAGTGTGTATGTCTCTGTGTGAGTACATGCCCAGCGATAGATTGGCACCGTGTCCGAAGTGTATCCCCCAGTGACCATAATATAGGACTAAGTTACTGCGGGACTCAAATGCAACATATTAATATAGAAATGGCTGCATTATTCAATAGGGTTTTACAGGTTTCCCCATGTGCCTTAAATGTCACAACATATTTGATTTAATAATTTATTAAGTATCCTGACATTTCAGTGCATTGAGATGCTGATATTCTGTGTTTGTTTTTGTTTTAATGTAATGCTTGTTTAAACATTTCCCAGCATAACTTTAATACCCCTCAAATTCTGGAATTTCTTATAAAGCCATTTCCCATAATTTGCCTTGGCTGCTATAATAAGCTGGTCCCTGTAGAGAGGTAGAACCATCCTGAGATCAGTTCCACTCATCTGACACTCACAGAGATGGAGGTCTGATGCCGAGCTAAGCGACACACAGCAGCAGATACCCGGGGGACCTGTTCAGTTCGGTACTGTTCTGCCTGTGTGGTTTTCCCATGTCAGGGCAGAGATATACATGTTTTGGGCAGCTAACTCTGTGGGGGGGCATCAGAGGTCATGGACTGCTCCATGGATGCCAAACGACACACACACAGAGAAAGGCAGAGAGAGGGAGCGAGAAGGAGCGAGAGAGCGAGCGAGCATGTACACTTAGGCACTCGCTCTTAAATCACTTTAAACCACAATTTCACTGCACCCTAGTGGGTCATTGGCCATGAACCATTGCTTAGGTACTCCATCATTTTAACAACTAGATGGCAGCATTTATATGGCTGTATTATCCTGGTTTGATTCGTAGAGTTATGATGTTCAGATTTGATAAATTAAGAATTAATAAAATTCACACACTGATGTTGTCTAAAATGAAAATAAAATACCCTAAAATAAAAAGTAATAGCATTCAGTTTATTCATAAATTTCTTTAAATATTAAAACTATCAATGTTGCAGGCAATATTTAACATTTAGAATCAGTTTTCCACCACTGCTGTAACCGAGTTAAAGAATTAACACCTCAAATGATTTACTGTAAAATAACTCCAGACATGGAAAACTCTTATCTAGAATTATTAAGCATGGTTCTGAATGTTGTTCAAATCGTTATAAAGAAGTGAAAGGTCTATGGCATCACCAGCATGATGAGCTATTCTTCCAGCCTGGATTTAAGAGGTTAAAGGCTATTAAACCACAACACAGCAAACAATCTACAGTATATACTGTAAAAGCTGTTGGTGGCAACGTTTTGATTCTGGGGTGAATCAGGTCAATAAAGCCTGGACAGTTGGTGTGGAGTTGCCATGTACGTTCTGGTTAAACATAGTTTTTTTTTTCATGCCATTTCGAGTTACCTTACAACCTCACATTCAATAGAGAAATCTATTTTGTACACAACAGACCATCTTTTCACAAGTTCCGTCTAGGACGTTCTATAATTAGAAGTGGTTGAAAATACAATATTTTAGAGAAAATACAACAAATGATCAACGGATCTGTGAATGATACATTGAGGGATGCAAACCACAATCTGACCGATAGTCCTTGTAATGAAGAAAAGGTGTCTGCATCATTATTTTTGGAAATAAGATTTTTTTTTTTTTTTTTTTAATCCTGTGCAAGACCCCACATTGCGTTCAAAATGTCTTTGAAAGGTTTTTCAAAGTGCCATAACTTAAATCTATATCTATTTAGGATTGACATTTACATTCTAAGTCTTTAACCCTGATACAGTTGTAAAATTCCACAATCTATTGGATGTCTATTTCTATTGGATGTCAATATAGCAACTGCTCTATTCAGAACTTAACAATATGCTATAAACAGCACCGTCTGTAAGAAATCTGAACAAAAATTTGGCTCTGGAAGATTTAATTAAATCCCAGAGACAGCACAAACACAGTGAAGATGCTTAAGGGAGTGCTTTATTGCCGTGCCCTGAAAGGCTGTCATGCAGGACATCAGTACTCGACTGAAGACTGAAGTTTACAGCCTTTTGAAGGAGTGTCGTCTGGTCAGATGAAACAAACTGGAATTGCTTAGTCATATGGTTAATGTTATGTATAAAGAAAAGGGTGAGGTTTTGTGAAGCCTCGGGGAGGCAGCATCATGTTGTGGGGGTGCTTTTTTTTTAGATGGATGTTCAGACAAAGACAGCCAGATAGGATTTGTATTCACTCAGTACAAAGTGTAAACTGTGGAAATAAAATATATTTTGCTTAACACGTGGATGCAAAAATGACTGGATGGCAACTGGAATAATGTGAAAAAGACGTAAGCAAGAACTTGCTTATGCATGACAGCTAAGGAATGACAGGTGGTTCACTTTCCAGCGTGACAACAACCCTAAACACACCAGGTCAAAAACAACACAGCGACTTGAGGACAGAAAGGTGAATATTGATGAGTCCTGACATAACCCTGAGAAAGCACTATAAATCATTGGATGGAATTTGAGCAGTGCTGCAGAAACGAAGCGGGTGGACAAATAGTTTTAATCTCGGTGTGCAAAGTGAATGGAGACATATCTAAATAGACAAAACAGAATAAACCATTTCCCACGCTGTTACTTTTAATCTTTTATTTGTATTCAAGGTTTTTACATCTTAATCGAGTCCAAGTCAAAAACTGATCACATACATGGAGATTTTTTTTTTTAAATGTCTCTAAACGATATTTGTATATATAGTCCTGATGTCGGTATTAGCCTGGTGTCCACATGCTTATGAAAATTAAAACGTGTATGTCTTATTCATTCTAAAATCTAATCCTGATATCAGATTTAAACATAGTACAGGATAAGATAAAATTTTTTTGGAAGTGGAAGTGTCATGGTTCATTTAATCATCCATCCACACCATCAAATAATTCAGCCTGAACTCGGGAATGCCGGACGCCAGGACATGGTTTAGGATTCACTCCTGACTTCTGTATCTCATTAACACCAATTCTGATCAATATGACTTAACATATGGTGTATTAAAGCTGTTTAGGGTTTCAATGACCCAAATAAACATATTAAAACATATAAAATAAATGTAGCTACACCTGGATCAGTTAATAAAGCAAATGGTGATCAAAAAACAGCATGTGGTAGACATTAGCACTTGTTTTTGCTCTTCAGGTCTGTAATAGTGTTTGGAAACAGAGGCCTGTAATTATTTGTGTACACTTTCCCTGATTTACAGTTGTGATCAAATTTATTCAACCCCCACTGAAATAAAGTGTTTTGGCCAGTTTGACATTGATTTGGATCATTTCAGTCATCTTATTTACAATAATATCAAAGAGGCACTTATAAATTAGACAAATATAACATAATATTTATGATGGAATAACCACAAATGTCTTTACTGTGCTCACATCATTATCAGTTTTATTCAACCCCTAGTGACATTATTTTTTAGTACTTAGTACAACATCCTTTTCCAGTTATGACAGCTTTCAAGCGTGAAGCATAGCTTGACACAAGTGTCTTGCAGCGACCTATGGGTATCTTAGCCCATTCTTCATGGGCAAAAGCCTCCAGTTCAGTCACATTCTTAGGCTTGCGCACTGCAACTGCCTTCTTTAGGTCCCACCAGAGGTTCTCAATTGGATTTAAGTCTGGTGATTGCGATGGCCACTCTAGAATGTTCCAGCCTTTCATGTTCAACCATGCTCTAGTGGACTTGGATGTGTGCTTCGGATCATTGTCCTGTTGGAAGGTCCAACGTCTCCCAAGCCGCAGGTTTGTGACTGACTCCATCACATTTTCCTCCAAGATCTCCTGGTACTGAAGGGAATTCATGGTACCCTGCACACGTTGAAGCTTTCCTGTACCATTAGAAGCAAAACAGCCCCAAAGCATAATTGACCCCCCGCCATGCTTCACAGTAGGCAAGGTGTTCTTTTGTTCATAAGCCTGGTTCTTCCTCCTCCAAACACAGCGCTGGTCCATTGTCCCAAACAGTTCTAATTTAGTTTCATCTGACCACAGTACACTGTCCCAAAACCTTTGTGGCTTGTCCACATGACTTTTGGCATACTGCAGTCGACTTTTCTTGTTCTTTGGAGTCAGCAAGGGGGTGCGCCTGGGAGTTCTGGCATGGAGGTCTTCGTTATGCAGTGCGCGCCTTATTTTCTGAGCTGAAACTTCAGTGCCCACATCTGACAGGTCTTTTTTCAGTTCCTTAGCAGTCACGCGGGGATTTTTCTCCACATTACGCTTCAGGTAGCGCACAGCAGTCGCGGTCAGGATCTTCTTTCTGCCACGACCAGGTAACGTTTCCACTGTGCCCTTTAACTTGAACTTGCGAATGATACTTCCGATAGTGTCTCTTGGAATATTTAACAACTTCGCAATCTTTTTATAGCCATTGCCATTCTTGTGAAGAGCAATAACCTCTTCTCTTGTCTTCTGGGGACCATTCTCTTGCCTTCACCATGCTTGTAAACACACCAGTAGATGTCTAGAAGGAGCTGAGTATCACAGTCCTTTTAAATCTGCCTAATTGGTGCTTATCATGCTTGATTGCTGCTCGTTGACATCCACAGGTGTTTTCAATACCTGATTGAAAACACTGGAATGAACCTCTGTTCTTATGAGTGGTAGTTGTAAAGGGGTTGAATAATTGTGTCAATGAAGAAATCACAAAAAGGCCATTTAATACTTTATGACAAAAACAATTGATGCTATCTTAGTTGCATTTAGTTCTTTAACAAGTCCTTGTAAGATTTCATTATGAACACAATTACAAATGTGCACTGAATTCCATAAAACCCTTCGCAGCATTGGGGGTTGAATAAATTTGATCACAACTGTAAGTTCCTCCAGACCAAATAACACTGATTTGTCATCATTTGATCCTCTTTATTCTTATTGAGGTTCAAGACATTTATATTGTTATGTTGTTATGTTAACCATTTATATGGTTATATTCCAAAAAAATTCCCATCGTCATGGTGATCATGAAGAAATTCTTGATGGAAAAAAAACAGAATTATATCTTCAGCATAAGGAGACGTCTTGGTATCATCTTAAATTGCAGACACAGTTATTGTATTTATACACTCACACACAAACTAATAGCTTTATTTTGTGGTGATTCAAATACATAATGTTTAAAAAACAGAAATCCTGACATTCTTTCCTTTTTATATACTTAAGATGAAAGTCAAGGATTTTTTTTCTTTACTGAAATTAATAAAACCATAATAAAGTGTTTATGCGTCACATTAACTTTTTTGCCTTTTTCCTGTTTTTCTTCCTTTAGCACCAGAGGGCTTTTGTCTTCTCGACATGATATTGGAATCAAGCTACTGATGTTCAGGAGCTTACGGTCAGTGAGTTAAGATAACATTCCCATCCACCACACAGAGGTAAGTCTAAAGAGAGTTGGAGGAAGGTGGATTTAAAGTACATGCAACCTTAATGCTATGTTATTATTTATGCGTGCTATTTTTTATATTTATTATAAATATTTTTCACTTATGAAATTTGAAAAAAATATGCTATGTTGGTCTTCCCTCATTGTCGTGGGTCAATAACACAGCTAGCGCGAAATGCAATGGGTTAGGTTGATATGTTCTTGAATATCTGATATATATATCAGATATATTTTATATTTTCATATATATTATATATATTTTCATACTGCTACTCTAAGATCTTTAAAATCTTTGCATTTGAAAAGTTATCATTTTTTCTGCTGTGAAAGTTATTTTCTGAAATGTTATGTAGAAAGTGCACTTAAAATACTCATGGTTAAATTAATTTGTTTGCATAATAGACTAAATTTATAATAATAAATTTGCATTATATGCATAATTTGCATAATAAAAAATCGAATATTTTGAGAAGGAGAAAAATCTTTTTAATATGGGCTGCACAAATATACTTGGTGTGTGTGTTTGTCTGTCTGTGTGCACACATACTATGGATTGACCTCGTATGCAGGGTTGATTTAGGCATACACCTTGAGTTGTCTGTATAAACGCCAGCTCATCTGCACACCTTGAAGTACATCATACTTGCGCTGCATAGGTTTTTAAATGTTGTTGTTAAAGTGGCTAAAACATTTTATATTTAGTTTTTTTTCCCCTTTATTTACTGAGTGTTATTTTACCGGTTTTAAGTAAAATTCTGTTTAGTTTACACAAGAAAAAAGGAAAAAAAGAAGGAATTCTTGGTCACACTCCATTACACGCTGACATCCGCTCTAAAACTGATTTAGGAAAAATGTCAATAATGTCAGAAATATAGTTAAAATTTGTCCATCTGTTATAACAGAAAAATAAATTCTACAGTTTTTATTTAAATTTAGCCAACATTTATGAAATCATATCATAGTGAGCATTGAGTGTCAATTAAAAACTGTTTTATATAATTTTATACCCTTTATAAAAATCTTTTATTATATATATATATATATATATATATATATATATATATATATATATATATATATATATACACACAATAACGATATGTGTATATGTGTGTGTATGAAATCAGATATTTACAGGTCTTAATTAATACTAATATGCTTAATCCAGCAAACTTTAGAATTATAGTACATCAGATGGATTATGTTAGTGTGACATTATTTATTTGCTTAATGACAATTATGTTTAAAATATTATGGCATACAATAAATCTCAATTACAAAAGGTATTTTAAAACTGGATTTTACTAAACTGGTTCTTAAATGTGCAGCTGTGATAACAGCTGGAAGATTTGGAACCACACAGGAGTAACTAGACTTTGTCCAAAATAAAAGCTTTATGCATGATTTGTATCTCCGTCATCACAGTGGGTATATAAGGGTCGAGGTTACAGATGGAGTGTGACCTAAATAACCAGGCTAAAGGAGTCACTTTGTGACCTGGAGTGACCTGTGTTCAATAATACGCAACATAAAGTTTAATAGTGTCAGATTGTATATACACATCACATGGATGTTTAAAGGGTGAAAGTTATGAGAAAACAATCATATGAACAAATATACAGTACAAATGTTTGGGGACCTTTGCTTTGACTGTGTATTGTTGATTGTGTGTTTACACAGCCCTTACATTACAGATATTAAATTTTACACTTAGGTGACATGTTTGTTTGTATCAGTGTTTTGCATCTACTTGTGATGATGATGAAAATGTGTGGAAATGGCCTTGTAACATTTCTCAGATTGATGAGCAGCATAATATGCTTTTGTAAGATATTTGTTGAAGTCCTAAGTCCCCCAGATCTTCCAAGATATCTCCTTTTATAGTGGTGGTCTCATTTGCTGATATTCAGTTAATTAAGGGCGTATAATAAGCAAGCAGAATTGTGTGTTTGTGTGTGTATATATGTGTGTATGTGTGTGTATATATATATATATATATATATATATATATATATATATATATATATATATATATATATATATATATATATATATATATATTAAGTTCTGTGCAGGGGCGGCATGGTGGCTTAGTGGTTGGCATGTTCTCCTCTCAGCACTAGGGATTCCCGGTTCAAATCCCCATCTGGGTGGAGTTTCCATGTTCTCCCCGTGTCCGTGTGGGTTTCCGCCGGGTTCTCCGGTTTCCTCCCACAGTCCAAAACCATGGATCAAGTCAATTGAGTTCTCCAAATTGCCCCATATAGAGTGTGTGTGAGTGTATGCCCAGCGATAGATTGTGCCCTGTCCTGGGTCTATCTGCCCAGCGCCCGAAACGTTCTCCCCTGGATAGGCATGGGAAACCCCCCCCGCGACCCTAATAGAGGATAAAGCAGGAGATAATGAATGAATGAATGAATGAAAAAGTTCTGTGCAGCATGAACTGTATGCTAATTATTCATTTTTACTGTCATTTACTGTTAAATGAATAATGGCTTGTATGATTTTTGAGGTTGTATTTAACTGATTATATACATTTTTAAGGATCAGAATTTTTTATGATGTCCTAATATTATAAAAAATAGAATTAAAAAAAGTTGATCCTTCATGGGGGAAGATCCCCATAAATGTGCATAGTTTTTATACACAGAAATATGGTATTGAACTTGCATAATAAGACAGCTGTTTTTGCTAAACTTCCAATTTAGTTTGATTTTACATTGTCATTAAGCCAAATAACAGAGATCATATACAATCCTATTAAAACACAGAACTAATACTCCTAAAAGATTCTTTAAAACTATTTTCAAATCTCTGCTTGAGGTTAGTATTTCTGAGTGAAATCCCTAAAACCACATTTCTGATCCCCTCTCTATATTTCTTATTATTTTTATGAAAAACGGGCTCTGCTTTGACAGTGTGAACAGATGATGTCTATGATCAAAAGGACTTAAGACTTGTATTGCTTGTATTTTTTTTTTTACCTATAACTATGACCTTTGCTATAAAGGTCAAATACTAGTCTTTTCTCAACAAATGCTTGTGGTAGCATTTCCTGCAAATGGTGTAAACGTTAATTTACATATATTTGATTTACACATTTTTTGTTTTTAACTTTATTTAACTGTGTTTTTGCTGCTTGAACCACATAGAGGTGGTAAGACATCTTAAGCTCCTTCATTGTGCTTGCAAAGGTTATAAACCTCCAGAGGTTCCCAAAGTGTATGTATGGCAAATGGCGTGGTAATCGAAGCACCAGTGCGGGTTTGTACAGGAACACACATGATACCTGTGGAATCCGGGCTCCACAGTGATTTTCCATTGATTGATTACATTCCCATCCATCCATTATCTTCCACTTTATCCTCTATTAGGGTCGCGGGGGGTTCCCCATGCCCATCCAGGGGAGAACGTTTCGGGGCGCTGGGCAGATACACCAGGACAGGGTGCCAATCTATCACTGGGCACACACTCACTCACACAGACACACTCTATATGGGGCAATTTGGAGAACTCAATTGACTTGATCCATGTTTTTGGACTGTGGGAGGAAACCGGAGAACTCGGAGGAAACCCACGTGGACACGGGGAGAACATGGAAACTCCACCCAGCGCTGAGAGGTGGGGTCATGCTAACCACTAAGCCACCATGCCGCCCGATTGGTAACATTGACTTTATATTTAATTTCTGTACTAGAATTGAAAGTAATGAATGTATAGGCTTTTAAAAGCTCTGTCATGAACATATCAATGTTTTCTAAGCTGTTATTTTAAATGAAATAAACACAAATTAGTTCTTTAACTTGAGTACAAGTACAAAACCAAAAACCTAATAGCAGTTTGAAATAATTCTGTAACTTTAAGTATATTTGTATTCAAATGAAATATAATGGCAAATTAAAACTGCAATGAAATGACTACAGTCCCCTCAGTGGCATCCCTGTCATCGTCACTAATGTTGCATAAATGAAAATTAGTTTTAAGTGAAACAAATGACTGTGAGCTAGATTTTAATTTGGTCAGTCGGCAGGATGTCAAACAGCCAGTAGACATAATGAAGTTTTATCATTTGACAAAATTTGATTTGACGTGGTCAGTCCTTTTAGCATTGTGTGATAAATGATTTCTTTAATAAGCAATCAGTTACAACATAAGCCTCAGCATTACTAATTCAGGGACTTTTAGATCTCTATAAAGGAATGGCTTCATCGAACCAATTAGATCATTACCAAGCTCCAGACATCTGATTAAACAAGTATTTTCTGCAACAATGAGCCGCTTTCACGCTGATGCATGGTAAATTCATAATCAAAATGTTCACTGGGGTGTACATGCTCCAGTTTTCTCTCAAAGCACCATCTTTGAAAGTAATTATTTGAAGTAACCCTAAAACTAATGCAATATTAAAAAAAACAACAACAACAAAAAAAAAACACTTCTGGTCTTATTTAGCTGTGGAATGGGACTAGCTAGCTTGCCTGAGCATTTGCTAGTTTTATCATAACTTTATAATTAATTTCTCAACCTATATACATCCAAACAATATAGCTCTTTTAGCATTATAGCTAAGTTTGTGCTAATTACAAAGATATTTGGGTAATCTACAGAACTGTCCAGGGTCAACAGGACAGACTTTGAACAAACGCTTTAAATTTAATTGATCTCAAGCCTACCCACAGAGCAAACTATTTCTGCATAAGGGAGACATTAGGTTTGGTTAGTGACCCATGAGTGGCTTTTTGGGATGGCTGAACATCGAGGGCATATCAGATATGACCCATCGAGCCTGTATGAGTTGTTCATGAAGCAGAAATCCTTTTATTCGGTCGAATGTTAAAGAAAAGACCAACAATCAAACATGTGAGCTGTGTGATATTTAATGTGCTGTGTTATATTCCTGTAGAAAAATCCACTGAAGTTATATATAAGGGCCAAAAAAAAAAAACACAGATTCCTAGAAAAAAAGGGGCGAACCCAGGTGATAAATGTAAATACCATACAGTGTTAAATAATATAGAATAACGGTAACTTGCAGTAAATGTTAATGTATTACGGATGTTTTGTAGTCTTCTTAATAAGGTTCGTTCATTCATTCATTCATTATCTCCCGCTTTATCCTCTATTAGGGTCGCGGTGGGGTTCCCCATGCCCATCCAGGGGAGAACGTCTCGGGCGCTGGGCAGATAGACCCAGGACAGGGTGCCAATCCATCGCTGGGCACACACTCACTCACACAGACACACTCTATATGGGGCAATTTTGAGAATTCAATTGACTTGATCCATGCTTTTGGACTGTGCGAGGAAACCGGAGAACCCGGAGGAAACCCACGAAGACACGGGGAGAACATGGAAACTCCACCCAGATGGGGATTCGAACCGGGAATCCCTAGCGCTGAGAGGCGAACGTGGTAACCACTAAGCCACCGTGCCCATGCTTCCAGACACATTTCATATGTAATTTAAATTTTATCCAATATAACTATGAATGATCAAACAATATTTATGTAACAACAGTTTGAAAATGGATAAATACACTCATAAAAGGGAAATTTTTAAAGAGGACAGAGGGGGAATAAGGGATCTGGGCTAAAGCCCCTGACGTTTCTAAACCCTAAAAACGCCCCTGATTCAGCCAATGAACTTGGTGTGATCGAACCCTTCAGGTCCCAAGGCTGGTTCCTTAACCACAAGCCTATGACTGCTCTACTGAGCAGAAGATTTCTGTAGCTGCAAAATAAGCACAAATTATCACCCATCTATTATTTTAACATCTGATAGGTGGTTGATATTTGTTTAAATACGATACTGTGCCTAATTGCCAGACATTTCCGTCTTGAACATATTAGTCCAAAGAATTTGATGTTTATTCAATAGCAGTTTTTCAAATCATATTTTTTACCATACCCCTTTTGAAGAATAGTTGGTGGCCTTTAAAAATGTCTATCCACGGGATGTGTTATTGGCACACTATTGGACAGAGACAAGTGGGGGGCATAACGCCTCTCAAAAGGCTCTTTATTTGTAGGCAATTGCGTTTGCTTTTATTCAGGTAGTCACTCTTTAAATGAATTCTCTCATGCATAGTAACACCTGGCTGCTATGGATTAAATTTGACACCATAAGCAAATTAAACCTGAAAAAATTATACATATTAGTTCCAGTAGAAATATTAATATTAGTGCAGGTTAGGGCTTAATGTTTTTGCAGCGAGCTTAAATGTGACAGGTTCCAGAATTCAGAAATGTTCCAGGAGACTCAAAGACTTAATTTTATTCATTCATTCATTATCTCCCGCTTTATCCTCTATCAGGGTCGCGGTGGGGTTCCCCATGCCCATCCAGGGGAGAATATCTCGGGCGCTGGGCAGATACACCCAGGACAGGGCGCCAATCTATCGCTGGGCACACACTCACTCACACAGACACACTCTATATGGGGCAATTTTGAGAATTCAATTGACTTGATCCATGTTTTTGGACTGTGGGATGAAACCGGAGAACCCGGAGGAAACCCACGCAGACACGGGGAGAACATGGAAACTCCACCCAGATGGGGATTCGAACCGGGAATCCCTAGCGCTGAGAGGCGAACGTGCTAACCACTAAGCCACCATGCCGTCCGACTTAATTTTTAATTAGATTTAATTAGATTTTTAATTTAACTAGAGTGTTTACAGTTCAGACATTGTATGTTGTAAGTGTGAGCATCAGGACGTGCACTTAATGCCCTCATTATGATGTCTCCGGTGAAAAGGTTTCTGTAAGGAAGTTTGATGCTCATACACTTTGAGTTCACTAGAAAGACGGTGTACTATCAGATTTGCTTTTACTAATACAGTGGAGTAAAAAAACGAACAAGCAGATGCTGTCAGACTTATTTAGAGGGCCACTGATGTGCGTGACCTGTCTTGGGAAATACCCTGGTGTTCAGGGATTTGGAAAATGTTGGCATGCTTGCACTCTCACTGGTCTTTTACACTATGCATCAGTATCAGATGACCGACTGAAGCAGCAGTAGTTCAGTTTCTGAGACACAATTGGACGTCACACACTACATTTGGGAGGAACGTAGATGCTAACAGATCAACACTTCAGAACAGTCTCAGTGCTGCAATGCGGTCATCTCTCATGTCTGTGTAGACACCGCAGAGAGGAGTTTGATAAATGAGAAGCATATAAATTTTATTCAGCTGGACCTTCATGGCGGCTATAAACCATAAACTCCTAAACATTTCCATAACTCATGTTGTCATTGCCAACAATATAGGAAGCGTTTCCATACGGATTTACGATCAGTTTCCGAAAACAGAACTCCATTTCTTCATAAAGCTCTCTGTGTTTTCAAACACATTAGCCACAATGTTTCATTTTTCAAGTCTGGTATTGTATTATTTATGCTGGCACAGATCTTTTGTTGCTCTTGTGCTGTATACTCAGTTTATGTTCGTTTCTTTACACTTCATCACGGCATTACTTGCACCACAGTCCATCATCAGTGTATTACATCAGAAAAAAAACCTTGGAAATTAAGGTTTGCCTGCTTTGCAATACATCAAGCTGTTCCGTTTATCAGTAGTGATGCTAAGCATGATCAGATTTCTTATATTTCTCAATTCAATTTTAATTAGAAAAAAGATCTAAGATCAAAATGTGTGTCTCTGTTCATTTCGAACCCTGTGATTGGAGTTCCTAAGCACCTTAGAAACGGTGACACTGAAAATGAATTAATAAATAAAGTATTATTCAGCAAATAGAGATCTATTTTGCCTACAGTGCTCACACACCAAATGCTTTTTTCCTCCACATTTAATTCAGTACAAGTCACTGACTCTGGCATACAGAACCATTTCTGGATCTTCTCCCCTCCTACCTTCACTCTATCTTTTCAAAATACACTCCGACTCGTTCACTTCACTCCAGTGATGATTGCCGCCTGGCGATTCCACCTCACCGAGGAGCTAATTCTCACTCCGTGGTGTTCACCACTGAAAAATGGTGGAACGTTCTTCCCAACTCTGTCCGTAAGGCAGAATCACTAAACAGTTTTAAGAAACTACTGAAGACGCATCTCTTTAACAAATACCTGTTGTAGAAAAAAAAAAGGGGGGGGGGGGGGCGCAGCTTCGAATAACAATCAGGTTTGATGAATTTACAGTATAGTTGGTTTTCTCCATGGCTTCTGACTTGTGGTGTTCTCATTTGTAGGTCGATTTGGATAAAAGCGTCTTCTAAATGACTAAATGTAAATGTAACAGTGCAGTGAAACACACTCGTGAAGTTAAAACACGTGCCCAGAGCAGCATACCAGTACCCAGGGTGTAATTGGGGTTAGGTGTCTTGCCCAAGGGCCCTTCAGCCACGGTACCTTGTGGGAATCGAACCAGGGACCAGATGCAAGGCTGGTTCCTTAACCCGTGCCTTAACAAATCAGCTCTGTGACAGTGTTTAACCCTTTCCACACTTGGCTTGGGTTTTCTGATTTCTTCCCACAGTCCAAAAATGTACTGATGGCTGACTTGGTGATACTAAATTGCTCCAGATGTGGATGATGCGAACGAATGTGTGTGTATACCCGGAGGAAACCAACGCGAACACTAGGAGAACATAGAAATCCACCCTGATTGGGATTCAAACCTTGGTCCCCTGCACTGAGAGGCGAACGTGCTAACCACCAATCCACTGTGCCGCCTTCAAGTAAAATTGTCTGCCAATATAGTGAGTAAGTTTAAGATTTTCTGACTTGTTTAGATTCTGTTTTTTGCAGTGTAATTGATGTGATTGCAGCAGTTGTAAGGATCACCGTCTGCTCTTCAGACGACATGTCAAATTGTGCATGTAGCTATGCGGGCTAGAATAAAGGAACCACTGAACAACATGATACTGGGCTTGCTCAATTGCCCAAAACAAGCAAACTTTACAATTTTGATTGTATGTAGTTACAAGACTGAGCTGTTACTACTCCTAAATTATTTCATGCTTCAACAACAATCACAGGTGACCAGAGCTCAAACCATCACAGACATCTTCAAGAACTCATTTTTTTTGGCTGAACCAAGTGCTTATTGGAACCATGTTACGTGCAAAATAATTGCGATATTACACCAGAATTGCTTTAAACCTGGAAGCAATTAGAACACACGTGTGTCAGGCAGATATGAAATCGCATTAAAAGATCAGAAAGTTAAAACTGGGGGGAATTGTTCAAATATTCCCACTGCAGCAGCGTTTCCTCGGTCACTTAAAAGGCTTTTGACAGTTTCTGGTACCTTATGCCAAGCAAAATACCCAAATTACCTTTCTCGCCATTCACAGTAAAGCAGGTTTGCTCTTCTAGCCTTGAAGCAGCAGTGAAACCCAACATGCCTGCATGTCCACAGGGCAGGAGAGTGCTTCTCTGCTGATGTTTAGACAGATCTGAAGTGTTATTCAGACCTCCCCATGTGCAGCTACACCCAGCGTCCAGCGTCCAGAGGGCATTTTATATGCCAGGAAAAAAAAAACCACGCGGCTTTATGATTCTCCTTATTAAACAGTACTGTAATGTAGCTTTCCAGACCCAGGAACAGAGGTCAGGCCCTTTCACAGCTCAGTGCTAGTAAAAACAGATATTGCACATAATTATGGGAAGTTCTCTCGAACCCAGGTGGAGAAAATCTTTCCCCAAATGAAACCACACAGGGCCATACAGCAAGTACATCTTTATGCTCTGGATAAATATTTTCAGTCACGCTTTATGAATTTTAGATTTATAGACCGAACCTCTAAACTCTTGCTAGTGGACTGTTTCTGACACAAACTGTCAAGATAATATTACACAAAGCTATATATCAAAACTAAGTATCAATAAAACGCACATTAATACATATAAATGATTTTATTCTATATAAAGGTAATTAAAATCAGATGCAATGCAGGATTTATGACTCAATTTCTTTAATAAAAAATATGAGCTTCCATATTGAGCCACACGTACAAGCATAATAAAATAGATCCAAAGGTTTAAGGAAGAAAAGTAAAGAAAGTATATACAAGGTTAATTCTACTGTATACTTCCTCTCAAGGCAAGACAATGTTTTTAACATAGCAACCTTTATACTTTTGCTTTACAAAATATTTACAGAATCAATTTACGGCACGGTGGCTTAGTGGTTAGCACGTTCGCCTCTCAGCACTAGGAATTCCCGGTTCGAATCCCAATCTGGGTGGAGTTTCCATGTTCTCCACGTGTCCGCGTGGGTTTCCTCTGGGTTCTCCGGTTTCCTCCCACAGTCCAAAAACATGGATCAAGTCAATTGAGTTCTCCAAATTGTCCCCAATAGAGTGTGTCTGTGTGAGTGAGTGTGTGCCCAGCGATGGATTGGCACCCTGTCCTGGATGTATCTGCCCAGTGCCCTAGACGTTCTCCCCTGGATGGGCATGAGGAACCCCACCGCGACCCTAATAGAGGATAAAGCGGAAGATAATGGATGGAATGGAATTTAAATTTGAACATTCAAGCAATAATAGTAATGATCATAATAATAATGTGTTCTGGGAAAAGAGCGGCACGGTGGCTTAGTGGTTAGCACGTTCGCCTCTCAGCGCTAGGGATTCCCGGTTTGAATCCCAATCTGGGTGGAGTTTCCATGTTCTCCATGTGTCCGCGTGGGTTTCCTCCTGGTTCTCAGGTTTTCTCCCACAGTCCAAAAACATGGATCAAGTCAATTGACTTCTCCAAATTGCCCCACATAGTGTGTCTGTGTGAGTGAGAGTGTGCCCAGCGATATATTGGCACCCTGTCCTGGGTCTATCTGCCCAGCGCCCGAGACGTTCTCCCCTGGATGAGCATGGGGAACCCCCCCGTGACACTAATAGAGGATAAAGCAGAAGATGATGGATGTTCCGGGCAGCATGGTGGCTTAGTGGTTAGCTCGTTCGCCTCTCAGTGCTGGGGATTTGAATCCTGATCTGTGTGGAGTTTCCATGTTCTCCACATATCTGTGTTGGTTTCGTCCATGTTCTCAGTTTATATTAAAAAATAGAACCAATAAGAACAGGGTAACAGATTATTAACTCAAACCAGATAAGGGAGATTGACAAGAAAAGGACAGAAATAAAAGTTGGGGCAGAGAAAGGCACAGCTTCCAAAACGTACAGGTTACATACAGACACCTGAGTTTCTTTGGTTTTATGTTGAAATTGTCTTATATGATGATGGTGAAATAAAATAACTGTGGTTAAGTGGCCAGCTATGTAGATATTTATAAGCAATGGAATTTAAATATTCATATATAATTGTTATGATAATGCATATAATCTTTAGAGATTACACATGCATGAAATGGTTAAAATAAAGAGATAATGACCAATGATTATTTTCATTTCTTTTTATATGTAGTCAAACGTATGGGACCACATCAGAGTCTCATCACGTCGTCCTCGTACCCACACAGCTCGGGTTTCTGATCTCAATCGCTTCTGCTCACATGCTGGTATTTTTCAGGGCACGTTCTTCCCCGTAAATATGTAACCTGGCGCCAGCATCGGTCTGTCACTGCCTGGCCAGGCCAGAAAGAAATCTTGCTGCAAACTCAGACTATCCATAAGATCTCAGTAACCATCAGTCATCACAGATCTTCAAAATAGTCAGGTTTGATCACAAAATCTGTGATTAGAACAGTCAAAAGAAACACTTTTCAGATGTTGTGATATTCAAATGAATATGCAGTATATACATGAGCTTGTTTCAATTCACTTCTGTACTATTGACTAAATTGTGTGTGTGTGTGTGAGAGAGAGAGCAAGAGAGGAATATATTTTATATAAAGTAGAAAGTATGATAACATTTCAAACATTTATATGCAAAGTCACTGATGATAAAACATTCCAATGAAGAGAGATGGTTACAAACACTCCATTTAATGTAAATATAATAGCAGCATGAATATGCAGCACGTTTCATATATAAAATGTAATTTTTAAAAAAGTTTAAGCCTTTTTTTTTTTTTTTTTTTTTTTTTTTTTTTTAAAAAAACATTTAAGTTTGTGCATTCATATATAAATATGAAATTTCTGTTTTATTTCTGTTTTAAAGAAATTTCTGTTCTATTACAAAATGATATAGAGTTATTTTTAAAGTCTTGATTTAGGCCATGTGCTCTGGGCTATGTGAAATCTGGTTTGTGCATGGTTCTTGTGCCACCTTACTTTCCTTCAGTAGGATTAGCATCACTGCGCATGAAGACAAGCAATGTATGATGGTCCGTAGATCCAGTAGATAAAACGAATAAACCACGTTGTGTGTTGTTGCAATGGCGCATGTCATGCCTGGAAAGGATTTGAACCTCCTTACCTTTCACTTGCGAGACTGACTCCTGTTCATATCTCATCATTTTTCAGTCGAACTTTTACATTTTTGTAGTTTATTTAGTGAACATGAATCTTAACTCTTTTAAACATCCAGAAATGTGAATGCAGTTACAATAAATACGAATGAATCAATCTAATGTTTTCATGTGAATTTGAGGGGAAAGGTCAGGTGGAAAGAGTTCAAAAGTTCAATGAATGTAGAACTAAAACTGTTATTTTATCATCATATCTTTCATTATCTCCCACTTTATCCTCTATTAGGGTCGTGGTGGGGTTCCCCATGCCCATCCAGGGGAGAACATCTCGGGCGCTGGGCAGATAGACCCAGGACAGGGCGCCAATCCATCACTGGGCACACACTCACTCACACAGACACACTCTATATGGGGCAATTTGGAGAATTCAATTGACTTGATCCATGTTTTTGGACTGTGGGAGGAAACCAGAGAACCCGGAGGAAATCCACGCGGACACGGGGAGAACATGGAAACTCCACCCAGATGGGGATTCGAACCGGGAATCCCTAGCGCTGAGAGGAGAACGTGCTAACCACTAAGCCACCGTGCCGCCTCTGTTATTTTATATTATTATTATATTGTTGTTGCTGTTTTAAGCTAGTTTTATTAACCCTTATGATTTTAAAACCTGAAATGGCATTTATCTTATCTCATTATATTCCACTTAATCCTGTCCTTGGGTCATGGGAGTGTTCTCAATGCTCATCTAGGGGAGAATATTTTAGGTGTTGGGCAGAGGACAGGGTGCCAATCCATCACTTGGTACACTCACTCACACACTCAATAAGGGCAATTCAGATAGGGCCAGTCACCTTGAAACCATGTTTATGGACTGTGAGAGGAAACCCACACAGATACGGGAAAAACAAGGAAACTCCAACCTCGCACCTGGATTCCCAGCACTGAGAAGCAGACGTGCTGATCATTGAGCCACCACACCACCTACATTTAATAATTTAAACAAGCATATGTTTTTTTTTTTAGTGGATATTGCTGATCATTTAGAACAGAAAGACTCAGAAAGTGTAGCAGCATTGTGCCTCCTTATCACTAAAATTCAAACAATCTGCGATCAACTTTGCAAATTGTACAAATGCAGTATTTTAGACAGCTATAGTGTTTGAAGAACACGGGGGAATATTATACTGCAGCATTTACGCAATCAATAAACAGAGTGTGGTGAAACTATAGAATGAAAATCAGAAACTCAAATTTCGTAAATACTTTTTATAGTGCGATCTATTAAAATGCATCAGTCGACATGCGATTTAAATGTCAAATCTGGACAATCCTGACTGTTGATTTGTTGATGCAGTATAATCTGATCTTGAAGGAAAACAAATGTAAAACTTTCCAATAATACTTTTAAAGCTCTGACTTAATGTTCAGAACAAATCAAAACAGTCCTGTAAGCCCGCTGTACCACCACACAGCACAGTGCAGAGCACAGGATTTTCATTCAGAGTAATTAACATTGACACATAACATGTTGAGTGATAAAGGTTTCATCCAAGAGTGACAAAAATACAATTAAGTGTTCCATTAGAGCTGGTTGGGCTAATCTGATTCTACACCCAAAATAGGACAAAGATCGAGATGGAGAGAAATTTGTTGGGAAGCCTGCAGAACCATTAACTGGCTCCTAACGCAGGAAGAGGGAGTATTAATTTCTGACCCTTCACGTTCAAGCGTGATGATCCGATTACAGGGTAATCAAAAACATCTGAGCCGGGGGTCGCTGTTCACACGTCCAGACTTTAGTTTATCCCACCGATCCCCGATGTTCTTACACAGACCGCTGCATTATGGTCACTACTGAAATGTCTGATCTGAGAATGTGCCAGAGTCAGACTGTGATCGGTCCTAAAGAGAAGCAGATGTGGTTTGAGGTTTTAGTTTCTCAACACAAACTTAATAAACTCAATCTTTGCTCTTAAATGGAGGAACTAGACCAACTTTGGAACGTGGATGATGTGAACATTTTTCTACTGTTAATTTGAGCAATTTATTTATTTTTATTTATTTATTTTTTGTGAGAAATGGTTTAGGACATATTTATTAAAAACAACATTTAACTAGTGATTTATTAAAGGTGGTAGTGTGCAGTATGTGTACCCATTCTGTTTTCCATGCTTTGCATCTCACTCTGAACTTTATTCCACAGAACACGGAACTTACTGTAACAGATGAATAATTGGCAAAAAAACGGCTTAATCATCAGATGTTAAACACTCCAGTAATTAGATGTTCTACATAGGAGTTTAGGTTGGGACAGGATCAACTTCTTAGTAATTGGAATTTGGAATACAGTGTTGAGCAACGTCATGAATAGGGTGATTGTTAAATGTCCACATATTTACATTGTAGCTGTTCTCATGAAGTATGAATCTCATATTGGTTTTAAACTCACTCTTAAAATAAAAAAAATCCTATAAGATAAATAAACCATGTATGATGAAAATAAAGATAAAACGTCTAGTTATCCACAATTATATGATCAGACATTATCTGGGCCATCCATCTCCTAATGGATAAATCATAAAACAACAATCAACCCGCCATGCATTGAAACTACTTCACTTCTTTTTTTTTGAGACTTCTCAAAACAAGCTTCAGTGGCGCACACTCACTGGCAGACTCTTGTGTGTTGAACTGCACGTCTCTCTTATCAAACTATCAGATATAACTGTTGTGTAATTTCACACATTATGACCTGGATTCGTTTAATCTGTTAACTTGCATACCACAAACCTGAGGTAAGTATGCACACACACACACACACACACACACAAACTCTCTCACTTTACCAAACATGCTGTTTCTCTCCCACACACATACACTGGCTATAATACGCTAATTCTCTTTTTTCACTCTCACATACATACACACACACACACACACACACACACACACACACACAAACTCATAGGAACCTTTATTGGCATGACAGATGCAAGCAAAATTATAAATATGATATAAATAAATATATATATATATATATACCAACTACTCCCTCACTCCTCTCTCTCTCTCTCACACACACAGAGATGCAACCTCTCTCTCAATTCTCCCTTTTTTTCACCCCACCCAATTACATCACATACTATAAAGCTTTCTAACTAAACCCCTGTATCATTCCAGATCATATTTTAAGAATATAAAACTGGACATGAAAAGCTCGTAAACCATAGCAAGTAAAAGCTGTAATTGTATGAAGTTTTTTTATTTTTAAAAATAATTTCAATCACTATTTAAAAAAAAATATATAAATACTTTTGTGTGAACATTCTGAAATCAGTTAATAAATAAAATTAATCTTCAGCCCTATAGAGTAAAATGCTACAGAAACATCGGACACTTGTTCTGGCTAATAAATTTGGTTTAAGCTGAGAAGAAAATGTGTGTAAATTTCCCGCGAGCATTCCTTTAGCACCACATCCATGTCTGTTTTATGTCATAATCACCATCACACCTGCCATTTTTACCCCGGGATGTGTCCGTCTTAGCCAGTTAATCCTGTTTAAATAAACAGTCGTAATGAAGAAGTGGCTATAAATCCAGCACTATCCCGTCTCACTCGTGCTGTTTCTCTCCGTTAGACAAACCTTTCTGTTTAAAAAAGCATTCGTCTTGCTTTTGTTCGTTGTGAGTGAAGCTGAACTAAAAGCATGAAGCATGTAGCATGTGGGAAACAAATCACTGGAAGTTCTAAATCACAGCACGTATGAAAGAAGAAAGCCGAGGTTTAAGAGAGGCTACTGATAGATCACCTGCATTACAACCAAACCCTTTACTGTTGTGCCTCGGCTGTGGACACTGCGTCACTGTTCGTTACATTTGCATTTAATTATTTAGCAGACGCTGTTATATTAACAAATAAGCATCTTACAAATGAGATAACATGAGTCACTGTAATATTGTGATTTTAATGCCTACTGATTTACCCTAGCATGTTTTCATTCAGCGGCACGGTGGCTTAGTGGTTAGCACGTTTGCCTCTCAGCACTAGGGATTCCTGGTTCGAATCCCCATCTGGGTGGAGTTTCCATGTTCTCCCCGTGTCTGTGTGGGTTTCCTCTGGGTTCTCCGGTTTCCTCACAGTCCAAAAACATGGATCAAGTCAATTGAATTCTCCAAATTGCCCCATATAGAGTGTATTTGTGTGAGTGAGTGTGTGTCCAGCGATGGATTGGCGCCCTGTCCTGGGTGTATCTGCCCAGCACCCGAAACGTTCTCCCCTGGATGGGCATGGGGAACCCCACCGCGACCCTAATAGAGGATAAAGCGGGAGGTAATGAATGAATGAATGTTTTCATTCATTCATTATCTTCCACTTAATCCTCTACTAGGGTCGCGGGGGGTTCTTCATGCCAATTCAGTGGAGAACATTTTGGTCACCCAGGGCAGGGTGCCAATCTATCGCTGGGCACACATACTCACACAGACACATACACACACACACACACACACTCTATATGGGGTAATTTGGAGAATTCAAGTTTTTAGACTGTGGGAAGAAACCCGGAGAACTCTGAGGAAACCCACGCGGACACGGGGAGAACATGGAAACTCCACCCAGATTGGGATTTGAACCTGGATCCCCAATTGCTGAGAGGCAACCGTGCTCATCACTAAGCCAATGTAGTCTGCCCATGTTTTTTCTTTAATTTTATTCAGATTTTTTTTTTTAAAGCATGTGCATCAAACTCCAGCATGAAGTATATCAACAATCATACACACAAACAAAAATTATATCAAGCACATTGTTAGTGCAAACCAAAAAAAAAAAAAAAAATCATACTTAAAAACAGAATATGAAACAAAAAAAAAAAAAAAAAAACATAACAAGAAACAAAGAATTACAAACTATTTAAAGGTGTGGTTTAAGTAACAAATAATAAATGTGTTTGCCAAAAAAAGAGAGAGTAATGTTTATTTATTTTATTTTATCTGTTTGGTTCCAATGGCGGCACGGTGGCTTAGTGGTTAGCACATTCGCCTCTCAGCGCTAGGGATTCCCGGTTCGAATCCCCATCTGGGTGGAGTTTCCATGTTCTCCCCGTGTCTGCGTGGGTTTCCTCCATGTTCTCCGGTTTCCTCCCACAGTTCAAAAATATGGATCAAGTCAATTGAATTCTCCAAATTGCCCCACATAGAGTGTGTCTGTGTGAGTGAGTGTGTGCCCAGCGATGGATTGGCGCCCTGTCCTGGGTCTATCTGCCCAGCGCCCGAGACGTTCTCCCCTGGATGGGCATGGGGAACCCCAACGCAACCCTAATAGAGGATAAAGCAGGAGATAATGAATGAATGAATGTTTGATAACAGTTTTCATGCCACCTTCACCATCCTAAAAGTGAAAGAGGATAAATAATCTAGTGTGCAGATATAAATATTGTGTATGTGGGTTAAGTAGGTTCATATTTATTGAGAACTTATAGCTCCATTTTTACAAATTTGTGTTGGTTAGCGATCACTTTGGTCACCTGATCAAACAAACTGCATCTTCTTGACTGAGTGCCTTTAGGGTTAAGGAATGGTTTCACTTTGATATTGAGGTTTTGTTTGCAGTTACATGAAGTCACATGAAAAGCAACACACTTTTATCATTTTAAATATGTTTTAAGCATATACTCTATTGTCTGAAACTTGATGTGTGGGGTAATAATCAGGTTCTGTGTGTGATTAATAGATAAAAAAATAAAATTAGATAGATAGATAGACAGACATGCGTAAAAATACATACAGAATGCATTTTCTTTTCTCCTCATAGTGAGCAGAGGGTAGACGAGGCATTGAGGATGATGGACAGTGAATGTGATTAATGCATAGAAGAAAACTCTGTATTGGAGCATCTGCACTTCTGTCTGTCTGTCATTACTGCAGCGGCTTACTGACAGTGAATATGTACTCACAGGTTCAGTTCAGATGTCCCAATCAAACCTTTGCATAAACCTCAGAGTAATGTCACATCAAGGGGCACTTCATTTTTTTGCAGTTAAATGAGCATCTGGTTCATTTCACTTCACTTGTGGGGTTACTTTTTCATCCTTATGTTGCAGAGGAATGACCCGAGACACCAATATGTTCTCACACCTGCATTTAGGACTATTAGAGCTGTTTACAGTAAGCTAAGATTTAGTAGGACAGTAGAATGTGTGGTTATACAGGTTATTTGAGAAATTAGGAGATTAACTGTTGAAAGAATCCATCAAAGCAGCTGTATCAGTCAACCTCAGGAGGCTTTTAAGGTTTTGGAATGTGTGGAAATTTTTCATTCCGGATGCAAAGAATTTGTGAGAATAATTTCACTTGGATTTCTGGCTTAGATTTCATATACAGGTTCAGACTACCATAACTAATATTAACATACACTAATGCATACCAAATGCATAGAAGAAAGTATCAGAGAGTTTCAGATGGACTCAAATCCCAAGATTAAATGTACTGCTGCAACACCTTGATTTAAGTGTTAGCTTTTCTGTTGTAGAACTGTTTTAGGGCTGTTCTTTTTTTAATATCAATGCAACCTTCGACAAAAAGCATCCACCATATTACATAAATAATTTAGAAAAAAGGTCACACTCCACTATAAGAAGTCAGCCTTTCATGGTGTAGATAATCATATTTTTAACAATTACCATTGTTCTCTTTCTCTCTATCTCTATCTCTGTGTATGTATATATATGTATATATATTTATATATGTTCATTCATTATCTCCCGCTTTATCCTCTATTAGGGTCGCGGTGGGGTTCCCCATGCCCATCCAGGGGAGAACGTCTTGGGCTCTGGGCAGATAGACTCAGGACAGGGCATAAACCCATCGCTGGGCACACACTCACTCACACAGATACACTCTATATGGGGCAATTTTGAGAATTCAATTGACTTGATCCATGTTTTTGGACTGTGGGAGGAAACCGGTGAACCCGGAGGAAACCCACGCAGACACGGGGAGAACATGAAAACTCCACCCAGATGGGGATTCGAACCGGGAATCCCTAGCGCTGACCACTAAGCCACCGTGCCGCTATATATATATATATTGTGCACCCCATGTCCTCATGGGTTTCCTCTGGGTTCTCCGGTTTCCTCCCACAGTCCAAAGAACATGGATCTAGGTCAATTGAGTTCTTGAAATTGCTCCATATAAAGTGTGTTTGTGTGAGTGAGTGTGTGCCCAGTGATGGGTTGGCACCCTGTCCTGAGTCTATCTGCCCAGCGCCCGAGACGTTCTCCCCTGGATGGGTATAGGGAACCCCCCCCTGCGACACTAATAAAGGATAAAACGGAAGATAATGGATGGATGTACTGTAATGTGTCTGTATGTGTGTGTATTTGAAATAACTTTGGAGGAGGCCCTTTTCTGCTTAACTGTATCTCTCTGCACCAAGCAAGGACATGTTATGAATCTCTGTTCTGCAGAATGTGTTATGTATGAAAATAGTGCAGACTTGGCTAAAGGAATAATAAAGGATGGTACAATCTCTCTTACACACACACACACACACACAGACACATGAATCTGTACACTGTACAGGTCTATAGGTCTGTCTAGATAAAGAATTCATTACGCCCCTATGCACAGACACATACACTCAGAGCAACTCAGTGTTCCACTCCCACAACACAGAAGAGAAAAGGATAAATAAACAGAGATTTCATTCTATAAATGTGGCTGCCAAAACTGAGCCTCCACTCAGTCTGAGGGAGTTTCATTACGGTGTTAAAGCTGCGCGTTTACTTTACAAGCTTTAGTGAGATGGATCTTGGTTAATATGTTCTGGCTTACACTCAGCATTAGTTCATCCTGACAATATGGGATGAGGTAGAGCTTCGATATCTCTGTAGCGGAGTCAAGCCAAATCTAAATTCAAAAACGTGCTCGTGAATTGTCTGTACAGTATGGTTCTGTAACTAATTAATCAGTTAATGATAAAACAGAGCAATTAATTTTTTTAATACCAGTATATAAATGTATACATTATATTATTCATTCATTTATTCATTATCTCCCGCTTTATCCTCTATTAGGGTCACGGTGGGGTTCCCCATGCCCATCCAGGGGAGAACGTCTCGGGCGCTGGGCAGATACACCCAGGACAGGGCGCCAATCCATCGCTGGGTACACACTCACTCACACAGACACACTATATGGGGCAATTTGGAGAACTCAATTAACTTGATCCATGTTTTTGGACTGTGGGAGGAAACCGGAGAACCCGGAGGAAACCCATGCGGACACGGGGAGAACATGGAAACTCCACCCAGATGGGGATTCGAACCGGAATCCCTAGCGCTGAGAGGTGAACGTGCTAACCACTAATTTACCGTATATATATATTATATATATATATATATATATATATATATATATATATATATATATATATATATATATATATATATATATATATATATATATATATATATATATTTTTTTTTTTTTTTTTTTTTTTTTTTTTTATTCATTTATTTTTTTTAAAAATCGTTATTATTTCGTTAGTCCTGTTATTGCAGAATTCCTTCATCTCTATATTAGTTAAGTCATTTTGAGAAAAAAAGGCCAGTGATGGTTCCATATGTTTCATTCAAAGTCTACTCCTTAAAGTTTACAACTGGCTTCTGACGCCCACTTATTATTACCCAATCATTTTGAGGGTGTTCTATTCCTGAACAGAAAGCTATTGTAGTTCTGCGAAAGGTGAAGTACATTGTGGCGGCACATTTCCGCACGTATTACGGCTTCAGTAGAGATTTCACACGAAGATTACAAAGCAAAGAGTCTCATCTTGGGGGGAAAATACACGTTCAACTAGAAATTCCTCTTTTATATATATTTTTTACAGATGTTTACACAGATTTTTTTTTTTTTTTTTTGTTACAAACGTAACTTACCTTCATGTAAGTGTAATCAGGAATTTCTGGTTATCGGTGTGTGATTTTCATAATACTACTTCTCGGTTTTTTATTATTATTATTCATTCATTCATCATTATCTCCCGCTTTATCCTCTATTAGGGTCGCGGTGGGGTTCCCCATGCCCATCCAGGGGAGAACGTCCTGGGCTGGGCAATAGACCCAGGACAGGGCGCCAAGCCACGCTGGGCACACACTCACCACACAGACACACTCTATATGGGGCAATTTTGATTCATTGACGTGATCCATGTTTTTGGACTGTATTATACACGGGGAGAACATGGATCCACCCAGATGGGGATTCGAACCGGGAATCCCTAGCGCTCTGCTAACCACTAAGCCACCGTGCCGCCATTATTATTATTATTATTATTATTATTATTATATAATTGCTCTTGGTTGGAACTGGTATTAAGATTGCAATTTCATTCTGCCTATGTATGTATCCCATTTGATGTGAATGACAATGAAGTGTCCTTGAATCCTTGTTTAAAATTAGTAGTCAAGAAAATGAGACGAGATTTTAGGGTGAAATTATGATTTACATTAAAGATCTTGCTTTGAGTGTGATTGGCTGATCTGTTGTTGCTCATAAACATTCTGGTGTTTTAAGGCTGATGTATAGTGTATCATAAGACTTGCTTTTGGCAAATATGGTTGATTTGTATTGAAAGAGACATATCATTTTAGCTTCACACTGTCCATAATGATCACTATATCCCTCATTAAACCAGTGCAGCAGAGTGACACATACCCACAAACCCTCATTAACCCTAATCACCTTGTAGTGGTTCTGTAAGGTTTGGCGTACCTCACAGATGGATGAAGAAGGGGAAGCTGTAAACTTCTTTCGCCCGAATATTTCCTTTCTCAGACCACATGAACATTAGCAGCGTGGAATGCGCTCACTGACCCTCTCTTCATTCCTGCAGTTTTTACACACTATTTTACTGCTAACGTGCTGGCCTGAAGATCATCATGGATCTACTCGCCAAAATAAACCTCAAGCAAAGATTAGAAACATCCTTCAGGTCTCGCACAATTAGCTCCTGACCCACTTTAAACCCACCACAATAACACTTTACAGCTTCAGAGCTAAACTTTCTTCACCACAGTCCACCTCTAGACACCATTAGCGCTAAGCAACCACTTAAACACAGCTTTAAAGAGTTACTCACTGATAATGTTAGGATTAACCTGTTGTAAAGCCTGATCCAGAGCAGGACCGATGTGCATGAAGCTGCATGCTGCATCAACGGAGTTCTAATTCTGATGTTTTTGCTTGAAGTCAACTGAAGTTGTCTTGCAATTTTTACATTACATTACATTTAGTCATTTTGGAGACTCTTTTAACCAAAGCGACTTACAAAAGAGAACATCACAAGTCAGTAGTTGTGGAAAAACAGATACACTTCCTAACCCCCACCGTCCTCTCAGTACCAATGTAGCACAGTAGAAGCCAGAAGAACCAAAGTGTGTGACTTTAAATTGAGTCTACAAAACACTATTCTTTCCGTTCAATTACTTCACGCATAACACATGCGTCGCTTTCATTCATTTCTTTTCTCACAATGGGAAAAGCAAAGCCACTACACACATTCATCTAAACCTTATGAACATATTCTAAACATTATGTAGCCTATAAGCCCCTGAGTCTGGACTCAGCACAACCCAGCCCTTCTGTGGCATCAGTAAGTTATTTCAGAATGTACTCAACTTCACTTTAATATCCAGGGTTTTGGAATATAATGTTCAACAATGTCAGATGTGATGTTCTGGTCCCCACACACATTTGTAAGCCATTACGTGGACAGTGTTCATATGTACTACTATTAGTATTTAAAACCAAAAGACTCCAGATTATTAGTCCGTTTCCACAGATTGCAGGAATGTGGGGGTTGTTAGTGTTAATGCTTGTAGACTTTCACCTTTAGGACGAGATCTGTAGTGATGCTCAGATTCCACTGAATAATGACTAAGTAATTATCTAACCAGCTGCACAAATACAAGACCGCTCTGCACCAGAGGCTTCAACTCCGGTACCATATCTCCTCAAGGGTTCACACTGCTGATCGTTGCTATATATGTATTTCATGATCCAAGTTTTTGCATGGAAGAGTCTGAGATCGTATGCCATCACAACATCCTGAAGTAATATCAGAGAAAAGTTTTCATTTCATGAAACCATTAAAAATAATTAGCATAGATTTTATTAATGGTTATTTTATTGAACAGAAATTATAATCTTCTCTTCATTCAGCATGAAAATAGCCAATTTCTTAGTATTATAACAAATAATATTATAATCATTATAATGTATTTATTACTTAATATTAATTATAATTATTATATTAATTGTATTATTATAATTGGTGTTAAATTTGTACTGGGGAGGTAATAACATTAGCAGGCTATAGACAAGTGCAGATATATAATATTCAAATTGAATATTTAACCCACAATGGCAACTTTTTACAAATGTGGGGAGATTTTGTTATGGATTTTAAAAGAGTTACATTCAAATAAGTGAGTGTTTCAGACTCTGTCAATTAATAGTCAGTAAAGGTAATTAGCAGTTAGTAATATCAGTTGATAACTAAACCACATCATGAAGTCATCATTTTAATTAAATACCATACATGTTTAAAGATGTACAGTAATTATTTTTTATTTATAAAACAATTAAATTTTTAATGTAGTTATTAGTTTTTAATTATTATTGTTATTATATTCATAGTTGTTATTAAACGTAAATGTATATCTATCACGATAATAGTGGTGAAGTTCTTCCAACATGTGAAAAATATGACTTCAGGGGGTGTTCCAGTTTAAGTTTCTGACTGGGATCTAGGAAACGTCCATATCCCAGTTTAAATGGAAAGCACCATGGGGGAAAAGGTGTTACAGCAGTGCTTGCATGTTCAGACCAGTGATTATAAACAGTGAGATCAGACTGACAGGCCACTCAGCATGAGTCTAATCACACAGATTAACCTTGAGAACCTTCAAGAACAACCATAACTCTATATGAGCACCAAGTAAAGACCCGCGCTTAAACCAGGAATTATTCTAACACTCAACACTTACCACAGAGAGAGAAAAACAGGGAGACGACAAGTGAGCTGGAGAGTGAAAAAGAAAAGAAAAGAGAAATGTGAAAGTTTGGTGTATGTGTGAAATGTCAATAATGATTCAAAAATAAAAACAAATGGTGAAAAAAAAAATGGTTTTGTTTTATTTACCTCTTTCACAATTTATTTAGCAAAAATGTATAGGTCGTTAATAAAAAAACAAATTTTAAAATCTAAAAATCTCCACATTTATATAGTGTATATATTTATATAACAAAAAAAGCATTTTTTTATTTGTCCAATTTAATGAGGTGAAAAGTACCTGCAAGACTTTAACATACAAAATACCAAAACATTTCCGCTCACACAACTCTGTGGCATCAGTTAAAGAAACTCAGAGATGTTTGGTGTCAGGTACCTCCCAGAGTCCTAAATTTGACCCCACTGAATACCTTTAGGGCAAGATGCAATGTTGATTCCAATCACTGGCTGGAATCTCCCAGTTAACAGAACTTTGATGTGGATAAAATAAGGATTTTCTCATTATGTGAATGTCAGTCATGGGAAGATTTTGAAATCAGGGTTCAAAATAAACCTCATAGTGAATGACAATATTGTGTTGGACCTTTGACCTTGTATGTTTCTAAATTGTTATTTCACCAGGGGAGGGACGGTGTGAAGCTTGATTGAATATAAAAGCGTCTTCACACTCAGCAGTTCAAAGCCTGATGCTTGAGTGAGTGTGTGTATCGAGCAGGCGCTGCATTGTGATTCAGTGAAGGAGAATAAAGCAACGAGGCACTGTGTCTCATTGCTGACTCGAATAAAGGGTGAGGAAAACAGAACCCTCTGCATCTATCACCTCTAATAACAGCATCCTGAAAACATCAGAATTAAAACGTAAAATGTTACTGCTTTTCAAAAAACTTTAGGTTTGATAATCCTACAATGTAGCTGCTTTTTCCTTAACTACTGACTTGTGGTGTTCTTAGTTGTAAGTCACTTTGGATAAAAGCATCTGCTAAATGATTAAATTTAAGAACAATGTTGCTGCAGTATATATATATGAGCCACATAATAATATATAAGAATAATATATCAAGCCACACTAACTCAAAGCCTTTACAAAACAGTCAAGAAAAAAAAAAAAACAATACATACAAATCCTAAAGGACATTTATCGTTTGAATGGTAGTTTGACAAACTAATAAGTCCCCAAATATTCCATAAGATGTAATACTGCCTTAGGCTAAAGCTACATTTCAACTGAGCATCTATATTGTTTTTGAGCTGTTAAAAAGAATAATTATAATGTGTTGTCATTTAAAAATACAGGTTCTTTGTATTCTTGTAGATTTTCTTGCTAATTTGCAATTTATAGGCGGCACGGTGGCTTAGTGGTTAGCACGTTCACCTCTCAGCACTAGGGATTCCCGGTTCGAATCCCCATCTGGGGGAGTTTCCACGTGTCTGCGTGGGTTTCCTCCGGGTTCTCCGGTTTCCTCCCACAGTCCAAAAACATGGATCAAGTCATTTGAATTCTCCAAATTGCCCCATATAGAGTGTGTCTGTGTGAGTGAGTGTGTGCCCAGCGATGGATTGGCGCCCTTTCCTGGGTCTATCTGCCCAGCGCCCGAGACGTTCTCCCCTGGATGGGCATGGGGAACCCCACCACGACCCTAATAGAGGATAAAGCGGGAGATAATGAATGAATGAATTTGCAATTTATAAGACCTTCTGGGATTTATTTCTTGGCTGTTAAATTGTTAAGTTACAATAAATCAATCAAATTTAAAATTTAGCGCAGAACTGGAACAGTTCCTTGAAAAGAGCATTGTATTTGACAGCATCCCTTTCCATCAGCCTCCACATGATGTATTCACATATATGCAGATCACCCATGCTGTGGGTACTAGACCCAAAAAATTATACCCAATACATTATTATTCTTATTTTGTCCAGTTATTTGGACAGTTAGTTTCAGGTCTAAATTTTGACATTTGTTTATTCATCATTGAAAACAATCTTTGTTATTTTGTTCATTCAAAGTTTAATTAAATGAAACTAACACGATGCTGCATGTGATGCTTATTGGCACACACCACAATACATCCAGCAGCAAGTAAAAGCAACAAGCATATATTGCAGAACTTTTTTTTATGCACCTGGGGACTTAAAGCCACAAAATACTCTCACATTCCTAGCAGCACTGAAACAGGACCTGAGATCAGTCCGTTTGATTAGAGGTCAGTGCTGATAAATCCACCTGTCACTTAGTGCTGATAAATCCCTTAAAACCAAATCCTCAGTGGATGAAATGCATTTAGCAGTGTTGGGGGGGGGGGGGGGGGGGGGGGGGGGGGGGGGGGGGGGGGGGGGGGGGGGGGGGGGGGGGGGGGGGGGGGGGGGGGGGGGGGGGGGGGGGGGGGGGGGGGGGGGTTGGGGGTGGGGGGGGGTGGGGTGCAGGGAAAATAGTTATAAAGGGAATCAGTGCACAGTTCTGTAATTTAATAAACTCATCTTTATCCTTTGCAGATCATTAAACATTGTAAAATACACAATTATAAAGAAACATTATTTGTTCTCCAAAAGGCAGTTTATTTAAAATGAATCAATTACTTTGAGAATCCTATGTGAATTTTTTTATGCGCAGTGATCATACTAAATTAGTAGCTGAAACTTTCTTCTGAATGCCAGTGTTGATATCAGGTTGCCGATGGCGGCATTTTTTTTTTTTAAACGATGATCCTGATACTGTGTTAAATAAGGACTCATTAAGGTCTCTCTGATGCAGGTATTTTGTGATGGAGCAGACTGATTAAAGACAGTTGGCGGCAGATCAGAGACTTGTATAGACTGAGTGAGGTGTTCAGTAGTGAAGGGAGGGGGGGGGGGTCTTGGTCACATCAATCACAGATGTGAATGTGTAGAATTACTCATTTACATTTAGCTTTTCTGTCCAGCTGAATTTCCCCTGTTTACATTCAAAACACTGATTTCATGACCCAAGCAATTACATTAAATGCTGTTTGTGAGTGTATACCAAGTATATATCACATTGTGGAAACCAAAACCTGTTTACACACTCACAATGTTGGTAACTTGGCTAATTGCGGGGAGAGCAAGATGGTTCCAAATGACTGGTTTTTAAAGTAAAGTTGTGTATGATTATGCCAATATTATAAGGTTAAATTAGAGTTATCTGGTATACTTGTATTTATATCTTCAAATTTTGTATGTCTCTATGTAAAAAAAAAAAAGTCCTAAATAATGCATGTGTGTGTGAGTGGAGGGGGTGTCAGATCCAACATACACATATTCTGTGATCAGGTACCACACAGTTAGCAATTTCCACTATAACTATAGAAGGATTTCAGAACCTGACCTTCTTGCTCCTAAAGCTCCTGAGGACAAAGTGTATCATTCATTATCTCCCACTTTATCCTCTATTAGGGTCGCGGTGGGGTTCCTCATGCCCATCCAGGGGAGAACTTCTCGGGCGCTGGGCAGATAGACCCAGTACAGGGCGCCAATCCATTGCTGGGCACACACTCACTCACACAGACACACTTTATATGGGGCAATTTTTGAGAATTCAATTGACTTGATCCATGTTTTTGGACTGTGGGAGGAAACCGGAGAACCCGGTGGAAACCCACACAGACACGGGGAGAACATGGAAACTCCACCCAGATGGGGATTCGAACCGGGAATCCCTAGCGCTGAGAGGCGAACGTGCTAACCACTAAGCCACCGTGCCGCCCCAAAGTGCATCACTGTAACAAAAAACCTTTATTATTACCAACCAGTTTCACTTACTTAAAAACATGTCACTTATTATTAAGTTTACCATTATTATTATTACTACCCACAGCATAATGACACTGTAGGTCATGTAAGTAATACACAAACTTGGAAATATTTTCCGTTTAAGACCAGACTTCATTCATGTGCAATTGAACAAAACTGAAGAACCAGGGCTGCATCATTTTACTTCAACATAATCTTTGACTTTAAATGGCTTTGCGGCTCTCATGATAAATAATAAGGCAAAGACAAATAACTCTGGGTTAATAGAATGGTTAAACCAGATACAGAACTCTAGATCACTCAGTGCTGCAGGGCTGTGTTAGCATAAGTGCAAAATGACCTGCCATGATATTCTGTTTTTCATTCTGTCTGTTCTGATCTGCAGCAACCATACCTGTGGAAGTCCTTATAAGATTGATTTACAGACTCTGGTCTAACTTAAGGAGTGTTTATTTTAAGTCTGTTCCTAGCAGAAATAAAAACTGGATTCATCATTTATTCGGTTTGAATGCCTGACTCGCTGTGGAATATTTAGAATGTAGGAATTACAATGAATTGTTTGAATTTAAACGAGAATAAATGAACACCAGCAAATAAGCAGTACCAGCAAGCTGTAATGGTGCTTATGAGATGTTCCTACATTTAAGAAATAGAAAATTTGCTCAGAATAACTAAAACATATTTAGACATACTTTACCAAAATACATATATACATTTTATGAAGAAATCAAGTAGTGACCATATCAAATGGTAAATGCTGGTATTTTCATAATGAATCTAAAGGGGTAATTAAATGTTTTGTGCAATGAGTGAACTAACAAATATTGTTTTACATACAGTTAAAACTGATTTAAATTATTAGACAATCTGTGAAAAGCTTGTTAGTGTATCATTTCAAACTTTTGTAAAACATGACTAAATGCAAGTAAACAAATAATTTGTCATTCAGCTCTTGTTTATGATTATTGAATAGATTATTGAACAAGGGCAGCACAGTGGCTTAGTGGTTAGCACGTTCTCCTCTCAGCGCTAGGGCTTCCCGGTTCGAATCCCCATCTGGGTGGAGTTTCCATGTTCTCCCCGTGTCCGCGTGGGTTTCCTCCGGGTTCTCCGGTTTCCTCCCACAGTCCAAAACCATGCATCAAGTCAATTGAGTTCTCCAAATTGAGTGTGTATGTCTGTGTGAGTGAGTGAGTGTGTGCCCAGCGATAGATTGGCGCCCTATCCTGGGTGTATCTGCCCAGCGCCCGAAACGTTCTCCCCTGGATGGGCATGGGGAACCCCCCCCCGCGACCCTAATATAGGATAAAGCGGAAGATAATAGATGGATGGATTATTGAACAATGATAAGTGAATTGCTTTACCAAGACAAACAATACTGTTGAGCTCATTGACAAACTTTTTAGAACACATCCGACCATACAGAATTAAAGCAAATAGCTTTAAACAGCCAATGGGTACTTTTGACACTAAAATTGTGTATATAAAGTAGCTAATGGTGTACAGACTTCACTGTAAAAAACTATTGGTAACACATTGTACCAACCATGGAATTTATTCACAATCATCATTTCTAAAAACAGACATATGGAGCTGAAAGAGGCCAAAAAAATCCATCCATTAATTATCTCCCGCTAAATCCTACACTAAGGCAGATACACCAGGACAGGGCAGCCAATTTACCTTGAATCCATGTTTTGGACTGCAGAAGTAAACCGGCAAACCCGAAGAAAACCCACACGGACACGGAGAGAACATGAAAACTCCACCTAGATTGGGATTTGTACCTGGATCCCCAGTGCTGAATGACAATTGTGTAACCACTAAGCGACCGAGAAACATGTTACATTTTGTTAAGATTACAATTGACTACGTTTTCATAATTGATCCAAAATGTAGAAGGTTCAGCTTTGTAAACACTTTGAAGAAAGAAAGAAAATAATAGTTCTGAGAATAGATATGATGGATCCATGGATTTTTAAAAGTTTGAAATGAGTTAATGAAACATGAAGGCCACTAAATAATAAAGACTGAACTAAATTGTACCTCCCACTCCCATCCATTCCATTATCATTCACAACAATGCAGAGACTTTGTACTGATCCCAGAGATTTATAAGGGGCTCATTTAGCCACAAAAGAAAGACTATATTTTATTGCTGCAATTGATTTATTTTATTTATTTTTTTATTAAAGTCAATTCATATTATTGAACACGTTTAGTTTGATGGTTGTCTTTAGTTTATCTTATTGGCTTGACTATAAAAACATCAGAATTCCGGTCCTCTCCTGAAGCCAGTTCAAAAAGTTGAAACTTCCTCTTTGTAAAAAGCACTTTAGCTCCACAGTGATGAAGCTCTTCAGCAGAGGCTCCTGAGCGTGACTGAGCTCTGTGATGAGTGACAACGTGAGACTGAAGTATGCTAACCTTCTCCAAATGTGTTTACCTCCAATCAAACGGAGGCATTTCTCATCTCACCGCTTACCTGCCCCCCTCAAAAACTCTCCATCTCCGTCTCAAAGACAGCTGGAACTCGGATGGAGAGGGGGGGTCATGGTAGTCTCATCACGCGACCCTTTATCTAACTGTTTCCAATCAGTCCTGTCTCTATTTGCATCCTTTGCTGATCCAGGGTCAGCTATTATTACATGTTGTTAAATAAACACAAGGTCCAATCGAGGTTCAGGACAAATATTCTTGTGCGCCACAGACCTTTTTAAATAAACTTGACCTCAGTGTGATCTAAAAGATTTATTTTTATCCTGAGCTAAAACTAAAAAAGTGGCCTGAAGCACCAGAAGAACATCTCATTACTGGTTTCTGCATCTGGTCAGCAGTGCTGTTTACAGAGGGTGACTGTCTCCTTAAATTCCTTTGAAACATGTAAATAATCACAACATGACAACATGAAAACATGACACTGCATTGTTCAATTCCGTTTGTGTTTAAGTACACATTTAGCAAAAACATAAAGATAATGAATCATAAAGAATGAATAATGTTAAATGTAAAGCTACAAAGTTACAATATAAAATGTTAATAAATGCATATGCAGCATTGTATGTATGTATGTATATATATATATATATATTACTTAGTGGTTAGCACGTTCTTCTCTCAGCGCTAGGGATTACTGGTTCAAATCCCAATCTGGGTGGAGTTTCCATGTTCTCCCCGTGTCTGGGTGGGTTTTCTCCGGGTTCTCCGGTTTCCTCCCACAGTCCAAAAAACATGGATCAAAATCAATTGAATTCTCCAAATTGCCCCATATGGAGTGTGTTTGTGTGTGAGTGATAGGAGTGCCCAGCGATAGATTGGCGCCCTGTGTGTATTTGCCCAGCGCCCAAAACGTTCTCCCCTTGATGGGCATGGGGAACCCCCCCCCCAGTAAATAATATAATAAAGCAGAAGATAATGGATGGATGGATATTTTATATATATATATATATATATATATATATATATATATATTAAATTCATTCATTCATCCATCATCATCGTCCGCTTTATCCTCTATTACGGTCGCGGTGGGGTTCCTCATGCACATCCAGGGGAGAACGTTTCGGGCGCTGGGCAGATAGACCCAGGACAGGGCACCAATCCATCACTGGGAACACACTCACTCACACAGACACACTCTATATGGGGCAATTTTGAGAATTCAATTGACTTGATCCATGTTTTTGGACTGTGGGAGGAAACCAGAGAACCCGGAGGAAACCCACGCAGACACGGGGAGAACATGGAAACTCCACCCAGATGGGGATTCGAACCGGGAATCCCTAGCGCTGAGAGGCGAAGGTGCTAACCGCTAAACCACCGTGCCGCCTATATATTAAATTAATAAATTAAATACTTAAAATAACAGTTTATTATGACTGCAAAATAGTAGGGCTTGTAAACTAAAATCAAAAATACATTTTAGGTCTTAAGGTATTTAGACACCTCTCATTCACAGAATAAGCAGCACGGTGGCTTAATCGTTAACATGTCCGCCTCAGTCCCAAAACATGAATTCTAATTAATTTTCTGCTCTAAATTGACCATACAAAGTGAGTGTTTGTCCAGCGATAGATTGGCGCCCTATCCTGAGTGTATCGGACCCTGTTCTCCCCTGGACCCTAGTTGAGAATTAAGCGGAAGATGATGGATGGATAGAAATTCACAGAATCTTCCAAACATAGTGTTTGACATCAGGAACATATTTGCATTATGAAAATCCAAACTACACATTTTTACATTTTACTCAACAGTTTGAGTGAACCTCAACCCTCATAAATAAAACAATAGGACAAAATTAAACTTTTTATTTTGATGAAAACAATATAATCAGCGGGCTTTGTCTGCTTAAGTGCTGAGATTTGTGTTAGAACGCATGAAGGTAGAAGAAACCTGCATTTGTAACTGAATTATGTAGTGCTCAGATCTGGGGGACTGCTTTTGATTGTCTGTCTGTTAAAAACTACAATTTTCATAGAAAGTTCTCCATCTGCTGTGGTTTACCCTGCCGGATCCATTCTTCCTGCCTACCCCCTTTCTACTCTTATTGCCCCCCTCCTGTCATCTCTCAGCAGGACCTTTCCTACAACTTTAATAACCCTCATGGGGAGTCGGGGGGGCTGGGGGAAATTGGCTGGTGATAAAAGGGGTTTTGGGGTTTAGAGGGGTGGTGGACATTTTGCCCTTGCCCCCTGTAACCTCCGCTTGTCCACAATGATGACTTTATCTGTCAGCAGATGGTAAAACCCACCCGCATAGTGTTGACCCAGGCGTAGATGCAAAACAAACGTGGTGCTCAGCTCCAGGTTGAGCGTCTTCAACCCTCTCTATACAAAAGAATGCGGACATCTTACCTGATTTGTAAAATATGGATAAACCCCTTTATTCTAAATACTTCTACAGACAATATAAAGTCTTTTTCAAAACTTTTGGGTAAGCATCTTTTATGTTTTACTACAAACAGCCTGAGCTGTTGAGTTTGTTGTAAAGGACATGAAGTCTTGACCTGAAAATGGTTTGGGGTGAACTGAAATGTCCGCTCGCACCCTGCATGTGGTGTTCTGCAGTCATGAAGGTGTGGTGTGGAGGTTCCCCACATAGATTTGGCTATGAGTTATTCTTTCAATCATTTTAGAATTAGTTATAACACAAGATGTTCTTTATTTTATAAATCATTGTGTTTTCTTTGTATCGCCACTGAAGCCATGTCATGGAAACATTGCACAGCCAGTGTAATAGGCATACAGCCTTTTAAGGCAAAAGGCACAAACATTTTCCATCACACGGGGGATTGATCACAATTTATCCTATCCATGCCACTTTACACAGATATGCTGGTTATCACTATTTATGGAGGAATCATGGGAACATAAGCCTAAATGAGATAAGAGCAATGACCCTTTAATCAAAATCAAAATCTTTTCTGCTGCAAAGATTACTAAAGGCCTGACCTCCACCTCATTGAATACACGAGGGACGGACTGAGCCAGACCATCTCACTCATCTCAGCGCCTCACAATAAAGTGCTTGCTGTTATTGTTGTAGGAAATGGGGGAGGGTTTAGGGGAGCTCATATAGATAGGTGTGATGTTCAAGTGTTCACATAAATTTACTCTTGTACTTTCTGCTAATGAGAAGCTGGATTATAAACACGTTTCAGGATCTTTGCTACCATCCTTTTCTTCCTCCTCTTCTTTGATCTTGTTCCATTAGAAGTTGCTACAGAGGGAAGATCTTGTCCACGATTTTAGAATTTCAGCCATTCTATAAGGGATTTGGCACAGTTTTACACAAGATGCCATTCCTGATGCGTTTATCCTTGTGCATTAGTATAAGCCTTATTTATTTTTATAAAAGCAAAAACTTTTTTTTTTTTTTTTTAAAAAATTGTGAGAAGATTTACAGTGGTAGCTCAGTTCTAGTTCTGTTACCTGATCATCTTATGATCTTGTGTTCCATTGTAAAGCTAGCAGACTTGGTCGTATTTATTTGGATTCACTGGAGGGGCTAATTCAAGAAACTAAATTGTCTTTTGAAGCAAATATGTTTGTCTTTGTGTTTCGCCCAAAAATTTCTGAGACTGCAGCAACCCCATGACCCCAATAAAAGGCTCCGAATAAATTAAGGTTCACAAGGTTCCTTCCATTTAAAACTGTAGGCAAATGCTTAAAAAGCTTAACTGATGTTTAACAACCTGCTCATATAACAACTGAAATCCTAATATAATGCAATTGCCAGACTACGAAGCATCTAGAAATTCTTTAATAATTAGTCTCGCTACTTTCACAGCAGACCCTGATAAAATCACATCATAAAAAGAAGTCATCAAAGGTTAAGTCTTCTGCTAGCAACACATAACTTAAACTTGTTCTGAATTCTCTATTTGAAGGACAGATTCATGTCCAAGCGTATCGCCGTTTCAAAGAACAGACAGGAACTCTCCCTGGTCATCCTAATCAGTCGCTCTCCTCCCATTTGTTGGTTTTGCTTTGTTGCTTTCCATTGAAGCAACCACTTAAGCATCTGCTCCTGCATTCAGTCCATTCCTAACCCTAAATCCCGACCCTGCAAGGTCACCACCGAGGTCACTGGACAAAGGCTATGACTACATGGGCCATTCCACTTCAAGAAAGGTCTTAACATGACCAGGTTGACCCCTTTCTTCCAAATTCGGGGCGCGGACCCAATCGGGTTCAGCAGCTTGCTTTTAGACTGATAGCCTTTAAAACCTAAAAAAAAAAAACTGAATGCTTCTTAAAGATATCAGGAAAAGTTCATGTTAGCTGAAGATGGTCTACACAGAACTCAAAAGAGAAAAAAGAGGAAAAGAGATGAATTTGTTAAGAGATAAGGCAGACGTATCATTCAGAGAGCTCTTTTATTGGAAAAAAAAGTTATATTTAGAATTAGATAATACAAACACCTTCAGTATAAGCATTTAATAAAAAGTAAAGCAATAATCATGACACACAGTGCATTGCTGTACTGGCATTACAATAAGAATAAGATAAGAATTGCAAATTTTATCAATGACATTATATTAGTAATCATTATTCCACTTTCAATTGTACCAGTAACTCTACTGCAAACACCAACAATTTGATTATGTTTAATCAATATATCTTCCTTTGGTTGCTCGGAGTTACCCTTTCTGTGTCAAAGGGCAATCCATATACCCTCCTGTATGTGCAATATTGCAAAATAAAAATAGTGAATATTTTTTTAATAAGGCTCCTTTTTAAAAGCTGTACAGACAACAATTCAACACTACATATTTGTCCTAATGTGCTGAACTCAGAATTACATGACATGTACTAGAGTAGATGTTTGACACAGTTACCTTCCTTGAACCTCTTTTTAAAATAGAAACACTGTCCAAAAAAAAAAATGTTATCAGACTACAGATTGGCCCTTGGTTTGTCTCTTTTCATAAAGATTCTGAAGACATCAGTTAACTAACTTGTCCCGGCATGAGTAGATGCTCCTGACTGTCTCCAGAAACAGAATTGCATTGTTTGTTGCAACTGTAGCAAACAGCCAGAGTTCGCTCGAACTTGATTTGAACGATCAATGTTTTCTGCTGAAGGTACAATACTCTGAAATGTACAATGCAAAATTATTAGACTTTTTTTTGAATGAAGGTATAAAAAAGATTTGATTCAAAATCAAATTTTTTTTCCCCTATTGCAGACAGGTGAACTAAATGAACATGTCACTATAAACAGTGACCACAGCAAATCTGATGATTTTGCTTCACTAAAACCAACATTTCCAATGCTACTGCTCTAACAATGTTATTTAAGTAAATGAATAATACATCGATGCATTATCTCCCGCTTTATCCTCTAGTAGGGTCGCGTTGGGGTTCCCCATGCCCATCCAGGGGAGAACGTTTCGGGCGCTGGGCAGATACACTCAGGACAGGGCGCCAATCTATCGCTGGGCACATACTAACTCACACAGACACACTCTATATGGGGCAATTTGGAGAATTCAATTGACTTGATCCATGTGTTTGGACTGTGGGAGGAAACCGGAGAACCCGGAGGAAACCCACACAGACACGGGGAGAACATGGAAACTCCACCCAGATTGGGATTCGAACCGGGAATCCCTAGCGCTGAGAGGCGAACGTGCTAACCACTAAGCCACCCATGAATAATACATTATAATAATAATATACAATAATACAATTATTATTATTACATTATTTTAAATGAAAGATAATTCTGCATTGGAAATGTGTTCTTGTTTTTATCTGAATGAATATTGCAATTCTCTTAAAATGCAACTTTTATAACAAAGAACAGTTCAGTGCCACAGAGGCACCATCACCTTTTGATTCTTATAACCATCTGCATGCAATATTGAAATTATTACTCAGATTTCAATTATTGTGTGAATGATGAAGCTGACGTCAAACCGAGCAGGTTCTACAGATTCTACAGGTTTGACCCTGCTCTTATATTTATATTAAGAAAAGATGAGTCCAATCAATTCTGATTTTATAAAAGATTTCCAGTCAACTCCATCTGGGAATGATCCCAGAAACTGCTCCAGTGGAGAGGGGCAATATGGTTAGCTATCATCCTTCCAAAACCCGTTTGCCAAAATGGAGCATGCGCAAGGTTCTAATGATACATATGAGAACCATTATCATTCACACAACCTTATCTGCCAGACCTCACACCGACTGGCCGATTCATCTTGTATATGTTTAAACATGAATGATCTTGTTTGTGCATTCTTTATAAAAACCTGGTCCTAATTCCTTTTTATGATGAAAATAAAATTAGCAGGAACAGATTAAAGCAGTTCTTTTTAGTCTACTGTTTGTGTGTCCTCAAACGGAGGTGTGACCAAACTTCTGACTGGTATTGTACACCTTTCAGACATCTTTGGATCATGCTTGTGATTTCTTACCCAACATAATTTCAGATTCCAGATTTAACGTTCAAACCACATTTCTCCACCTAAATGGAAAGTGGATGATGTCAAGGTTGCTCAGAGTGAAACATGTCAGTCCCAATTACAGTGCAAAAACACAACACACGGCAATGTTCCTTTTTAACTTGGTTTCCATACTAGGTGCTAAACAAGGTCATGGTTTTGGCTTTATTTTAAATCCCGTTTCTTACTAAAACGTCATCGAAATGGCTAAAGGGTTTTTTGAGCGGAAAACACTGTGTTGTGTTAAAAAGCTTAGATATTATTGCAAAAAAGCCACAGAGGCTTACAAACAGCATAATGATTCTTACACTACGGCATAGACCCTGAAGTAACAAGCCACAATTCAGCAGAGAGAGAGAGAAAGAAAGTAGGTGGAATATGAAAGCAGATGATTAATCAACCTCATCTGCTTCTAATTCGACCGCTGGTCGAGCTTGAGCCAGTCTTTTTCAGGATCGCATCCCAATGTGTTTTTAATGGACCTCTGAACTTCTCCCACTCGCTGCTCTAAAGAATCACAGATAGATATAGACCGAATCACAAAGGAATCATAGCCTGAGAAAACATCACCGCTCAACTTTTACAACTCTCAAATGCTCCTTATTAGATATTTGTCAGGAAAAATTATTAGAGAAAGTATACCTTTAAGGGATTTAATGGCCACGAGTATTTCAGTTACAGGTAGAGGTAATTCCTCCCATGGTGATTTTGACTGGCACCAGGTGAAATATGTAGCCAGCACTTTTGGAATGTGGGAGGTAACAGGAAGAACATGTCAAATTCCACACCCTATTTGCACCACTACAAGTCCCCTGCCACTTGTTATATACTGTATATTTAGTACATTATAATCTAAACTTTACTATGCCAAATAATTTTTTTTTTAATGTTGTATTATAATTACATTTAGCTTGTTTGTCTCTAAACATTAGACTTGTAGACACATTTGATTCATAATTTAATAATAATTATTATTCTCATATAAGTTAATAAATTATATTAAAACATCGAGGCAGTTTTGTTTGAAGTAAAGAGACAGATCAAATCTGAATCAGTCTCCTCTAAAAAGGTCATAACCCTAAAATTAACTGTAGTTTATTCTTTTATTCCTACATTTCTACACTGCAGAATGAAGAATGTTGCTTTCATGCTGTAGGACTGCAGAAAACCTGAATATCCACAATTATACAGGAATAAACAAAATCATTATTCTTGTTGTCATTACTACAGGATCATAGCCGAGGTTATTTCCATCCTTCTTCTGTCATGAGAAAATTCCATTTCGATTGTTTAGATTTTCAACATGGAAGATGTGACCATGTAACCATACTGTGAACCATACTGTTTACTTCTCTTGCAGCCAATCCCCTCTAACTAGTTTGGAGCTACGTGCTTTATCCAGGCTTCAATCAAAGCTTAGTGCAAAATGATTTAACGCTAAATTCTAGCGCTGAGCCAGTAGTACCCTGATATCCCCACAGCCATGCATTTATAGATTGCTTTACTCTCTAGGTATTTTCTTGACTTGTTTTTTTATATATATAAAATTTACCAGTATACTTTTATCAATGCAATAATATTTAATAAATATGTTTTTGGTTATGTTATAGTTATAGTATACAAGATAATGAGATGAGAGATAAGCTACAATTAATGCAATTACACTTTTTAAATAGCCATCAATTTCTAAAAATCATTCAGACTGATTCACCCTCTAATTATTAGTAATTAAATGATTTTATTTTAATGAGTGTCGTTTCCACTTAACGTTGTCAGTTTTTCTAAATCAACTTGTCTTATAGCTGGAAAAAAAAAAGTCACAAATTGCCGCTAATGCTTTTTAAAATGATCAATAATGAGCAGATTCCTGGCTCACATAGCCGGCTTCAAAAAAAACCTAATCCGTGGGTTAAATGGGACTTTGGCATGCGGTTGCTATTGAACTTGCTAACACTGATTCAAATGCAAGCAGTTAAGTAGTTAAGTAAGAATACTGCTCTTTCTGTGGTTTCAGTGTTCTGCAGTCTTTACCATGTCAGCCACAGAGTCGCACCACAACAAAGCAAACATAAGAGTTCTGTTTTTGTACAGGTGCGAATACGGCTTTTTAGCTCGTTTTGCTTCTCACCTTGTATTTTGTTATGTTTAAAGTTCCTGGACCATGAATGGGCCATAAGAAATGCATATTGAACACTGAAGCGTTGCCAAGAACGTAGTTATTTTCTATAATTGAGCTACTGCTAAAGTGTATTCTTTTTTTCTGTAGGTTTCAAAAGCTACATTTTATACAAGATAAAATATTCATTCATCCTCTATTAGGGTCGTGGTGGGGTTCCCCATGCCCATCCAGAGGAGAACTTCTCGGGCGCTGGGCAGATAGACCCAGGACAGGGCGCCAATCCATCGCTGGGCACACACTCACTCACACAGACACACTCTATATGGGGCAATTTGGAGAATTCAATTGACTTGATCCATGTTTTTGGACTGTGGGAGGAAACCCACGCAGACACGGGGAGAACATGGAAACTCCACCCAGATGGGGATTCGAACCGGGAATCCCTAGCGCTGAGAGGCGAACGTGCTAACCACTAAGCCACCGTGCCGCCGCCAAGATAAAATATCTTAAGAAAAAAAAAACTGAGATAAAAAAATCAAGATAAATTAGAATCAAATATTAAAATTAGCTAATATGTTGATTTTGTTTATTAAATTAAAAGAAGCGAAAGTACGAGCCTGTCATTTATAAAGGAGCGAAAACCGAATTCAGCTTGTGATGGAATCCACCTGGATGTGATATTTTATAAGCTGCTTCTTCACCAGCATGAGCAGGTGGCTTTAATTACCACGACAACTGAACTGTGCAGACAGATAATGGATCTCTAGAAACCACAGTGGCTGTTCCAATGCCAGTCAGAATCTCCCCAAAACACCCCCAATCTAGCGCCAAAACCCACCCCCATCCCCAGCAGCCTCTCCAGAGTCCACGGTGATCAGCAAACTATGCTCTTGACAAATACAGGCTCTGCAGAACAGACGTGTGTGAAGGAACGAGAGAATTGAGGTTGTTATTGCACTTATCAGCAGCTCTTTGAGGAAAAGCTTGCTTTGAGTGTTGCTTGGGAAAGTTCCAGATTCTGCAACACAATGCTGCAAAGTAAACGTCTCCCCCTTGTTCGACTGCTTTCTCACGAATCAGACGAGCCCTCAAAATCTATAGGAGGCCCTATAGAAAATCTAGAGGAAAGCCTGAACTCAAATCAAGAACTTTTTGTGTACGTGTAATGTGTTAAAATGAAAATCATTTTACAATACATTTGAATGATGGAACATTTTAATTATTTCAATTCCTGGATGGTTTAAGCTGGATGGTCTTTATTGGGAATTGTATGGATAATTTAAACCCCATTTTAGAGAAGTTCGTTTAATCACAACAAAATATAATGGCATTTGTAAATGACCCTCATTTAACACAAAAAGGCACAACAAAATATTTTTAGCTTATTCAGTGCCGGCAAAATGTTTTTAATAATTTGGAAACCGTTGGCTTCTGAACACACTCAGTAAAGTTGGGCCATATGCAAAATACAAATGAAAAGATTATAGTTACACTGAACTGGAAATTTCTGCAATTAGCAATTTAAATGTTAACATGTGCGATCAAGATTAAGTATAAATTGCGATTTAAGTCTTTGCCAGCAGGGATGAGTTTCAGTACAAGATTGCAAAGAATTTAAGTCATTACCACTCGCAGTCCATGATATCATGAAAAGATTCAGGGAGTCAGGGGAAATCCGCGTGTGTGAAGGCCAAGGCTGGAAACCTCTGCTGAATGTAATCACTGAGCCCTCAGGTGGTATTGTTACAGAATTTGTCGTGCTGTGGTAATGAACATGGCTACATTGTGTACCGTCTCCCACTGCACCAAGAAATGCAACCTTAATTTGTATGAATCACAGAGGAAGTTATTTATTAGCTGTACACAAAAACACTCCGGTGGGTGGCACAGTGGTTCGCCTCTCAGCGATGGGATCCACAGTCGAATATCGATCTGGGTGTTCCTCAGTTCTGGGTGTTCTCCATGTTCTCCCTATGACCATGTGGGTTTATTTCTTCCACAGTCCAAAACCATGGATATAAGTTGAATTGGCTGCTCTAAAATTGCCCCTATATAGAATGTGTGTATCTGTGTGAGTGAATCCAGCAATAAATTGGCGCTCTCTCTTGGGTGCATCTGCCAAGCACCAAAAACATTCTCCTCTGAATGGGCATGGAGAACACCCCCACCCCCCCCCCTGCCATGATCCTAGTAGAGGACTAAGCAGAAGATAATCTCAGATGGGCCCAGAAAATCACCAATCATATCATTTCATTAACAAAATAAAAGTTTAAATGTTTCCTGAGGTCTGTTTTAGTTATCTGAGACTATATTACAAAAACCTGAAAAAGCTCTACACCAAGAAAAAGTCAAAACCAGCATCTGTAACCATGGTGATGTAGCAGTGCCCACAGCATGAATGATCTGCATATATGTAAGGACACATTGATGCAGAAGCTCAGTTTGGTAATTTGGAGTGCCTACTGCAAAAAATATATACCATGTCTATTTTAGTAGGATAATGCCAGGCCACATTAAGCAATTACGACAATATGGCATTATAGAAATAGAGTGTGTGCGCTTGACTGACTAGTCTGCATTCCAGATCTGTCTCCTATTGAAAATTTATGGAGCATCATGAGGAGGAGAATCAGACAATGGTGAACACAGACTGTTGAGCAGCCTTTTAAACAGCAAGAATAGCAAAAATTCCACTTAAAAAACTGCAGCAATTAGTATCTTCATATTCCAAATAACTGAACAGTATAATTCAAGGAAAAGGTCATGTGACCTTGTAAATAAACACGCATTCATTTATTTTGAGTATGTTGCATAAAGTTCTTAAATTTGGTTACATTTCACAAAAAAATTGTAATTGAAAATCCTTTTTTAGCTATTTGGTTTATTAAATAAACGGAAGTGTGAAGAATAAATAATATATATATATATATATATATATATATATATATATATATATATATATATATATATATATATATATATATATATATATATATATATTTTTATAAATATATTTTTTAGTAATTCTTTGTACGTGAGGTTTGTATATAACCACCAAATATAATTTCTAAAACACAGACATCCCTCCTTTCCTGTAACCCTGTGCAGCTGCCGTTATTTTTCTGGTGGCCCTTTTACCATCCAACTGTGCTAAGGTCATACAGTTCAACTACAAGATCTACGAGAACTACTAAATTGCATTAAAATTTGGATTAAGGATGATGTGGAAGGTTTCCATATTCATCACTGATGTTGTTACTAAAGGAAAATTACTTGGTCTCTACACTCGTTCTTTTTCTGAGGTTTATGTGCACAGGTCAGTATAGTGAGGTTAAAAGTAGTAAAATTTTATCATGTTTTAAATGAATGTTCACTACATATGAAAAGGACCACTATAAAAATCTTGGTGTTCTTGAAGGCTTTTAGAATGTAAAGGGTGGCATCAGCTACTTTAGTGCTGAACATTACCACTGAGCTGCCTGTGGCAGTTCATGGCTTTCATGGGGTTAATTAGACAGAACTTTTTACAATCCTTTTTTAGGAACTAGAACCTTTGTACCATTAACAGTCTTACATTACCATACAGCAGAATGAATCTTTAAAAAATTTTTCTATTTGTTTCATTACCTTTCGGTCCTAACAACCATCAGCAACTATTTCTAAGCAAAATAAACGCCATATCCTAATATGGGATGGCTATACTGATGCATATCATGGACGAATATTTTTGGATTCCTCACACATCAAAACACAGCACATTCTAACTGTATATTGTTCTAGGCGCCAGGCTTTTCTTGTGTGCTAAACGATGCATATTTCTGGATGTTTATGTTTAATTCGGCATGAAAAAGGCTTTGGGAAAACATAAAAACTCGTTTGGTTGTGTCAAAACGACAATTACATTTTCCATGTGGCTAAAGGGGTGAATGTTAAGAACTGATGTGCGTTTTAAAATTAACGAATTATAATAATCGTATGAAGTATTAAAAAACAAAGGTTCTTAATTCTAGAATAAATCAAAACTAGGATTCAAGGTAAAATGATTTGCCTCTATATGCAGTAGTGTGTGTGTGTGTGTGTGTGTGTGTGTATATATATATATATATATATATATATATATATATATATATATATATATATATATATACACCCAGGACAGGGCGCCAACCTATCGCTGGACACACACTCACTCACACACAGACACACTCTACATGGGGCAATTTGAAGAACTCAATTGACTTGATCCATGTTTTTGGACCGCGGAAGAAACCAGAAAACCCGGAGGAAACCCACGCAGACACTGGGAGAACATGGAAACTCCACCCAGATGGGGATTCGAACCGGGAATCCGGTTCGATATATAAAGGCATTATATATATATATAATTTAAAATAATATAAATAAAAATAAGATATTTATCTTATTTAAATAGACCACTATGCCATTAGATATTGTTCTGGCATACACTGTTTTATGTACGTACATAACTGGAATCATTTGTAACTTTTGAAGTGTGTGTGGTAGTGGGTCAGAGAGCCAAGTTTTGAGTCACAATATGCTTCTGCTGTCTTTATTGCTTAAACAGGAAAAGGTCTTTCAATAAATGTGGCCACAAAAGTTAAGGCATATTATTGTCTACAATATACTTGTAGCTCAGTAGTCATTATACACTGACCATTCGTGCTGAAAAAGTTTTCACATATGTGATCATATTTTCTTTTATAAGATAAACATTTAAAATTGTGTAAATATTAAGTGTTTTAATTGCCTTTATCACTCCACATCCACCTTTTTCTCGGGCAACTCCAGATTATAGAGTACGTTTGCCTTTTAGAAGTCCATAGATCAAAAAGTTGATAAAGGCAAATAAATATGTTATGATTCTATTTTATTGATGCTTAAGTCAAAAGCTAAAGAACTGTCTGAACACAGAGCCATCACAACATAAACAAGAAACATGCATCATGCATAATAGTGTAAGAATTAAATTCACATAAGTTGAAAATCAAATAAATTGAATTATATTAAGGAGGTGAGACCAGAGGAGAGATGGACGCAGACTGACACTTCTGCTGCAGCCAAAACATTTTAATTGGGGACATTTGTCTTGAAACAAAAGAAACACTCACACACCCCACCACTTTCCTATACTCTCTCTCTCTCTGATTCTCTAGCCTATGTCACTCGCCCTCCCTCTCTCCTCCTCCTGAGCATGTGGGAGTGCTTTCCTACCCCTCTAAACCCTCTTAACACTCTGCTCAGGACCGTGGCACCACACTGTGTCCCTCAAGCTGGCCGCGATCTACAGAAAGACACACACACTCACACTATCGTGTGCTTACTGCTTTCCACACACACTATGGATGTCAAAGTATTGGTGCTCCTGTTGTTCCTCATGGTTTTTGTAAAGGAACCACAAACTGAAGGTAAGAAATTGTATATGATTTTTTTTTTAACCTTTTCATTACTTGTTGATCATTTTAACATATAGTACTTTTAATTTCACTTCTGAGCGACATATTTAAATGAAACATTTAACATTACTCCTGTAAAGTTGTTCTATCTGTACTTAAAAAAGGTTTGCTTACGAAAAAGTTTGATTAAAACAGAAAGATTAGAAATATTTTCCACCTCCATCAGTTAAATTTCTTGTTTTATTGTGCATTAATTGTTTTCTTTTATAAAGAATAAAGTTTTATTTATTTGTTTGCTCAGCAAACTACTTGTTTTTACAAAAGTATACAATTCAGCAATCTATTTAAATATCTACTTACATCAATACAGTATACAATTTAGCAGTAATTTGCAGTTACAAACTTAGATTAAAGTTTTTTTTAAATCATGTTGGTGCATTTACTTTGGATTTCTTATTGCTGATGTTTTAAAATAAAAAAAAATGCATTCATATATGTGCTGCATATTTACAATTTTCATTTTATCTAAAAAAACTTTTTTATGGATTGCCGCATTATGAAACTCATTTCTGAATTATTTTGGTTTGATGATTGTTTTTTTATTTATTTTGGAAAGGTTGCATTATCAGCTTATACTGTTAAACTGATCATACTGTGTTTTCTTTTATAATAAATGTGATTAATTTTCTTGGTAATTCAGATGCCAAAATGTTAATCAAATGGACATTTTTTTTTTATTATTATTACTTAAATTTATGTTTTAGTTTTTCTTCATAGGAGGTAGCATTTCTGATTCTGATTGCCTCAGTGCACTTACAAAGAATTAAACAGGCTGATTAGCTGTGCACGGCTTAATTAGATTGTAGAGCGTTGAGCGCACACTGAGCATAGTCCATGATGTGCACTGCAACTTAACAAGGCACCATAAAGGGCAGTCTGCTGCTGAGTAAGCGAACTAATTATATTGCTATAATGGATAGAATAGAAGAATAGAATCCTTTATATAGATTAATAGATTTGTTCTAATGGTACAAATACAATTCAATAAAATGAAACCACAGTCACACATTATCAATAACAACTTTAACAAATAAAAAAAAGAAGACAACCCTGCAGCATCAGACACTTATCACTTATCAATTCATACATGTATAATTGTCATATTAAATTATTGTATATCTGCTGTAGAGCAAATCTTAATAACTGCCACAATTACTACAAAATAAAAAGTAATTTCAGTAGTGATGCAATGAACCGTAAAAAGTTTAGGTGCATATGCTCTGTTAACCAACGAAGTGTATTATCTTTAAAAGTTGTCCATCAAGTGGACACAAAGTGGTACCAAGTCAGGGTATTAAGACACATTAGACATGTCATGAAGAAAAGTGCAATGTGATTTACATCATTAATTACACACTCAAACAGGTCTGAACATAGAGACCTATCTGATTTAGGACGAGACCCTGGAATGCACTTCACACTCTTTATCAGATTCAGTGATTTCAGACCTGAACTGGAATCCGCTGTGAAATTGGCACTCCTTAACAGACTTTAAGGGTCCTTGATGATAATACTGAGCAAGAGTGCAGAGTTGGTGTAATCTCATTTTAATGATGTGGGTGCAGGTGGACCCGTTCTGCAAAAACTGTTGAGTTTATTCAGCTGTGTTCGAAAGAAAGGTTTGCATTGTAGTTGCTTTAGTTGTCAGATGCTTAACCTTTTAATGTTTTACACTGTCCATAGTTTAGTATTTCTATTTATCCACAGGATAAATAGAAATACTTCTTCTATTTTTAGGAGAAAAAAATATTCAAGGGTGTAAAATTGTTAATATGTTTAGTGTTGCATTTAAGCGCTTTTGTATCTCAATTTATTGAACTAATTATTTTGTGATGAGCTGATGGCTGATGAGCTACTTATATTAATATGAATTACTACAACAGGTAGTAATGTTGCACTTCCCTTAGCATTCCCTTTAAGTAGTTTGTTACATAAAATGTGTTTGAAATTGCACCTTCTTTATCTCTGAGGCATTTTCTCCAACATTTATTATGTAACTTTAGAATTTGGCAAATCAAAGATAGCAAAAAAACTTATCTTACATTTATATCAGTCATGATTTAGTGGTCTATTTTCACTGTTTGAAGGCCAGTTAAAGTTGTGGTTAAAGCACTATTTTTCAGACTGTAAGAGCACTGAGCAGAAGGTTAAGGGTTCATGACCTTGTGTGCTGAGTTGTACATAGTGAGCTCAAATAGTATGCATTTGGTATATAAAAATATAGGACTCAGTTAAATGTAAATGTAGTACTGTATATTACTGATACATTTTAACACAGTGGACCTGTCTGTATATGTATGCTATACATAAAAGAGCAAAATCACATGACTATATATAAAATATCTAGATCATTATTCAGATTTACTTTTGTGCTACAAATAATTAAAAAATACATGATATAACAAATACGAATAAAAAATACAAGTAATGAAAAATCTACATGCTAATGTTTTCCTGTAAAATAATAAAATAGTAAAGTCCAATTTAAAATGTTTTTGTAATAACATTTATATTGAAATGAACAATAAAAAGAAATATTCTATGAAGAAATATATAGTTGTAAAAGAACAGTAATAAATAAATTTATTTCAGGGGTATAATAAAATGGTAAAAGTTTGTAAAGATTATTATATATTTTCAGCTTTGGAAGATATCTGTGGAAATGTAATCCTGTTTTAATCATTTTAGCAAAGCCTATCAGTCTGTTGGAAAGATGCTGGTGCCGCTCGACTGTAAGCACGGTACCACAGCGGAACATCCGTGAGATCAAGTTCCTTCACACACCACACTGCCCGTTTCAAGTCATGTAAGTATTAAAATGAAACGGACATCTAATTTTTTTTTGTTTATTAAGAGGAAATGCTGCAGCTTTTTTAGAGCTCAGAGCTGGAAACCACAATGTTAATGTGGAACTCTAAATCTTTACAACACACTTAAATCTCTTTGCACAATATTTCACCGAAACTATTTTGAATGGTTATTGCTTAGTGTTAATGTTGCGTAGTATGACACTACAGACAATTGCCTTTCAGACTGATGGGTTCAGGTCTAAGGAACTTCAGTGAGATACACAGTGCCCTGATTTCATCCCCCTGGAATAACTTTGAAATGAATTGGAAAGTTGATAATGAGCCAAGGCTTCTCATACAACATCAGTTGCCTGAAATAACAAATCTTTTATTTACTTTTGGAAAGCCTTGGATAAGTGAAGGTCGTAAAAGTGTCAAGTCCTTATAAATGATTATTGATGGTTTTGGATGAGAATGTTCAACATGCAGGCTAAGGTTTAGTGATCTTCAAACTTCATGTCATCTGTACAGCATGTTTTTTAATACACAGTTGGCAATTACAAGCAGGTGATGTGTTTTTGGCAATGAAACAATAACTAGATATTTAAAAAGTGGAGCAACACAATCACATGGAGAACCTACTTAACTCCTCAAAGATAACAGACAAAGGTTGGACTCGTATGTTAAAGTTTGCCCAGGGATTGAGGTCTTTATCAGTATCAAGATAAGTGGAAGTGTGAGATACTGTGTGTTTTCTTTCTGGAGGAAATCATCATTAAAGGTTAACCTGATTACGTTTGTTTTTTTACTGAATGTTTTCAGATGTGCCGCTAATCTGTTTAGCTGCTAACATTTGGCATCAACCTGGAACGTATTAATCTAAAAGCTTTGAGAACTTAAAAAAGGGTTTTGGGGGGTCACAGTAAGGCAAAAGGTCAGCCAGGACAGACATTTTGTCCTGGGGACACACACATTGGGCCGCAGCACCTAAATGGTGTTTATGTAAGAATTCAGCCCTGAATCTGAAGCATCTCTGACTTCAGAGTTATACCCCCCCCCCATACACACACAAACCCCTAGGATCCATCAATGGGCCAGATGAAAGACAGACAGCTGTAACACTACCCCTCTCCAAATACCACCTCAACAAACACACACACACACACACACACACACACTCACACACACACACAAACAGGGCTGTATTTGCAGTTGACATTAGCTAGCTGTGAGCTACTTACTACCTGCTGTTCATGTCTGCACTATTTGTAAAAAAACACAACATGAAACTAAACCAACATCAACAGCAATACAACACACCACAATCCCAGGATGCAGATACTGTTTCTGCACCATTTTGTGTGTGTGGGTGCATGCATGTGTGAGTGTGTGTGTGTAAAGGTAATTTGTGACAGCAGTGGTGTGAGTAGCGCCCCCTCTGAGCTGTTAATTCTCAAACATGACCTTTTGGCGCTGAAGTGTGATGGGGGAGTGAAAGCAGGAACCTATTTTATGGTTCTTCCAAAGAGTTTTTTGGTTGATCAGAACAGAAGGAGGACTATAACTGTCTATTGAATGTGAGGATGAGTACTAAATTTTATAATTAAAAACTTAAACACACATACTATATAAATATCAACCAAATAAGATCAGATTAAATGCTGGTCCCTATTAGTTTATTATCTTTATTAGCAAAATGGGAATGTTCTAGTCCTATATTTTATTTGATTATTTTTTAGTCATTGAATAACAATGCTATATATTTACCTCTGACTGCATTACTTCATTTAAGCAGATCACAAAGTTGTTTTAGTTTAGATTTTTTTTTTGCAAAAGCTAAAAGTTTTGTCAACTTATTTACAAAAGCATTAAATTCCAAAAATGACTCAGATATACATTACATTATTATATAGAGCATTTAAAATCATCATCAAAGTCTCCAAAACAGTTTGGAATCTGATTATGTCACTTTAAAAGAAAAAAAAAAAAAAAAAAAAACCTTAGTGCAGGATAAAGTTCAAATACTAAATTGTGATCTACAACTTTGTAATTTAAATCAGCTGCAACCGCTTAAGCTTAACAAAAAACATGATACATTATTAGTTTAGAAATATACTCCATATATATATAATATATATATATATAATACTACTTAATAAATTCATACTAAGGCTTATATTTACCTAAGTATTTTTTTGGGGTATTTATAACACCTACTTTAATGATCTTCTCTGCCCTGGACGCTTATTATTTATTATTATTACTTATTATTAACCTATAAGTATACACGTGTATATAGGTTTGCATTCAAGTAGTAGAACATGAGTGGAATTTGTTGTTGCCACAGGAAGGCACCTGGTTTTGGTATGACATCAATACATATTGGCTATATAATGTATGCAGACACAAAGCTCATGTATTTTGCAGGAGGAAATGTTATGCTCATGAATAGCACATGCAGTTCTATACATTAAATACAAAATTTCAGTAAAGTCCCTTTTATAAGTTTGCCACTTTTGACCCCGTGCGTTTATAATACAGAACGTTTATGCTCAAGTGTTCTGCAGTATGGAGAGCATGTGTTTGTGGTTGGTGTAATAACACATGATGGTCCCTGTGTCACAACAATGACTGTGATTTAACTACTGGAAAAATGTAGAAAAATACATTTTCAAAATATTTCATGAAGCATATTTCTGTACACTGCAAGATTTTTTAAAACAGAATTAAACTCCTTGTATAACAAGGGCCTCCAGATCCTTCTGACTTCTGCAGTACAATATCCATTCAAATGAATTTTCTTTATAAACTATTCAGAAATTAAACTTTTCAGTAAATATAAATTAATACAATAAATGTCTACCATGCACGTAAAGTATGTTGGCATCAAAGATTAAACCGTTTTGCTTTACATTTCGATCTGTAGTACTTTATGCATACATCAAGTTTTTTTTTTATGCTAACTTACTTTATTGATGCAATTCAAACACAAGTTAGTAGTTATGAAAAAAACAGCTGCACTGTAAAGTTCTCAAAAGGTTAAATAAACTAAGGAGGTTAAATAATAAACCTTAGATAATTAGACAATACAATATTTTAATAATTAGTGCATAGCAGGTTTTAGTTGAACTGCTCAAACAATGTATGCATGCATGTATTTGAAGGTTAAATGGTTATTCGTGTGGCTTTATAGGGCAGGGTGAGTTTAAATTTTGAGACTGAAATGAAGCAGATTTCGGAAAGCAAAGCCAATCTGATACACAGGACTGACTTAGTTCAGGGCTGCATTGGGAGGAACACACCATTACCTCATTCACTTGGTTTTTCATTAAAAACAGTCTCTCATTATCAGCAATTCACCTGCTGTCATTAACGCACAAATCAGAGATTTTCCATCAGATACTTTTCTCCACTAGTGACTCAGTTATACTCACATTATGTCCCCTTGTAACGTTTAATCAGTTCATAAATCTAAAGAATATATATTTTTACCTAATATAAATGTAAATTCATAGAAATTGACAATGTATCTGCTTCAGAGTTCCACATACAAAAGTTTTTAAATAAAAATAAAAATAGTTTTTTTTTTTTCTTTTGCAGTCTTTTACATTTGAATCTGAATCCATTCACCCTTTCCTCTTTGCTTCATCCTTGTTATCTGTCTCTGATTCACTCCGGTGTGTCTCTTGTTACAGTGCGAAGCTAAAGAACAATCGAGAGGTCTGCATCAACCCCAAGACCAAATGGCTGCAACAGTATCTGGAGAAAGCCATTAGCAAGTAAGTAAAACCCTCAGCACCAGAGCAAACGAGGCAGCAGGAAGCCAAACAAAAGCTTTCGACAGACTTCGTTAGTCTGTCTTTTCACCACTTTCGTTAACACATCATTATACAGTGAAGCTACATGGTCTTAGTTTTCACACAACTTAACCCCATCACTCTTGAAGCGGTTTCACCATCACTGACTGCAGTTTGAGGATTTAGGGGAAACTTTGGCATTTTTTTTGTTTTGTTTTCTACTATTTTTTTGTTTAAGTGTAAACATTTTAAATATAAGGGCACGATTGTGTGTGTATATGTGTGTATACCCTATAAAAATCAACTCTATTGTTTCAATTACTACAACATTTGACATACTTACTCTTTGGGAGTATATGGAGGTTATAAGTCAGAAGCCATGGAGAAAACCAACTATACTGTAAATTCATCAAACCTGATTGTTATTCGAAGCTGCGCCCCCACCCCCCTTTTTTTTTTTTTTTTTTTTTTTACAACAGATATTTGTTAAAGTGGCTAAAGGGTGGTTAATGCTATTGTACACAGAGGAAACGTATATTTAGGTGAATTGGAAGCAACCAATTGCACATGAATTAACGTTAACACCATTTGCAGAAAATATTGTCACAAGCCCAGTTTAAAACACACAGATCCCGAAAAGTGCTTTGACTTTTAAAAAAAAAAGTGTTCAACATTTAAGGAATTATCTTCATTATTATAGTCTTGTTTATAGTTATTTTACTAACCATGAAAAAAAATTCTAAATGCTGTCTTACTCTTATTTTACTGTCTCAGACTTAACCATTGGTGGATGACTAAAAGTACAGTGCTTTAATTTACAGATTTTGAACACTGATTGATTGATTGATTTTATCAGACAACTTTTAATGTCACCATGAGTTTGTTTTACCATAAATGAATGCATGTTTGTCCTTATAAATCCAGCTTTGTCCACTGTAAAATAAAAGTACAGTCTTTTGTCAGGTAAATGGCCTCAAACATCATTAAGAGGTTTTGTTGGTTGGTTTCATTATGGATGTTGTACAAATCTATTATTAGAGACATCAAAACACTTTGGACTTTGTGTGAACTTAGTAATTCTGTGTAGAATTAGACGCTTTATACCTTTTTTTCATGTTTTGCAGAATAAAGAAATCAAAGCAGCGGGATGTTTAAATTCAGAGGGATCGGAGAAGATTCATCCCTGAACTGAGCTGTGTATCACATGTGCACCTCTTTTTTTCTACACACACGCACGCGTGCACACAGACACAATTTGTCCACTTGTGGACTGCTTGCACAAACAGCACTTCGCCTAGGAATGCCTTTAATCCTGCATCGAACCCATACACACACACACACACACACACACACACACACACACACACACACAGGCATGCGCGCGCACATACACGAGCACAGATCACCATGTTGCCGTTGTGAGATTTCGTACCTGTGCAGGTGTTTGCTGCAATGAATGTGGAAAAGAGTGTAAAGTTGTTTTTATACTTTATTGTTACTTTGTGCCTTTATGTTACTGATTATCAGTGTTGAGTTTAAACCACACGCCAAAATATGCTAACTTTAAAGGAACAGTTCATTAACATTTCTTTCCCTAAAAAGCATCTGATTTGTTAAGATTTGTGGGTGTGGCCGAGTCGGAACCGAGGAACAAATAGGATTCCCACAGTCAATTTTAAAAAATCTGATTATTTTCCAATCTGTCAATTTTAATCAATAAACCATTATTCATAAACTACTGTTATTAATTCCTTACACTACATCTCACCTTCTATGTCTGAATTCTAATCCCAACCCTAGACCTTGCCCCAAATCTAAACCTTGACATCTAATCCTCTTTCTAAACCACAACTATAAGAATTTCATCCACTAATCTTAACCATCAATCCTGTATTCTGACTTAAACCCAACCTCATAGCTACTAACCCCAATCCTAAACCCCTATCCCAATCTTAAACAGAACATTTATACCACTAAATATAACACTATCAGCTAAATTCTAATCACAACGTTTGAAATGAATTCTAGCTTTACTTTTTAACACTAAATTCTTAACCTAAAACTTTTAACCACATGTGAAATGAGAATACCAAACAAAACTTTAGAACAAGGACAATGTTTAATGTGCTTTTTAAGCAAGAAAAGAGTCACATTTGGTGTTTCTGTATTTTTAATGAACTGTTCCTTTAAGAGCACTGGTCTAGAATCAGTTCAGTCTTTTCAAGACTGAATGCAGATCTAAGGATGCTGCTCTAAAACATCTGAATTTTCTAGTTCTGGGAGTAAAAACACATTTTAAATTGACAATGTATATAAAATGTTAAAATGTATGAATTGGTGACACAGAAACACAGGATACTACATTACAAACTTTGTAATTGGGCTTTGTAATTAATTTTAAACACTTAATTATGATAGGATTACAATTTAATTGCTCCATTGTAGTAAAAATGAATGTGTTTACTTTCAGAACCTGAACTAAATCAAAGTGGACTCTTGTTTCCACTCTGATCTGGTGCTAAAAAAAATCCCACAAAGAGGGAAAACTCAAGGGCTCAAATTATTTGCCAAACTAAAGATGTTTTATGTTACCATATAAGCCAGCAGTTCTTTCTTTTGTGCACTGACTAAGCTAGCTTTTTGCTAACTCTTTAATGAAGTTATACTCATTCATAGATCCTTAGTACATTTAACATTAATACTTTATAAAGCTCCAGTAAAGTGTTCTTGAATATAAGCTAGCATGTTGTCTGGCTTTTACAAAGGGTGTTCATTTAAACTGAAATGGCTAAAAAATATTTTAATCCTGAGTTTTACTCAGGATCCTGTTTTACATGAATTCTAGACACATTTGGCTAACAGTACAGAAATCTGTCCACCGTTTCGACCCCACAGTTTAAACTAATTTATAATAAATGATATTGGTAGCCCTTTTTAAGGAGACATTTCAGAATGTTTTTGTACCTTTATTTTGTACACCTTGTTACAATTCTTTTAGCCAGTTAACATTAAAAGAGGTTATTTGGTAAATGGCATTTTCTAGTCCTCATGATCTGAAAATGCTAAAACTCAGTAATCATATTTGCTCAACATTTGTTGTATATGTTTTCATTTTCTATTTTATTTATTAACTAGTTCATTTAAAATGATGTGACTTTACTGGTGTTATTATATTTTACGACTATTATTATTAGTGTTTTTTTACTAGAATATATCAACCTATTTTATTCATTATGTTGTAATGGGATATTATTCTTTACAAATAAACTTATTTTCTTCATAAACAAAACACTTTATTTTAATCCATTTTTAATATCCATTTTAATGTATTATTCATGTTAGATGTTTTTCAATGCTAACCAAAAAAAACATATATAATTTAAAAATATATATAATTTTAATACTTGTAATCTTTAAATTAAATTTTTTTTTTTTTCAATGTGATGCATTTACATTTTTTCTGGAAGCTATTTATTTATATAATTATTTAAAAATAACTTTGAATTTGGTTTTACAATTAAACATGGTTCAACAATATATAAATAAATGCCCCAAAACATTATAAATTATGAACAACACAGTAAAAGCAGATTTTACATAGTTTGGTAAATGCCTTTTTGGTGCATTATGGTTAACTTTTTAAACAGGTTAATACTATTTTATTATAAAGCAGCAATAAAACACATGAGTTAGTATTGAATAAAAATCATTCAACAGTTAATAAATGAACTGAACACAGCGTGATTTAACATTGACATTAATCTCATCTAAAATCATTTAGGAACACCCCCCCCCCCCCTTCCCCAGTACTCACCTGTGTAAAAGCTGATGTCTGCTTTTGATTAGGAGCAGCTGATTAAGTGTGTACACTAATGGAAGCAGTAAACCATTTGGATGTGCTTTCAGAGGAAACGGGGCTTTTTTATTTTTCATAAAACATGTGTTTTTTATCAGTTCAGTACAATAAGCACTTGACTGCTGCATGTCTTTAGGGATTATTTTTGCACTTACTGTGTTACATTTTGCAATATTGTTAAAAGTAAAAAGCCAGTAAAACGCCAAACCCTGCAAAGACACAAAGGCAGTTAACAGTCCAAACATTTACAAGGGAAAATGTCAATGTTATAATATTTCTTATTAATTAAGTTGGTAATAACTTACCAAGTTAATATTAATATTTTCACACCAGTCAATTTGGCATTGTTGTGCATTAATACATTTGAAATATTTCATATATATTTTTTTTTACCAAACATTTATGAATTATCCAACCCGCTGATGTATAAGATCTGTGTGAGGGATGCTGAAGATTAATTTAAATTTAAGGAACCTTGGACAAACTGCCAGCAAAACAAAGCAGATATACTCTCACTCACACATTCACACCACAGGGCAATTTAATTCGATTTTTTTTTTTTTGAGAAAAAACAGTCTGTAATTCTCAGTTGAAATGCAAACAGACATGAGCAAAAAAGGCAATACATGGGAACATTGGGGGGGGGGGGGGGGTAAAAATGCTGGAAAAACTGTTCATTAACAGGAGCACGCAATAAGGTGCTCCTGACGCATATTAGTACAGTTGATAAATGCCACATTGTGAACTATTTTATAAAAGAATTTCATAAATTGCAGGTCTTAAGCAGCTTGTTATAATAAAAAACAAATCTAAATCCTCTCATATCAAGCAAATTAACTTTGGTTTTATGTCAAACTTCTTTCAGACAAAATTTATTTACCTTCCCATGTAAAGAAATCAGTTTAGCATACAAATACTGTTCTGTAATCAATTATTAAACCAATGTTTAGGATTTCTATCAAACAAAAATGGCATTAAGGTAAAAATGATTTTAATGGCGTTTCATTTAATCGAAATGTTATGCACCCATTTTCACCAAGCAGATCATTTATGGCTTTTAAATGTTTTTGATGTGTACCCTATTTAGCCATATCATTAAGACCACTGACAGGTTTTAATATTGCGTCTGATTGGTGGAACTTTAGTTAGTACACTGGACGTTGTTTAATAATTCATGCATGATGGGATTAATGACTGAATAAAAGTCTCCAGATGCTGCACAAGTCACTGTGCACCAAAGCATATTTAACAGAGTAAGTAAAGTGCTTTCAGATGTGATTATGGATGAAGTGATGCACCGACTGAGACAAAGTTTGAGTCACAGAAACTAATAATCACATAGGGATTTCCTAGCAAGAATAATCGAGCAGAATGGAGAGAAACATGTTGAAATCGACCCTAAGACCTCCCATTAGCTGCTGACTGTAATTACTCATCACACACACACACACACACACACACAGGCTTGATGGCATCCAGCGCAACACACTTTATGAGCAGAATCAGGCTGTATGTTGCTGTTCATGCTTGGTTTGCTGGATCAGGTTGGTTCATAGAAGCAAATGAATCTAAACCTCTTGGTCACAGCTACACTGTCTCTGGAGAGCTCCAGAGGATCTGGAATAATTCAGAACTATTTTGTAGATAATAATCCAGCACCTGAGCACTAATGGGAATCCGTATAGGGCTTTATATTTTACAGTAATGTCAGCACAGTTTCCGATACTGACATTTGCAAGGTTGCAGAAACAACTAATTGGGCTGCTGGGACAGATACTAAAATAAAAGCAGTGCTCTTTCATGCGCATATAACCTTAAAATCGCTTGATTTCTCTAGGGATGTACCAATTTAATACTATGACTGGACTGGGATGTGTAATTTAATAGATCAACCATCATTATCTAGTCCATGAAGATTTTTAGTGTAAAAACGATTTGAAATCAGGTCGTCAATGATCTCAGCTGAACTAAATAATTGGTTTAGTTACTTACCAACCCAAAACATATCTACCAGACACACACACACACACATTCATTCATTCATTATCTCCCGCTTTTCTCCTCTGTTAGGGTCGCGGTGGGGTTCCCCATGCCCATCCAGGGGAGAACGTCTCGGGCGCTGGGTAGATAGACCCAGGACAGGGCGCCAATCCATCGCTGGGCACACTCACTCACACAGACGCACTCTATATGGGGCAATTTTGAGAACTCAATTGACTTGATCCATGTTTTTGGACTGTGGGAGGAAACCGGAGAACCTGGAGGAAACCTACGCAGACACGGGGAGAACATGGAAACTTCACCCAGATGGGGATTCGAACCGGGAATCCCTAGCGCTGAGAGGCGAACGTGCTAACCACTAAGCCACCGTGCCGCCCACACACACACACACACACACACACACACACAGCCAATTTATCATCCCAGTTCACCTGAAACATTGGCTCTATTTCTATACCTCATGCAAGACACAAATAATACTCATTTAGGTACCTTATCAGAAAGACTTCAAAGTTGCTGGATTTTCTTGTAAAGATAAAGAGCTAAATGAAGATTAGTAAATGAGGACTAACTATTTAATAAATAACAGGTCACCTTAGAACAGAAAGCAAAGTGCAGATGCGTATTTGGCTCATATCACACTATAGTTTATTATATCCTTCCTCAGAAGGAAATATTCACAGAGTATAGTTTCCTTTAACATGTGAACATTTCCCTCATTTATATGTGCACTTCAATCCACTGCTTTTTATTTTTTCCAAAATGTGGTTTTTAATTATATGTTAAACTAGTCCTTTCTCAGCCCGGACTCGTGATGTACTTGTAGTACAGAATATTTACTGCAAGTATTTTGGTGTTTTGCTGTAAAACATCTGTGCTTTAAACAATACACTGGAGAAAAACAGAGACTTCTGTTCTATAAGGGTCAATGTCAAAATCATGTCTGCAATTTTGCACTTTCTGCTTTGTGTCTTGCACTGACGGCAACTTGGCAAAAACACCAAAAATTGCATCTTTTGTGATTTCCTGCTGTGTGCTGCAAGTGTGAAAAAGGCTAAATAGTTCTGGGGAAAATAGTTAAAGCAAATACTTAAACAATTGATGCTATTACACGTGATGGGATTTTTGTGCCTCAAAAAATATTCTTCAAATATTCTGTTTTGCTGACCATGCTTAATTGTATTTTGCATTCATTCATTTAATCATTCATTGTCTTCCTCTTAATCCTCTACTAGGGTCGCAGGGGAGGGGGGGGGTTCCCCATGCCCATCCAGGGGAATGTTTCGGGCGCTGGGCAGATACACCCAGGATAGGGCGCCAATCTATTGCATACAATTTGCCTACAATTTTCTTTGAAATCATGTTTTTGGACTGTGGGAGCATACCGGAGAACCCGGAGGAAACCCACACAGACACGGAGAGAACAGGGAAACTCCACCCAGATTGGGATTTAAATCTGGATCCCCAGTGCTGAGAGGTGAACGTGCTAACCATTAAGCCACCGTGACGTCCTCTGTATCTTGCTTATATTTTTATATTTAAAGTTCAAAGTCTAATTAATCGAATTAAAAGTCTAGAGAAAAATATTTATCTTTTTTTTTTTTTTTGTGTTACATAGGAATTTATAATTGTTGTTAAACCTTATGTCAGAGAGTGATCTGATGCATGCTTTTGAACATTTTCAGCTTCTTCTTTATTCTTTATTTATTCTTTAACTTTTTAATAATAATGTTGTTTTGTTATTTTTGTTTTGTGCTCCTGAGTAAGACTGTGTTTGCCTTCAACCTAACGTGTTCCTCTAATAACTTTTTCAGAAGTTAGACTTGGTGTACCACTAAGTTGGAGTAGATTTAGTTTTATGTACGTCGTATAAATTCTTAATACTGTAATACACTGGGAGCTTAATGCTTAAGTTAACAAAAATGTCTGGGGATACATTTTACTGGAAAAGTGTTTTATATATAAAAGAAAAACAAGAAAAATTGACCAATTATGCATGAATTAACGTTTGAACTATTTGCAGGAAACATCATAACAACCCTTGGCAAAGTCAAGCTGAGAAGGGGCTTATAAAATATATGTCACCATTTTATTTTTAAGGCAGTATGTTGAAGTCAGTAAATATATTGTAACTAGGATGTACATGGAATTAGTTAAAAGCATCCAAACATGTAAACATTTGCTTGTTTTTTTCTCTCTCACACAGAAATCTGAGCTCGCCAAGATCTCTGTTAAGCTTTGGTTTCTGCATGAACACTGGAGCATATCCAGCTAAAAGTACAGGATCCTAATAAACTGCAAAACATCTTACCAACTCAGGCCTGTCCACATTTGGAAGACAAGCTCAGATTCTGTTTCAGAGAGTAATTCCATTATACACGTGACATGGTTGAAATATCTGCTGTAAAAGCATAATAACTGTTTTTAAAGTCTGCACTGTGATATTACAGAAAATCAATTTTGCACATGGCTGGTTTTAAAGCATCATATTCTCTAACTTATTTAATTAAAAAAAAAAGTTATTTTTTAATTTATTTTAAAGCAGAAATGATGTGATGACACGAAGCTTTAAGATAACGCAACTCTAACCAGATCTGGAATTTACTCTGTTGATTTAACCCCAAGGTGAGAGGAAATCACAGGTCTGCAGAGGGTCTGCTCTGCTCTGTATTCACGTTTCAACCCACCGACAACTTCAAAATAATAAAGAAGCAGAGGTTGTCCAGATGAGAAGACGAAAGTAGAACAGTGAGTAGGAGGGCTGGATGGTTTGATTTACCGTTAGCCTGGTTATTGATGAGATTTTAATGAGATGATTCTTCATCTGCAGTTCGGCCACTCTGTTTCGAAACAAATGCTGGAGCTTCTTTGTACCTACATGTCTGATCATTATTCATATTCGTTTTTTAAACAATTGTAACTCAAGCTTAGCAATGATATTAATCCACATCTGCTATCACTCTGAATTCCACTTTCACAGCACCAGTTTCAACTTTTTACTACGGAATAGTGACTTTAAGCAACTTAAAGTATTCAGTTATTTTATTTATATACTTATTAGTGTACAAGCGGGCGGCATGGTGGCTTAGTGGTTAGCACATTCGCCTCTCAGCGCTAGGGATTCCCGGTTCGAATCCCCATCTGGGTGGAGTTTCCATGTTCTCCCCGTGTCCGCGTGGGTTTCCTCCGGGTTCTCCGGTTTCCTCCCACAGTCCAAAAACATGGATCAAGTCAATTGAATTCTCAAAATTGCCCCATATAGAGTGTGTGTGTGTGAGTGAGTGTGTGCCCAGTAATGGATTGGCGCCCTGTCCTGGGTGTATCTGCCCAGCGCCCGAGATGTTCTCCCCTGGATGGGCATGGGGAACCCCACCGCGACCCTAATAGAGGATAAAGCGAGAGATAATGAATGAATGAATAGTGTACAAGCATTTTGAAGAGGAATGTTTTAAAAGAAGGACAGAAGAAATACTACCTTAAGTATCACAATTTACAGAGTAATCATATGTAATAAATACTATGATTTATTTAATTGATGCCTTCCACACACACACACACATATATATATATATATATATATATATATATATATATATATATATATATATATATATATATATATATATATATATATAGTTATCATCTCTTCATCTTACACTTAATCTTATACTAGGGATACTAGGGACTAGAGTTGCGAGGGGGTTCTCCATGCCCATCAAGGGGATAATTCATCGAATCCATTGCGGGGCACACACTCATACAGACACACACACTATATAGGGGCAATTTATATATGGTAATTTAATTATATACACACATACACACACACACACATTATATAATACATACACAGTATAAACATATATTAGAAAAGAGAGACAAGCCTGAATTAATGACTGATCTGCAGCAGTTATTATTTTAAAGTGCAGTCATGCAGGTAATGCCAGCTTTAGCCGAGCTGATGTATTCATGTGGATCAGATTCATTTATAATAGGATGACAATGTAAAATATTTGCATTTACATTCACTGAACAAACGAGGAACAGTTGCAGGTATGGGGATTCTGTCTCTTCTGTAATTTGTTTAAAACGTTCTTTTACAGTTGCACAGCGGAAGAGAACAAGAGGAGGTTCTTTATGTTACGAGTCTGGATAACATCAGGCTGCACATAATGGAGAGAGTGAAGCAGATGCCAAGGTGACGGCACCAGGAGAGGTTCTCCCAGAACAACGAGGTTCCAAACAAGTGGACACATACTTGGCTGGCCCAAGACTCATTTCGTGCTTCTGATGTTCTGCCCAGTGCGAGAACAGCAGAAATGTGGAACTAAATACACAGTGAACCCAGTCTGTCCCTCTGTAAAATTGGGGCAACATCAGTTTTTTTTAAATGTCGTTTTTGGCGGTTTGGAAAGAATTTACTGTGTAACTGCCCACGTAAGCAGTTTGTAGTTTTTGATTGGTTTAAAGTTTGTGGAGTCGTATGATGGTGTATGATAGAACTTTTGCTCTTCTAAGAACATTGACAATGTTAATTACCGCGGTTACCACGTTACAAAGGTTCCAAAGTTAGTTCCAAAGAGTCATTCGGAAAGATAAGACTACCAGAGTACAACATGACCATAGCTCTCCTTAGATATTTCATGCAGCCAATGAGGTTTGTGTTCTGTTAATATACCAATTATGTTTATTATCTTTTCTAGCATTAGAGTGAATTGATATGTAACTACGGTTCCAAATCAAGATGTAAATTCGTGTGATAACCAACAAAGGATCAGTCTTAAGATTAATAGTCTACAATATGTAAATTGCTCATAGAATAATTGTTTATTTGTTATTTGTTTAATATGTTACAGTTCTTACGGTTGGGTTTAAGATTATGTACAAAGTTAAGGTGCATACTCAAGAATAAACCTAATCAGTATTGGAAAGAATATTTGTGCTGTCGACTTTGAATCTGAGGAAGCTACAGTAAGAACTCATGGTAAAGTAAGAACTCACTGCTTCACTGCTTGAGGAATCCTGCAGATAGAAGATGCCAAATAGTCGTAGTGATACGAATAGTAACGAGATCTTCGTAGAGACAAGATCAAGCGTCAAGGATGAGCTGCAGTCTCATGATGATGATGATGATGATGATGACACGCATTCACAAGCGACTGACTGTCCAGAAGGTCCTGATTCAATTCCTGAAGAAGAGCCACAAAGAGACCAAAGAGTCCGCAAGAGAACGGAGAAGGGTCAAGCACTACACGATGAACGAGTGAAAAGAATCGAACGTCGCTTCAGTGTGTGCTATAAGAAGTGGAAGGAAGTCGTTCAGACCGTCAACCAAGATTTAGGTGGACAGTGCTCAGCCGACTTGTTGGATGAAAATGTCACCAAAGCGAATGATGCCTCAAAAAACTTGAATGCTATCTATGACGAGCTGAGACAAATTAGTGTTCCTGATCAAGATACACGTCGTAGAATCGACATCTGTCAATCCGTGACACAGAAGATCATGCACCGAGCAACGAATGTTCAAGAACATGGTCTTGAAGAGCTAAGATCAGCTAAAAGCAGCATTCGCCTTCGCAGTAGCAAGAATTCAAATTATTCCCATCGATCTTCTGCTAGTAAAAGGAGTGCAGCTGCCGAAGTTGCTGCCAAAGAAGCCACCTTGAAGGTACTGCTAGAGCAAGAACATCATATGGAAGAATTGCAGCGGCTGGAAGCTGACGCTGCCCAGCTAAAGGCTAAACTGGAAGCTGACGCTGCTCAGCTAAAGGCTAAACTGGAAGCTAAGCTAAAAGCCAAGCTAGAAGCCAAGCGCAGAGAAATAGCACGTCTGGAGATGATTAAAGAACTGGAAGCTGCTAAGGCAAGACAGCAAGTATATGAACAAAGTGAACGTTCTTATCGAACATCTAAAAGGAGTCAACGTTTAGATGACGAAATGGATAAGCTGCTTCATCAAGCTGTTCCTACGAAGAGTGGAAAGGAAATCAAACAGGAACTGAGTCCACCACGTTGTTCCTTCCCACCACAAGCTGTTATAAATCCAGCTGAAGACAACACAGCATCCTTTGCTAAAGTACTTGCAGAATCGATCAATGCTAATCGCCTTCCCATCCCAGAACCAACAATATTCAGTGGTGATCCACTTCGGTACAAGGACTGGAAAGTGTCCTTTCAAACGCTTATAGACAGAAAGAACATCCCAGATGAAGAAAAGATATATTATCTACGAAAATATGTGGGTGGAAATGCGAAAAAGGCCATAGAGAGTTACTTCCTGCAAGGGACTGAGTCAGCCTATTTTGATGCATGGCAAATCCTGGAAGAACGTTATGGCAGCTCATTCATCCTTGCCCAAGCGTACAGAGATAAGATCGAAGCATGGCCCAAAATAAGCAGCAAAAATAATATGGAACTGCAAGAACTAGTTGACTTCCTTCGCAGTTGTGAATCTGCAATGTTTCAGATTGAAGATCTCGAAGCGCTTAACAGTTGCAGTGAAAACAGAAAGATACTCACTAAACTTCCAGATTGGTTGATCTTGAGATGGAAACGGAAAGTCATAAAATTACAAGAACAAGGTATAAAATTTCCAAGCTTCAGCCAGTTTGTACAGTTTCTAACACGTGAAGCCAAAATCGTTTGTAACCCAATGACATCTTTCCCTACACCAAATCCACGTGAAGGAGAGAAAAGTAAGGGTATAAGTAATAGAGCAAATACTCTAATAACGAATTCAGATGAGAATGCTAACATCAAAGACTGTGTCTTCTGTGAAGAAGCAGGACACAGCCTACCAGATTGCCGTAAGTTTATGAAGAAGACAATCACAGAAAGAGTCAAGTTTGTCCAGGAGAAAAGGTTGTGCTTCGGTTGCTTGAAATGGGGTCATCGTTCCAAGAACTGCAGTGAGAGAAATATCTGCAAGACATGCGAGAAGGGTCATCCAACTTGTCTTCATGATAATCTTACTAAAGAAGAACGCAAGCAAGAGAGAACGCAAGTAGTAAAGGCTGATGGAGCAAAACACAAAGACGAGCCAAAGGATGAAGGGCCAGAAAACCTACAAGATCAACCAAGTACATCTACAAGTACATGTGGAGCCATAGTACATACGGTGATCGTGAGTGGCAGCCATACCCATGCATCTACAATAATCCCGGTATGGGTCTCTGCTGCGGCTGAGCCATATCGTGAAGTTCTTGTGTACGCACTTCTGGATACACAGAGTGATACGACATTTATACTGGAGGAGACTGCAAGGGCACTCAACGTAAGGAGTGAATCAGTTCAGCTGAGTATTACCACGCTATCTTCAACAAATAGCATTGTGTCCTGCAAGAAGATGACTGGTTTACAAGTGAGAGGGTTCTATTCAGACGAGATAATACCACTTCCCGTGACTTACTCCAGAGAAATTATGCCGGCAAATAGAAATCATATTCTTACACCGGAGAAAGCAAAGTTATGGACTCATCTAGAACATATTGCAGATGAGATTGCCCCTCAGCAAAGCTGTGAAGTTGGCCTTTTAATAGGCAGCAACTGTCCTCAAGCTTTACTACCAAAACGAGTAGTGGCTGGTGATAGAAACCAACCCTTTGCACTGCAAACGGATTTGGGATGGATTGTAGTAGGCTGTGGTAATCCATGTCCTAACTATGGAGATAGTATGGAAGTAAGCCACCAAGTGGTAGTGAAGAAAGAGGTACCAGATCTTCAGTCACCCTCAGATCTTACAAGTGAAGTGTATTCTACCAAGTTCCAAGGAACCTCTCTGAATGTTCATCTTTTAACCGGTCCAAAACTAACGAATGCCTTGGTGGGAGTTTTGTTTCGCTTCCGAAGAAGTGACATAGAGCGCATGTTTCACCAGTTCTATGTGAAAACAGAAGACCGAGATTATTTTCGATTCCCTTGGTGGGAGAATGGGAATCTTGTGAAAGAAGCCAGAGAACTTTACAGTACAGGCAACCTACGATTTTACAAGCTCGTTTCCAATAGCAGAGAAGTCCTCTACACCATTCCCAAGAAAGAATTTGCTGAAGCTACTACAACCAAGGATATGACATTAGGAGAAATCATCGGAGAATCTCAAATAGAAAGAGCTCTTGGGGCGCAGTGGTGCGTGGCTTCTGACGAGTTTAGAGTGGTTGTCAGGGAGAAACCACTTAACCTCAGAAAATCATCAGGAAAGCAGATCCTGATGCAACCGTGTTGGGACGATACTTCACCCGATGATTTGCAACCTCAGTGGGAACGTTGGTTCCAAGAATTCTTGGCCAATCTCTTCTGGAGTCGGTGGAAGAAAGAGTATCTCCTAAACCTTCAACCAAGACAGAAATGGATCAAGGATCACAGAGATGCAAAGGTTAACGATATCGTCCTTCTGCAAGAAGACGCTACATCTCGTCGTAACCTGTGGAAACTGGCAAGGATCGTTGAAGTGTATCCAGGAAGAGACGGTAGAGTGAGAAAGGTGAAGTTGTACAACAACGATTCCAACCTGGATAACAAGGGAAGGCGTGTTTCCAAACCAATTTATCTGGAGAGGCCTATCCATAAGACGGTGACATTACTAGAAGCTGAGTGAAGACCATCTTCCTCATATGTACTTCACAGTTGTAAACGCAGGCGAATTCATCACCAGGCTAGTACTGTAAATAATCTGCTTGGTACAATTTCATTTCATGATTTAAAATCATAGATTTTGGTGGGAGTGTAACTGCCCACGTAAGCAGTTTGTAGTTTTTGATTGGTTTAAAGTTTGTGGAGTCGTATGATGGTGTATGATAGAACTTTTGCTCTTCTAAGAACATTGACAATGTTAATTACCGCGGTTACCACGTTACAAAGGTTCCAAAGTTAGTTCCAAAGAGTCATTCGGAAAGATAAGACTACCAGAGTACAACATGACCATAGCTCTCCTTAGATATTTCATGCAGCCAATGAGGTTTGTGTTCTGTTAATATACCAATTATGTTTATTATCTTTTCTAGCATTAGAGTGAATTGATATGTAACTACGGTTCCAAATCAAGATGTAAATTCGTGTGATAACCAACAAAGGATCAGTCTTAAGATTAATAGTCTACAATATGTAAATTGCTCATAGAATAATTGTTTATTTGTTATTTGTTTAATATGTTACAGTTCTTACGGTTGGGTTTAAGATTATGTACAAAGTTAAGGTGCATACTCAAGAATAAACCTAATCAGTATTGGAAAGAATATTTGTGCTGTCGACTTTGAATCTGAGGAAGCTACATACTGTCTAGCAAAAATCTTACGACCTATACTTTACATTTTCATAAATCGATACAGAGAACATGTACCTCACAATCACTTCTTTAGTACACTGTCACAAAATGAAATTATATTGAGTCTAAAGAATAATATCACATATTACATAATTTGTGACATCATAAAAGACGTGAATTTAGCAGCACTAGGTTAAACCATAAAGCATGGAGCATGGAGTAGACATGTTAAGGACTGTTAGACATTCTGTAGAGATTCTGGTGGATTTTCCCCAAAGAACTGTTTGCAAAGAGAAACTAGCTGAGGACCTTTTACTCTTCCCTTGTGCACAGTTACAGGAAGTTATTTTTGGAGGCACTTTGGTGCTCTGCAGATCGCTGTAGTAATCTTCAGGAGCAATACCAGAGCCAATAAATCATCCCACACACAGATTCGTAATTTTTTAAATATTGTCTGGGGAGAGCGTCGCACATCTTTAAGCATTTCTCCAAAAATAAAGTGAAACTGCAAAAATTATTTCATTTTTAATACTATTTATCATTTATTTTGTTTGTTTTAATAAACGTGAATACTTTATTTAAATAATGAATTATTATTTTGCAGCGATGGATTGGCGCCCTGTCCTGGGTGTGTCTGCCCAGCGCCCGAAACGTTCTCCCCTGGATGGGCATGGGGAACCCCACCGCGACCCTAATATAGGATAAAGTGGAAGATAATGAATGAATTATTATTTTGCTCATATTTAATTATTCATTCATTCATTCATTTATTATCTCCCGCTTTATCCTCTATTGGGGTCGCAGTGGGGTTCCCCATGCCCATCCAGGGGAGAACGTCTCGGGCGCTGGGCAGATAGACCCAGGACAGGGCGCCAATCCATCGCTGGGCACACACTCACTCACAAACACATACACACTCTATATGGGGCAATTTTTGAGAATTCAATTGACTTGATCCATGTTTTTGGACTGTGGGAGGAAACCGGAGAACCCGGACACGGGGAGAACATGGAAACTCCACCCAGATGGGGATTCGAACCGGGAATCCCTAGTGCTGAGAGGCGAACGTGCTAACCACTAAGCCACCGTGCTGCATATTTAATTATTATTCAACTTATTTGTCAGACTATTTCTTTGATACAGCTTTTGGTAACACTTCAAAATCTTGTATCAAGTCTGCATATATGTACATATGTTTTTTTTTTTTCTTTTATTCTTTTTATTTCATTTTATTCTTTTAAATAATGATAAAAGCTCTGTGTTCATGACTCAGACTTTTAAAATATATGTTATTTCTATGCATCATTGAATATTTCTACACCTCATTACAAAAACAGACAATCTATTATTGTAATGGTTGGCTTTTAAAGACAGACCATGAGCAGGTTAAAGGGCATGAAATCATACCCTACAGGTCTTGATTAATCTTTTTGTACCAGTGCCTCTGGGGTAAAGCTGAGACCAAAAGGAAACGTGCCAATGCTCAGACAGAAAAAAATCCAAACACTCACGGGTCAAAGTAGCAGCAACAGAATCATGATCTACTGCTAATCTGATACAACCAGCAATCAAACACTGAGTAAATAAGAGCACAGTGAAAACAGAGCTGGTATATTATAAATATAAATGATCACGCAATAATAAAATACCACAAAGAGATTTATAATGACATTTACTGATGGTGAGTATCAGAAGCTGAATATTTTATTTATCTCCGGGGGATGATGCATTTGTTACAGTTGCACCATTACAGAGTTTATATAGTTTATATGTTTATAACGACAAATAAAATAAAGGATAATAGTACTTACTGTTAGCACTTATTTAAAAAGCAGAAGAAAAATATAATAGAATCACAGTTAATGTAATAATAGCAATTTAAAATACAATAATAATAAATGAAGGTTGTCACGGTGATGTAGTCGTTAGCGTGTTCTCCTCTCAGTGCTGGGGATCTAGGTTTGAATTCCGAACTGAGTGGAGTTTTCATGTTCTCCCTGTGTCCTCGTGGGTTTCTAAAGGGTTCTCTGCTTTTGTTATACTTGCGCTCTCTGCTGGACTCTGTGGGTATTTATTTTATAATCCTTTATTAGGTTCAGCTGTGTTCCGGTCACGTGATTGCCCGTTTGTTTGTACAAAAGACCTGCTTTTCTTAGGGTTTATTGTTGGAACGTTAATTTAATGTGTTGTGTGCTTTGTCTGATTTCACCTGGTGTCTTCTGCATTAAAGACTACTTTTCAACCACCTTCTGCTCTGGACTCTGTCCTTCCAAGCTGTGACATCTTCTGGTTGTAACAGGTTTCCTCTAACAGTGGAAAAACATGGATTTTGAGGTAAATTGGCTGCTCAGAATTACCTCTATGTATATGTATAGAGTGTGTGTATGAGTGAGTATGTGCCTAGCAATAGATTGGCTCCCTGTTCTCGGTGTATCTGCCCAGCATCTGAAACATTCTCCCAAGGGCCCCCCTGTGACCCTAATAAAGGATAAAGCCAAAGACGAATAAAGTAAAATAAAGAGAGTGGCCAGAGTAAAAAGAAATGGGAAATATACACTAAGCTATTTGGATAAATCCACATCTGATTTGCTGCACAAAATGAATGATTAATTAATGTTTCCATAAATTATATGTTTTTCCAGATTTAAATTGATGAGATTAAAATAAACATAAATGATGTTACTACCACTACTCATCTCACGCGATTGGTTTTCCACATTCACTACAAGGCCCTGAGTTCGGCCTCCTCTTACCTGCAATCTGTTTTACAAAGACACTCTGCAGCTTGCTTATTGCACCTTAGTGATGTGTACCGTCTGATTGTTCAAACTGTCTTGTGTCAGTCCTGATTGTGGAACTATGTAAACTACTTTAACTTTTTCCAAAACTACACTCAGATGTTTTCATATATTTGTATATTTAAGCACCCTGTTTTTTAGTGCCTCTTTGCCACCATCTGCCTTATAGCCTGTCTGATCAACAATGGATTGTCTATATCTTTAGTTGTATCTGAACCACAAGTAAACACAAAGATGACCTTTCCAGAAGCAGTGGCAAACATTGCAAAGTAAACTGTCAACTTAAACCTTTAATTGAGACAAATTGGGAGAAAAATTGAGGGAGGTGGTACCAGTATGTCCAAAGCAGCGAGTCAACAACATAAAAGGTTTTTTCAATTATGTGAAATGTGTTCACAAACAAATTCCAGAGTCCCAGCCATTCAGTTTAACAGCTGGATAAAATGTGGCAGTGCTAATGCAGATCCTTCAACAAATATATGCCCACATGGAGTTATCTCTCGCACTTTGTTGTTTGTTCAGAATTTTCCCAGGATAATCACACAGGCTTTTTATGTCGTTTCCACAAGTCTGTGAACATTTTTGCATAACAAAGAAATGAGCGTGCTGACTGGTGTTGAGCCATGGTGTACAGAACGGTATTGTGAGCATGTGTTCCTATTTCAATGCCAATGTCAAGACTGGCTGATGAATAAGGAATTAATACTACTACTTTGTTAAACTGCAGGATTGCACAGGCTCAAAGAATTTGGCACAACGGTTCTAATAATTTTAAACAGACAATTCAGTCTGTACTTCAAATAATATTAATTTTCTACAGATAATACCCAAGAGGTTGCATTTATATTTTTAATATAATGTTGTTTTTGGAAAAAAAAAGTATCACCAAAAATGTCATTTATTGTTCATTCATTCATTATCTTCCACTTTATTCTATATTAGGGTCGCGGGGGGTTCTCCATGCCCATCCAGGGGAGAACGTCTCGAGCACTGGGCAGATAGACCCAGGACAGGGCGCCAATCCATCGCTGGGCACACACTCACTCACACAAACACACTCTATAGGGGGCAATTTGGAGAACTCATTCGACTTGATCTTTTCAATCATAAGTAGATTCATTCATTCATTCATTATCTTCCGCTTTATCCTATATTAGGGTCGCGGGGGGGTTCCCTATGCCCATCGTTTTGGGCACTGGGCAGATACACCACAGGGCGCCAATCTATCGCTGGGCACACACTCACAAACACACTCTACATGGGGCAATTTGGAGAACTCATTTGACTTGATCCATGTTTTTGGACTGTGGGAGGAAACCGGAGAACCCGGAGGAAACCCATGTGGACACGGGGAGAACATGGAAACTCCACCCAGATGGGGATTCGAACTGGGAATCCCAAGCGCTGAGAGACGAACGTGCTAACCACTAAGCCACCGTATTTATTGTTTATTGTATTTATTGTTCACTGGATGTAATTTATTTGTAGTCACAATAAATTCACTAATGATGGATACAATGAAGCAACAAATAATTATTTACTTATGAATAAACAATGTTAATTAATGTTATTTAATTCAATATGCTTAAACATGTATACACAACAACTAAATGGCTAATGAACAATTATATAAAATGGATGCAAAGCTATGGTTATTAAAAACCTAAACATATACTGAAAGCAGTGTACTGTATTTTCTAAAAGATATAAAAGATCAATTTGGAAATTAACCTACACTCACTGGCTTTTGCTTAACCCCTGTGCAAGACTACCTAGAACTGTATATCCATCCTTCCATTATCTTTCGCTTAGTCTTATATTGGGGTCATGGGGAGATTCTGGGCAGATGTACACCCAGTATAGGACGCTGATCTATTGTTGGGACATTTGGACTGTGGGAGTAAAACTAGAGTACCAGGAGGAAACCCATGCAGACATGGGGAGCACATGCGAACCACTTACTCACCGTGCCACCCTACTGTACAGCATACTGCTATTCATCAACTGTGTAGGCCTCTATTCCTAAAGTGGACCCAAGTGGACATGCAACTTTTGAGGTTCCAGTTCATGAAATTTTTTGGCTCGTGAAAATTTCCAAGTTTTCAATCCGACAGTTTATATTTCAAATGTTTATATTTCAGCGAAATATATTTTAAGCTTTTCTATTAGCTTTTATTTTCTCAAACAACCTGGTTCAGATCATGTAAAAAAAAAAAAAAAAAAAAAAAAAGAAGTAACTAGCCTTAATATCCTTTTATGGCATGCTTTTCCTTGTCATTCCTACAACAGTGTAGACCCCTCCAGACTGTGTACAGGCACATGCATTCTTGGTGGAGGTCGATGGCTGCATGGACACTGTTGCATTCCTTCTGGCTCTGTCCAGACTACACAAATGTAATGGTTATAAATGGTTATAATAGAAAACAATACTGGGTAATGCACATTGCATTCATTTAGCATTGTTGTTTAAATTCGACAGAGTACAAAACCACATGCCCAGCATCTAAAAAAGAAAGAAAGATGCTCTGATCACAGTCTAGTTCCCAATAAAACCAAATGAATCAGTATTTCAAATTTAGTCATAATCTGTCAGGCCGTAGGTGTTTGAGTTATTTGAGTAATAGAGTATGCTCACATTTCTCCATTAAGTGGCCAGCGAGACTGAAACAGACTGATTAATATGTGTACTGTTCCTTATGCTCATCTCTCACTATGGTGAAAGAGATGACCGAGGAGACAACAAACACTTTTCTACAGGTGAACACTAACCCCGAAAAGTCAGACAATCTTCCATATGTATGTGGAAAACCGTCTCTCGGTCTCGCCTCTCTTTAAATCCCTGCACAAGACACACAGATAATTAATGCAAACGTGTTCCAGGTGGAAACAATCCCCTCGGTTGCTGCCCTGGCTTCTCTCTCATTTACAAATCCACATTTGATTGCAGCTTTACAGCCACAGATGTGAGTTGTCTTGATAATGTATTTGTTTCGTCATCTCCGTGTGAAAAGGGCCTATGTGGTCCTCGGATATATGTCCTGAAATTCTTAGATGACTTGACTGACCACTAACTGCACAACCGCCAAGTTTTTCTGAGATATTACGTTTTTTTCTGAGATATTAAGAAGTGTCTGCCAGTGTGGTGCATTCTGAATAGTTTTCTATCATTATTTAAGACCTTGTGTTCTCCTTTTTCACAGAATCCACTCGAATCCTCGAATCTGTGTTCATGTGGGTTTCCTCTGGATTCTCGATATTCCTTCCATAGTCCAAATACATGGATTTAAGGTAAATTGGCAGCTCTAAATATATCCCTCTATATAGTGTGTGTGTGTGTGTGTGAGTATGGGTGTAAATGAATGTGTGCCAAAAGCTTGGCACCCTGTCCTTGGTGTATCTGCCCAGCTTGAGAAACTTTATGTCTTAGTGTAAGATAATGACTGGATGTAATACAAAATGTTTTCTTTTGACCATTTGAGCTGCAATATTCATTCATTCATTATCTTCCGCTTTATCCTCTATTAGGGTCGCGGTGGGGTTCCCCATGCCCGTCCAGGGGAGAACGTTTCGGGCGCTGGGCAGATACACCCAGGACAGGACGTCAATCCATCGCTGGGCACACACTCACTCACACAGACACACACTATTTGGGGCAATTTTGGAGAACTCAATTAACTTGATCCATGTTTTTGGACTGTGGGAGGAAACCAAAGAACCCGGAGGAAACCCACGCAGACACGGGGAGAACATGGAAACTCCACCCAGATGGGGATTCGAACCGGGAATACCTAGTGCTGAGAGGCGAACGTGCTGACCACTAAGCCACCGTGCCGCCCTGAGCTGCAATATGAGTTTCTTAATTAACAAAAAAGGAAATTTGTGCTGTTATACAGTCCATTTCAAATACTTAATTTCCAGTTATTAGGTTCTCTTTTACTTTTCCTTCCTTTATCCTGGATCTCACTTTTTCCCCTGATTTTGTCAACACACACATTGGCCCGAATAGCATAATAAGCTCTTTGACTTCCTAACTTCTATTTGCCTTTTTGGTACCTGCTTTGTCTTTGTCTCATGCCTGCTTGACTACATTGTCTGTGTCCTGTCTTTGTCTGGAACCTGGCTCACTACATTTCCTGTATCCATTCCCCATCATATACAATGTCTGCATTTGTGTGTCCCACCTCTTTGTGTGATGCGAATGGTTAAGCAGTAACTAAGTGCCTATTTAAAGCACAAGCCAACATGAGAGTCAGGGATCCCGGATGCAGGTGAAAAGGGTGGAAGTAAACGACATCATTGGCATCCCTGGAATTAGAGTTGTAACATATTTAACAGAGGGTCTCTATCTAACAATCTCACAATCCAATGCTCATCATCTTAAAATCAGAATTAGAAATAAATTAACAAATTAACAACTACTGCTAGTTTGGTGAGCTATTTTTGATTTACCCGACCTGACACAAGTACACATTTGGTCATGCTGTTTACCAGAGAGGGGTGGCACGGTGGCTTAGTGGTTAGCACGTTCGCCTCTCAGCGCTAGGGATTCCCGGTTCGAATCTCCATCTGGGTGGGGTTTCCATGTTCTCCCCGTGTCCGCATGGGTTTTGTCTGGGTTCTCTGGTTTCTTTCCACAGTCAAAAAACATGGATCAAGTCAATTGAGTCCTCCAAATTGCCCCATATAGAGTGTGTATATGTGTGTGAGTGTGTGCCCAGCGATAGATTGGTGCTCTGTCCTGGGTGTATCAGCCCAGCGCCCGAAATGTTCTCCCATGGATGGGCATGGGGAACCCCACCGCGACCCTAATAGAGGATAAAGTGGAAGATAATGGATGGATGGATGTTTACCAGACAAAAAAAAATTTAAATATCGAAATTCGTAATAATGGATGGATCTTATGTTTTTAATAAAGTTTGCCCTTTATTGACTGCTATGGCATATTTGCGAGCTAAGTGAATCTGTGGCATAAGATTCCTGCTTTACCAAAATATTTCATAATAAAAAAAAAACCAATATATCTCCTTTCCATATACTTAAGGAGTAAAGTACTAACATGCTGCAATTAGCATAGCAGTGCTGTCAGTCAGAGGTTGCCTTGTCATCTCGATCACGTCAGTAAATCAAATTCCACCCCAAAGGGATGTAAAATCAGTTTCAAGGCTGCCTTCTTGTTGATATTACATCGTGAACGGTATATAATGTCCAAAGTAAACACTATTGCTCAGACTGCATTTAGTAAAAGGTTAGCTAGTTTTTTAACCTGCCCCTATTATCTCACTTACCCCAATATGGTCTGTTAGACAGATTTAAACATGAGAAGTTTGCAAAATTATGCTGGGAAATGTTTCATATTTATATAAAAGGCAAAGCATTCTAATTCAAACAGTTTTGTGTTTATTTGACTTGCCATGTCTTAACATAAATGTAGCTTTAGTTTAAGGCTCTGTGAGCAGCGGGACTTTAACAAACACAACACCTCGCGGTTTAGGTTAAAGATTTGCTGTTTTTGGCTTGATAAAATACTCAAGCTATAAGTTATTACTTGGTCCACTTGGTTGTATTTAAGGGCGGCGAATAAACGCTTCACTTAAGAAATTGTTAAAAAAAAAAAAAAAGCATTAAAACAAAATATCACTGCTTTATGCAATTTTACTGCTTTAATTTGACATTAAAGAGCGTAGAGATGGTGAAAAGGACTGATGGTCATTATATGTTATCCTCCCAGTACAACAAGCTCTAATCTGGGCTGTTCCCGCTGTGATTTACTTAGTGCTAATGTAATTTTCCAGCTAATTTAACCAATGGAAAGTCATGTATTTAAGAGTGTTTTATTATGATGATAGCTTTCATCCTTCAACCCTTATTCCCATGGGCTAAAAATGGGCTTTTTGTCTCTCCATTTCTCTCCATATCTGTCAGTATCTCATTCTTTCATCTGACTCTTTTTGCCCATTTAGCTTTCAGGAATGAGTCAATTTAACATTTTTCTCTGGAGGCTCTGTCAGCATTTATTAGCTAAGTGATGACTTTACAGAGATTTTTGGTTTTCACTTTTGCTTATTTTAATGATTAAGCTTTAGACAGTTTAAGACTTTTGAATACTGTATATTTCATTTTTTATAGTAATGTTGATTTACATAGTTATTTCAACTAATTATGTATATAAAACAGGGCGGCACGGTGGTTTAGTGGTTAGCACGTTCGCCTATCAGCGCTAGGGATTCCCGGTTCGAATCCCCATCTGGGTGGAGTTTCCATGTTCTCCCCGTGTCTGCGTGGGTTTCCTCCGGGTTCTCCGGTTTCCTCCCACAGTCCAAAAACATGGATCAAGGTGAATTGAATTCTCAAAGATTGCCCCAAATAGAGAGTGTCTGTGTGAGTGAGTGTGTGCCCAACGATGGATTGGCGCCCTGTCCTGGGTCTATCTGCCCAGCGCCCGAGACGTTCTCCCCTGGATGGGCATGGGGAACCCCACCGCGACCCTAATAGAGGATAAAGCGGGAGATAATGAATGAATGTATATAAAACACATTATTAAACAGGTAGTACCGGTCCTTAAATCTGATTGGCTGAGCTGTTTGTCCATCCGTGACATTATTGACAATAATGCACACCTCTACATTAATCACATTAATATGTATGTGAAGAATATACATATATAACTTGCTCACTGGTCACTAGTAAAACTTTTCACTCCAGGTCTTGGCTGGTACAACTGTGCACTCATAACATAATTTAAAAGATCCCAGATCATTGTTATTTGTCTTCCGTTGCATAAGCACAGAGACTCGAAAATATCTAGAATAGAATAGAATGGCGTCTATTAACGCCACCTAAGTGCCAAACCAGCAGCATTATGTTTCCCAAGTGTGTGCTTTCACACAGAAAACTGAAAATCTTTGTCACAATCAGTCGATCATGTCCGGTGCTGGTTTGAGGAAGAAGAACCTCACATTCTGCCTTTGAACGTTTTACACAGATCTGTGATGAAACCAGAGATTTTCACAAAAAACAAATAGTCACAAATACAACATGTTTAAGTGTATGACAAAAATACACTTAAACATGTTGTGATTTAAGTTTTACTAGTGACCAGTGTGAGCAAGTTATATATGTATATTTTTCAGAGTTTCCTCTGGTTTTCTCCTTCATTACCCATTTCACCCTGTGTTTTGGATTGATGAGACTAACAGGGCAGCTGTTTCCCATGTTCTACATGCTCGTCTATCCGAGTGAAAGCAGCCCACTGTCAGCATTCATTATCATCTTTAACTCCTACTGTAATTGATTTGAGCCTGATCTTGCTGTGCGTTACACTGTAAACACTTTCGGGTATACTGGAGATTGTTTTTAAACCCAGGAACTCACACTTAAATAACTTTACTTCTTAATTATTTTTTTTAAATTGTGTTCTGATTCCCATTTATTAACCATCATTTCTGATATTAAGCATAAGTGGTTACTTACATCACATTTAATATAAAGAAAAATTTTGTTCTTTTAAATTAGTAACTGATCAGTGACTTATAAATCATGATTACATAACCAACAGATATTGTAGGTGGTAAATAAAACACATACAATACCTTTTAAAAGGTAGAAAATGCATTAATACAGAAGTTCTGATGGTAAAATGACTTCCCACTGTGTTTAAATGAATAATTTAACTTGCATGCAGCTGAATAAATACCCTGTGTGATGTGAATAAGGGGTTAAAGGTCATCAGGGGAGCTTGATCGTAAGAGACTGAAAGTAGAGACAGTTGTAAAGAAATCCACATGGAACAAGTGCAGCGTTTATTACACTTAAATGTAAGCATTTTTAAAAATAGCTTTAAACAAACATCAACTATTATAATTTGGACTGAGATACTTTTAAGACAGCTTATTACAGATGTTTTATTCATCCCTTACCAACAATATGGTTATTCTGCGTTTTACAGATCCTGTGTCATAATTTAAATAGACTTGGCGCAGCTGGGAATAATTTTATGTGCAGCAGTAATGATACAATAATCCCAGTATCCTTTATCGCGCTGCACTGTCACGGCCCTCATCTCGGGGCGTTCCGTTCCGTTCTGTACAACATTCGAACTATCGTCATTCCGGCCACTTCCAGCTGGACCTCTAATCTGGTCACGCAGAGGAAGTATGTTTTTTAAGAAAAGATAAAAACCAGCGACAAAAAGAAAACACAATCAGAGATGATTGCTGAAATAATAATCCCATTTCTTACCCCACACATTTTAACAGGAGAGAGGGAACATTCTAAAGCAGAACATAACAGATGTATAAACACAGCCATGTCCGAAAAATACCGTTTGACAATTGAACACTGAAGCCAATTTGCCAAAACGATCTGAACTGATCACGGCAGTCCAATAGGAACGGAAACTTTTTGGATTTAAAAAACGAAAAGGATGTGCAGACAGATCTGAGAAATATTACCAAACCAATCACTTGGCCGTTGTGATGGACCTCTGGTCTGGTCACGCAGATGGCATGCTGATGGTTTTATTGCATATAATGCAGATGAAGCACGTCATCGCGATCGCAGACATGCTGACACACCCTAAATCAAGGTGTGCGGTTGACGACTTGATAAAAATCCCCTAAAGTCACTTTTTGGTTGTAAAGAGTATATTAACCTTCGCAGGTTCCTGAAGATTAAGTGTAATCTGAAATGTTGTGGTAATTGAAGCAACTGTGTGGATTTGGATAGAGAACATCGAAGACTCATTCATTCATTATCTCCCGCTTTATCCTCTATTAGGGTCGCGGTGGGGTTCCCAATGCCCATCCAGGGGAGAACGTTTCAGGCGCTGGGCAGATACACCCAGGACAGGGCGCCAATCCATCGCTGGGCACACACTCACTCACACAGACACACTCTATATGGGGCAATTTTGAGAATTCAATTGACTTGATCCATGTTTTTGGACTGTGGGAGGAAACCGGAGAACCCAGAGGAAACCCACTAGACACTGAAGACTTTCTACTTAAAATGTTTTTTGGGCTTTTAAACCCAATGTCTGTAATCGACATTTTTAACAGCTGCCTCATACAAATGGAGCAGCTACTGTAGTAAAAGTATCAGCTGTGAGTGAAGTCATCACTGTGTTGGATTTAGAACATTCCCCAAGTGTTAATGAGCAACTTTCAATTATCCAGAAGGTTCCTGTTTGCTTGAGCAAGGAGGTTATTCCTCACTGAAATTAGGAAGTGTAGCCATCAGAGCAGTATTATTTCTTCACTGATGTTTCCCAGAACATTAAAACTTTTCCTTTAGTCATCCATAGCCAGATGTCTTCCTCACATATTTGTAGCTGAAGTATGATTCATCGGTACACATACAGAAACATATAAACCTAAAAACAGCACAGATCCAGGTGCAAATTGTTTGCATTTGATGTGTCTGATTAACCAAACGAAAGAAAAACAAATGCTAAATCACAATTCACTTGTATTGTTCCCATATTTCATCTCAGCTGGTGGGATTAAGAGTGCAGGTTCTAGCAACTTGGAAATCCGCGAGATTTAATGAGCAACCCGTTAAACAACCCAAACACCAAGTCTCAACCACTGCTCTGACAAAACGTGCGTAATTCTAGAGATAATAGCTATATTTATTATCTAATCAGCTGGTTGTGTGGCAATGACAATGCAATTCCTATAATCATGCACAGATATTTAACATCAGTATCTTAATAATAACACAAATTACACTGTGTATATATATATACTGTATATATATGTGTGTGTGTGTGTGTATGTATATGTGTATATATATATGTGTGTGTATTTATTATATTATATATATATATATATATATATATATATATATATATATATATATATATATATATATATATATACATATATACACACACACAGTAATTTTACATCCCACATGTACACATCTCCTATTTTCTAGCTCCTCATGTCTCTTTTTATTTTTTCATTTTTTACTCTTTTAAATTACCTGATTGTATTATAATTAGTATTCATAGTAACCACAGTAATCATAGTAATTTCTGTTTAATAATTGTATAGTCTGTGTGCTGTCTTGTTGATTTTAGTATATAACATGTTATATTACATATGTGCGCTCACCAAGACCTCCCCTTGCATGTGTAATATACTGAGTGTTTTCAAAATAAAAAAAGAACATCCCTGAATTTCCTCTTCATGGGAGCAGTTGACAAGCACTCAGACATAATTTCGTATTGCAGATAGCCACCCAGCAGAAGAATAGGCCCTATGCCCCAATCATACCATGTTCCTAATAAAGGGATCGCAGAGTGCTTATTATAATAACAGAATACGTGTGAACAAGAGTTAGGAAAGAGAATTAAAATAGAACTCTTTATGCTGTAAAATTTACAAAGTTGATTCTGATTTACAGATTAAAGAAAATGACTAAATGTCCTTGAGTTTGAACAATTGTACTATATTTGCCAGGTGATGTGTGTGTGTGTGTTCTCTTGGAAAGCATTTTGTTTACCTGAGCCGTGTCTAATCAGGAAACTCCACCTCCTGAGGTTCTCATATATTGTAAAATGTGTTTTGAGAAAAATGTCTCCAACACAGTGTGATGCACAGTGTTTGTGTGTTGGGGGGTGAGGGGGGGTTGTGTCAGAGCAGACCGGAGTAAGCCTACAGTAGTACGGAAACAATGGAGACAGCAGAACAGTGACAGCAGGGGTCTGGAACTCAAAATAACAACCAACATATCCACTCAAACATAGGCATCATATCACTATATTTAAAATATACCACTTTTTTCGTATTAATGGCACTGAAGCATAAAAATATTACAAAAGTCTAGATATAAACACTGTAAATAGAGTGAGAGAACATGGTTAGATGGTAGGCGTCTGGTCTCACAGCATAAGGTCCTTTCTTTGTGGCATTTGCACGTTCTCCATATGTCTGTGTGCGTTTTCTGTCTGAGCTCTGGTTTTCTCCCACACTCAAAAAAAAACCCAGGCTGGTTGGTGAATAAGGACTTGACCCAGGGTGTAAATGTGTGTTTGTCTGTGTGTCTGCCAAGTGATGGACTTGTGACCTGTACAAGCTGTTTCATCACCCTTTGCCCTCTGCTCCAGCACCTCTGTGACTGATCAGAATAAGTGGTTTGGATGAAAATAGATGTTTTTAGGACTATACATACAAATGCTGGTAACACATAACAAATTACACTTAAAAAAATTACACTGTTTTGTGTAAAGCCAGTATGACATCATAAATACAAACATCATATACATTAGTTATAGAGAAATTTAATTTAATATTAATATAAAGTGCTTAGTGGTGGCTTAGTGGTTAGCACGTTCGCCTCTCAGCGCTAGGGATTCCCGGTTCAAATCCCCATCTGGGTGGAGTTTCCATGTTCTCCCCATGTCCGCGTGGGTTTCCTCCGGGTTCTCCGGTTTCCTCCCACAGTCCAAAAACATGGATCAAGTCAATTGAATTCTCAAAATTGCCCCATATAGAGTGTGTCTGTGTGAGTGAGTGTGTGCCCAGCGATTGCTTGGCGCCCTGTCCTGGGTCTATCTGCCCAGCGCCCGAGATGTTCTCCCCTGGATGGGCATGGGGAACCCCACCGCGACCCTAATAGAAGATAAAGCGGGAGATAATGAATGAATGAATAACAAGTGCTTTAAAAATCCGGCTCTTGGCTCTTTCCATGATCTTTCCATGATTGTGTCTGCATGGGTATTCAAGCTGTGGGGATTCAAGGTGAAGTAGCTGCACTAAATTGCATGTGTGTGTATGTTTGTCTGTCTGAGTTAAGTGTGAGTTAAAATGTTAGCACACCTGAGAAGATTTTGTCTGTATTTGTAAGAATTAGAAAAGAATCGCCAGTTTACATTGTACATGTTAAGTATCTATATACACTGAAAATGACCAAATACCAAAAATAAACACGGTTTAATATGTATTTCCTTCATCTGTATATGTATGTTGTTATTTCTACATTTATAGCCAATTTAGGGAGGGTGTTTCTTGTAAAATTCCTCTGGTTATTGTACTGTAGGTTTTCTTAACATATAATAAATGTGGCTTGGCTCTGCAGAATGAAGTTCAATAAACAATAATTATTGTTTTATATCAGTATAACCCACACATGCCTCCATCTGTTCTACATCACCACTTATACAGCATATATGATTCCTCTCTAGTGGGAACAATTACAAAGGAGTCAACACATGACTCAAATGTCTGTGTTCGAGTGTGTAATGTGTCACTGGGTGTCAACCTGTCGTTTTAGCAGCCCCCCTGCCAGGACACGCATTCTTGAGCTAAAAGAGTTTGCTCTTTTTGAATCCTCCTTATTTTAGGTGGAGGTTTAAATTTTGAACACAATAGAGGTGTGCGATGATGCATGTACTGGCTATGCAAAATAAACAGAAAAATATGAGTGGTATTGTATGGTACACTGCTGCAACCCTCAGGGGGCTCACAGGCACCGGTGGCTTTACAAACACACACACACCGACCCACCCACTGACACACACGTACACTATTCTGCTCTACTGTATGCCTTATGCCTGATGTACATGGATACAGTAGTGCATAGGCACAAAGAAAGTTCTGGGGAATTCAGCAGTTGCCTTCATTGTGTGAGTGTGTATTGTTGATTAGAGATTAGCAGCAGGAGTCAGATCAGTGGGAAATCCCCGAATTAAGCCCAACAAAGCGCTACAAATCACACCAAGCACCCTGCCAAATTGGGAAAGCATGGAAGTCATTGAAACGGTTGTTTATTGCTTTTTTTAAACTCTTGACTTTTAGCCTTGGACTGGGCGTATAGAAACAAACCTGCTAAAACCAGGTCTAGACTCTCAGGCACTAAAGAACATTTTAAGATCACAGTTTAATGATAACACCTTGGGCCGTCTTTTGTGCATCTGGTTGAGGTTATTCATTCATTCATTCATTATCTCCCGCTTTATCCTCCATTAGGGTCGCGGTGGGGTTCCCCATGCCCATCCAGGGGAGAACGTTTCGGGCGCTGGGCAGATAAACCCAGGACAGGGCGACAATTTATCACTGGGCACACACTCATTCACACAGACACACTCTATATGGGGCAATTTGGAGGACTCAATTGACTTGATCCATGTTTTTGGACTGTGGGAGGAAACCGGAAAACCCGGAGGAAACCCACGCGGACACGGGGAGAACATGGAAACTCCACCCAGATGGGGATTCGAACCGGGAATCCCTAGCGCTGAGAGGAGAACGTGCTAACCACTAAGCCACCGTGCCGCCTGGGTGAGGTTATGTTTTTCAGAAATCATATTCACAGTATTAAGAAATTTTAACTATTGATGTTAATAAGATCTGCTTGTATTTTTCAAAAACTCTAATATTCCTAATTAAATATTAGTTTAAACCCTGTATTTGGTCTAAAACATATTCTGGTATAGATTATTAGTACAGATTGAAATGTATTTGTATTGTTTAAAATAAATTTATTGTGGACATGCAGATTATGAACTGTTGCATGTTGTCAGTACTATCAAATATATGTTAGACAATTAATTAAAATGACAGGCAAAATTATTAATGAAAAACATTTGGATTTAAAACCTTTATGCTTATTTATAATCTCTAAAAATGCACATTTAATTGGTGAACATGTCCATGTCATTTCTTAATAGCCTGACTTTTTACAGTTAATATAAAGACCAATAAAAGAAGTAGAGCGTAGGAAAAGACATTCATAAGCTTCCTTAAAAAGCCTGATTCTTTGTTTCCCAATGGTTATCAAACACAAGAATAATTATTTTCTGGTTGGCATATTAGGAGTCACCCGTCTGTCCCATATAAGGGCGAGCTATGGATTCTGATTTAAATATAAACAAAAAAATTCCAATATCAGCTTGAAAGAACATAAATTTTTCTTATTGCATGGAGGAAAAACTATAAGGTCACTGTCGTATTCATGTTCCTGGAAATAAATTCTCCCAGGAGTTAAACATGGAAATTTCAGGGGGAAAGTCTAAAAAGTTGACTTTTGACCCCCAAAAACATAAATAGATGAGAAAAAGGCATAAACTATTATTAATTCATGAACATGTTATTAGGTTACTACCATTATCGCTTAAAATATGCTGACATGCAAATCATTTCAATGTTATAACTGTCAGATAGTCCTGAACCACGAAGGCCAGCTTAACTGGGCTTATAATAACAGCATAATCTTGATAATGTTGCTATAGTGTCTGCAGTTGTGTGGTCTGTTAGTCTGTGACAGCAGTGTCTTTTTACAGGTGAACTTCTAAGTTCTGTTCATTTGAGAAGCCTCTAGTTTTAGACAGAAGGATGTTCCAACATCCATTTTACAAATTCTTTATTGACACGTCAGCTGTCTTGTTGGCAAAACTAACAAAATGCAACCTCCTTGTAAACCTGTGGTCCCAATCACCTAATTTACATATCTATAAGGACTCGTAAAGAAACTGGAGCTCATGGAGGAAATCCAGACAAATATAAAGAGAACATGCAAATTCAACACTGAAAGGATTCTGCCAGCCCACCAAACTCAGGATCTAAGTCTCATTAAAAAATGTATTTGAATCATTAAATAAAGCTCTGCTCCCTTATATGAGAAGTAATACAGTTACTATTTTTTTTAAAAACTCATCATTTTAAATGTTTTTTCAGTGTTTAGGGAAACACAAAGGAAAATAATCTGTTTCTTCTTTCGGTTAAACATACAGTAAAGCGAACATTATGTCCATTAAGTATTCACAATTTTTAAAAAATAGGTTCTATTAATAAATGTACAGCTTTCAATGGAAATTTATCCTTTGGTATATTAAAGTCAGAGTAAGTGTATTTAATTTAAAAGTTAGTCCTATTAAAAAAAAAAAAAATTACACAGTTAAAAAGGAAGCACTTGATCAGGGTTAATAAAAAGGTTTTGGTCTGGTAAACAACTATTTAACGCAGATGAAGTAAATAAATCCTCTACATGTGACGCATCTTTAACAGAGTCTTAATTGTTCAAGAGCTTTGAATTATTTTTCTGATTTATTAGTGATATTTTTTTGTTAGATTGTTTTCGTTCCAGATTTTTGTCCCACATTGTTTTCTTGTCTTCTTGTCATACTGATTTATGAGTCAGATAATTAGACCTGTGTCTTAAAAGGGGGAATGAGGTGAAATACCAGCCCCCTTGTTAGCAAAACTACAAAAAAGGCATCCTCCTTGTTAACCTGTGGTCCCTTTCTACTCTATAGTGTCTGCTTCTTCCAGAGCCACCCCCACTCCAAACCCCGTTAAATATAAATCACCTTCTGTCAGTGTGAAACATGTTTGTTCCTCAGTTAAACAGGAAGTCATGTCCAAACATACATTTTACTTATAGCTTTTCCAAACAGGTTTGGGAAAAATACTTATTTTACAGTATTCATTTTTTTTTTTTTATCGTTTATTACTGTAGTTTGGACACAGCTCCTTTTCACTTCACTTATTGTCCATGTTCTTAGTTTCACTTACTGTAGAGATGGAGTTTGTAGTTCTACAATTCCAGATTGTAGTCCATCTTTTTGTGGACTACAGTACATACTGTGTTAGTCCCCTTTACTCTATTCTCTCATGGTCGGGATTCCAATAGTAGCACCACAGAGCAGGTATCATTTGGTTGGTGCATTATTCCTATTCCAGCAGTGTCAATAACGTGTTTAAATGAAACTACAGCAGCACTACTGCACTAAAACCCCCTCACAACATACGTGTCACTGCAGAACTGATAAACAATCCACCCCCCCAAATTATACCTGTTCTGTGATGTCTTGATGAATACAGAACAGAGAACCAGCAAACAAAAAAAAAGAAAAACTAAAAAAATGTACTATAGTATGTAACAGTAAAACTACAAAGTCCATCTATATGGTAAGTGGAGAAAATAGACAATGGATAAAGAAGGGGACGTGTCCAAACTATATCATTAACTATATCATATATCTAGATATGGGTAGTTTTTTTTTTTTTTTTTTTTTTTTTTTGGTTCATTCATTCATTCATTCATTATTTCCCGCTTTATCCTCTATTAGGGTCGCGGTGGGGTTCCCCATGCCCATCCAGGGGAGAACGTTTCGGGCGCTGGGCAGATAGACCCAGGACAGGGCACCAATCTATCGCTGGGCACACACTCACTCACACAGACACACTCTATATGGGGCAATTTTGAGAATTCAATTGACTTGATCCATGTTTTTGGACTGTGGGAGGAAACTGGAGAACCCGGAGGAAACCCATGCAGACACGGGGAGAACATGGAAACTCCACCCAGATGGGGATTCGAACCGGGAATCCCTAGCGCTGAGAGGCGAACGTGCTAACCACTAAGCCACAGTGCCGCCCTTTATTTTGGTTAATATCTAAAAAAAAAAAAAATTTGTACCCAATGTTTTGGTCATGGAAATTAAAGCTCAACATTTATAAACAGTACTGTATTCAGAAACGTTGCAGTTTAGGCAACAAGATATTTGTAGTTTATGAATGTGAGATATTAGATATTTAGTAGAATGGTGTTTATATACTGTATCTTTTTATTATTTTTTTTTATTATTTATTTGATGGTCAGTTAAAAGTTTTACTGATCATCCCACAATGACTAATAAACTATCAATGAGCTCATTTTAAGCACCTTAGTCATGCAAAACTGACAATAAATGATTTAAAATGACTTAATTCCAATTGAGAATATGAGAAAATGACGTGAGTTGACTAATTCATTTATAATGTTATATATACATTACATTACAGCAGTTGCTCAGATTTCCACTGTAGAATGCCATTTCATTACTGCGTTCATTACTCAACACCTCAGAAACATGTATCACATACGTCACCCGAGTCACCACATCATGCAGAAAGGTTTAGTCTTTTTTTGCGTCTGGCAGCAAGACTTGTGACCTGTGTAAGTGATTACCCTTGAGATCCATACATTTAATTTCCGCTACAAATTAGATAGCTAAGAACAATGCTTATTTTGTACAGACAGGGTTTTATACAAACTGTTACTACAGTTAATACAACTCACCTGGAAAGTGGTAATTAAATATCTAACCTTTATGAAGTCTTTCAAAACGCCTTCCCCTGTTAAGACTTGCTTTAAACAGCTTCACATGGCCAAAACTATGTTAACACCTAGCTTGTGTTTCACAGTTTGTGCCAGTGAAGATTAATGTTATCACTGCAGCACCTTTTTACACAATAATAATAATAGTTTGGGAACACAAAGCACAGAGCTCAACCCTCTGAACACTCTTGGAATAAGATGGAAAGTCATTTGCAAGCCAGGCTTTCTAATCCAATGTCAATGCTTTTCCTTACAAATTTTCTGTTAACTGCACGGGCAGAAACTCCATAAGCATTAATATAGACGCTGCCACGTTTCTGGAAAGTCTTTACACAAGACTTTCCAGAAACGTGGCTGCATCTATATTAATGCTTATGTTTTGGGAATAGGATATGAAGGTCAGGTATTCGTAAACTTATAAATGAGCTGCAAAGTGCACTTTTTTGGGATGTAGAAGAGCTCCAGCAGATGCTTTGAGTATTTGGTAACTCCAACCAGCTGTGTAGACAAACCTCCAACATGTAGAATATTGCTTGTGTTGTAATGGTATACAGTTTTGCTTTGAATTGATATACTTTCGTGAACATTTATTCAAATGTCCAGCTTGTGTTGTGGTTTCATTTCTTAATTGGGCCACACACTGAAAAAAACTGAAGCCCACCTGCTATTTGTCAAACCAGAAAACCAGTCCGTTTCCTAGCATATTAAATCACAAATGTCATGAAGTGCATATGTTCATAAAATTACATAGTAGGATTGTTTTTTGACAAAATCTGATATGAATTAGAAATTATTTCAGATCGAATCTGTTAATGTATTGGTTTTATGGCAGGGCTACACAAAACATAGGGCAATTATCAATAACACATTAATCATGCTAACATTTTCTATAGCGGTTATGTTAATCAGGGATGTGGGAGTTCGTCCCAGCACACTTTAGTTTACACACAGGATTGTGTAACCATGACAGGACAAACACATCCAGACAACCATTTAGCCTGGAAGTCGTTTTTCCACATCAGCTAATTTACATATCTATAAGGACTCCAGAAAACTGGAAACCCAGAAAGATATAAAGAGAACATGCAAACTCCACACAGAAAGGATTCAGCTAGCCCACCAAGTTCAGAACCTACCGATCTTTTTTAAAATGTAATTGAATTATTACACAACTCTATCCTCAACTCTTATGTGAAGTTATAAAATCACTAATTAATAAAACTCCTCTTTTTAAAATGTTTTTGGTGGTTAGCACGTTCGCCTCTCAGCGTTAGGGATTCCAGGTTCGAATCCCCATCCGGGTGGAGTTTCCATGTTCTCCCCGTGTCCGCGTGGGTTTCCTCCGGGTTCTCCGGTTTCCTCCCACAGTCCAAAAACATGGATCAAGTTAATTGAGTTCTCTAAATTGCCCCATATAGAGTGTGTCTGTGTGAGTGTGTGCCCAGCGATGGATTGGCGCCCTGTCCTGGGTGTATCTGCCCAGCGCCCGAGATGTTCTCCCCTGGATGGGCATGGGGAACCCCACCGCGACCCTAATAGAGGATGAAGCGGGAGATAATGGATGAATGAATAAAACTCCTTTTTTTAAAATGTTTTTTGAGACATTAAAAATAAACAGGGCGGCACGGTGGCTTAGTGGTTAGCACGTTCTCCTCTCAGCACTAGGGATTCCAGGTTCGAATCCCCCTCTGGGTGGAGTTTCCATGTTCTCCCTGTGTCCGCGTGGGTTTCCTCCGGGTTCTCCGGTTTCCTCCCACAGTCCAAAAACATGGATCAAGTCAATTGAGTTCTCCAAATTGCCCCATATAGAGTGTGTCTGTGTGAGTGAGTGTGTGCCCAGCGATAGATTGGCGCCCTGTCCTGGGTCTATCTGCCCAGCGCCCGAAACGTTGTCCCCTGAATGGGCATGGGGAACCCCCCCGCGACCCTAATAAAGGATAAAGCGGAAGATAATGAATGAATGATAAAAATAAGCATAAAAGAACAGAATGAGGTTCTTCTTTGGGTAAAATATACAGTAAAGAGACATATCCACTATGTATGCACATGTATATTATTTGACAGTTTTTAAAATGAGATATATTAATAAAAGTATAGCAGCAAAAGTATTTTAATAGAAATGTATCCTTTCTCTTATTTACATGGGTCACAGTAAGGGTATTTAATCTAAAAGTTAGTCTGTATTTTTACAGAACATTATAATCAAAGTTACAAAGGAAGCACTCGATCAGGGTTTATCAGAAGGATTTGATCTGGGACTTTTCGCAAGCTATTTAATGCAGGTGATGTAAATAAATCCTGTATTTGTGCTGTGTTTTATTGCTGGACGCCTGGTGAGCCATTGTAGGACCAGGTCTGTTGGGATATGTCGTCTTCCAGGCTCCGCTGAGTCCGTTATGATGCTATTGTTTTCTCTGGATTAGTGGCGCTGATTCAGACATGGTGGCTGCTTTTTGACATTGATTCCCCTCTCTCCCACCTGTGCGCAGTAATGAGGAACATGGCGGCCTGCCGCCTGGCGCGAGAACATTCCTCTCTTTGTTATTTGGACATTTCCTCTTCAGCGCCATGCCGGGCCTGTTTCTGATTATTCGGGCCCCAGTGGAGCAGCAGGCCCTCGCCTTAACCATCCTGTTCTGTATAGGCTAATTAGCTATAGCCATACAGTTCGCCAGGTCACGGTGACCGGAACATTTATCATGATCTAGTGGTAGAAGGCCTTCATATGTTAATCATACACTTTATACAGTATTTAAATTACTTTGAGCAATTTACTTTGATTCCCTTTAGTCAGGTAATTTTTTTATTATTTTTATTTTTATTCAGGTTTTATGATTTTAGCACAACAAAAAAAGAGTGACCAACATACAGCAGATGTCAAGAGGCCAAACATTATGTCCCGTGATTTTTGATAAAATAATAATGTAATGTAGTAATAATAATAATAATAATGTAATGTAATAATAATAATAATACATTTTAATTTTTGTTATTTATGGTTTACTTTTATGTAGAATCAGTTTATTCATTTTTTCATTCATTATCTTCCGCTTTATCCTCTATTAGGGTTGCGGTGGGGTTCCCCATGCCCATCTAGGGGAGAACATTTCGGGCGCTGGGCAGATACACCCAGGACAGGACGCCAATCTATCATTGGGCACAGAATCAGTTTAATGTAATGAATTTGTGCTAGGGGGGCATGGAAATCTCTGTTTTGTTGTGATTGATTCACATTGTATTTATTTGTTTTGCTAGAAATAAATCCAAAAAATGTGATTATAAAAATGTTTTATTAAAAATAAGTCTATTTGCTATTTGCATTTAGATGCAATTAAAGTGTTTATTATTATCAATGCTGTTGTGGTTGATGTCCTATATACATATATACTTTATCCTGGTCGTCTTAAAGATGGTCAAGTTTGACTTTCTGGCAGGTGGCTGGCCAGTTTTTTTCTGTCTACACTTGGCATGTTCTCCCTGTGTTTGTGGAAGTGCAAATACCTGTGTAGGTAAATTAGAAATAGTCAATTGCCCTCAGGTATTAATGTATATGTGAATGCACTTGCACAGCTGTCTGTCCTGTGATTATCTGCTGACCTGTCTCAGGTGTTTTCCCCTCCTTCTTTTCAAGCATAATTAGATTCATTCATTCATTCATTCATCATCCTCCGCTTTATCCTCTATTAGGGTCGGGGGGGGGTTCCCCATGCCCATCCAGGGGAGAACGTCTCGGGCGCTGGGCAGATACACCCAGGACAGGGCGCCAATCTATTGCTGGGCACACACTCACACACACAAACACACTCTATGGGGCAATTTGGAGAACTCGATTGACTTGATCCATGTTTTTGGACTGTGGGAGGAAACCGGAGAACCCGGAGGAAACCCACACGGACACGGGGAGAACATGGAAACTCCACCCAGGTTGGGATTCGAACCGGGAATCCCTAGTGCTGAGAGGCGAACGTGCTAACCACTAAGCCACCGTGCCGCCCCATAATTAGATTGTACAGAAAATAAATGGGTGAATAAATGAGCCATATCTTCATCGGGGTTGTTGAGTTAAATCAATGAATTGATTTTTGATGCTTCAGTTTTAGTAAAAGAAAGAAAAATTTGCCTCCGACTCTGGGGAGCGTTTGTCTTTCCATGCTGTGTTCAGCTGTTAGTGAAAACTCACATGAAAGTCTTATTCCAGCAGAAAATGTTAAAGGTTCCCACACTGCAGAGGTTAAACCAGATTAAACCAACATTATATGATACATGACCCTGCATGTGTCCTCCCCACATGAACTGCACTGTACAGGTTAATAATAATCCTCACGCCATATAGGGAAATAGATGAAAAAGAAGAGGTCACCGAGGTTGTCTTTTATAAGCAAACAACTTCAGCAGAGTATTCTTTATTAATACAGTTTCTATTAAATGGAATTCGATATGTATCTTTTTGCCCTTAACAGCACTTTATGAAATGCACTAATACCAGCAAAATTTCAATTTAGTGTTACCTTTCTTCAGAGGTAAATCTCTGAGCTAAAATTTATATATAAATGGGTAAATTATTCATTCATTCATTATCTCCCGCTTTATCCTCTATTAGGGTCGCGGTGGGGTTCCCCATGCCCATCCAGGGGAGAACGTCTCGGGCGCTGGGCAGATACACCCAGGACAGGGCGCCAATCCATCGCAGGGGCACACACTCACTCACACAGACACACTCTATATGGGGCAATTTAGAGAACGCAATTGACTTGATCTATGTTTTTTTTGGACTGTGGGAGGAAACCCACGCAGACACGGGGAGAACATGGAAACTCCACCCAGATGGGGATTCGAACCGGGAATCCCTAGCGCTGAGAGGCGAACGTGCTAACCACTAAGCCACCATGCTGCCGTGGGTAAATTAAGGATATTAAAATATTAAGGTAAATTAAAATCCTTAAGCATGTCACTAGTCCATCACAGGGCAAGAAAAGAAAGAATATGCCAAGCATATTCACGCCTATGAAAATGATTAGCTTCAAATTACTACACTTGGAGGTCTTTAAAATCTGACAAAAGCCACACAGACACAGGAGAACATACAAACATCATTCAGAAAGGTCTAAAGACAGAAAGGATTGATTTAGTTATGCATTGTGATACTTTCATTCATCCATTATCTTCTGCTTTTATCCTCTATTAGGGTCGCGGGGGGGGTTCCCCATGGCCATCCAGGGGAGAACGTTTCAGGCGCTGGGCAGATACACCCAGGACAGGGCGCCAATCCATCGCTGGGCACACACTCACTCACACAGACACACTCTATATGGGGCATTTTGGAGAACTCAATTGACTTGAGCCATGTTTTTGGACTGTGGGATGAAACCGGAGAACCCGGAGGAAACCCACGCGGACACGGGGAGAACATGGAAACGCCACCCAGATGGGGATTCGAACCGGGAATCCCTAGCGCTGAGAGGCAAACGAGGCTAACCACTAAGCCACCATGCCACCACATTGTAATATTTAAGTGTGCTAATTCATGTATTTTTGTCTGATACAAGATGCTTCATGGTGGCTTGGTTCTTAGCACATTCGCTTCTCAGTGCTGGGGATCCAGGTTAGAATCCCATTCTGGTGGAGTTTCCAGGTTCTCCCTGTGTCCGTGTGGGTTTCCTCCAGGTTTACCATGTCCGAAAACATGGATTCAAGGTAAACAGGCTGCTTTTAAAAAATGGCCCTATATAGTTTGAGTATCTGTGAGTGTGTGTCCAGTGATAGATTGTGGGTGTATCAGTCCAGCGCCCAAAACATTCTCATTAGAACATGAGGATGAGGAATCCCATGACCCTAGTAGAGGTTTAAGTGGAAGATACTGAATGTTTGGCGTCAGACCGGGTCTGGTTCTTATATACAAACCACAATGCTGCTACAGTTCTAATTGCTTTTTGAAAACTCCTAATGGCAACAGCACAAATGAGTTTAATTAATTTATGCTTATTTTTTTAATGCTTTGACTGTGAATGAGAAAAAAAATAAGGATGTGCCGGCATACATAAGAACATTTACCTCAGAGGAGGTGGTGCAGGGAAAAGATTCCTGTCAAATGACATTAAACAGATACTGCAAAACATCCCAAAACCTCCAGAGAACTTAGATTAAATGAAGCATGTTGGAGTAGTGGTTTCTGTTGAGTTAAGTTTAATTTCATGTAATGTACAAAAACTTAAGATTTATTTCACCACTCATACTTCCACACAAGTATGGGGATTTCTTTGTGCACCATGGACCACCTGGTAGTGCTGGGAGTGAAAACGGTTTAGGGCGGATGATGGAAAATGATTTTCTCTTGTTCCTGGAGCCCTTTGCATTTCAAAGTTCAGAAAAGAATGCGTTATGTTTGCTTGCCAACAACAGCTTACACATTTCAGTGGAGGCAGTTAATTCCTCCGTAGAAAATTGGATTGCTCCCTCTACCACCAAATCGCTCAAACAAACTTCAGCCACTAGATCAAAGTGTCTACTGGACCTCTAAAGACGATGTGAACGGAGTTGAGGATGCCTGAATGAGGATCAATCCCAGCAAGACAATGACTATTTATAATGTGTCATGGCTTGTAATGATCCGAATCACTGACTGTCAAGACCCATTTAATGATTTCCACAGCTTCCCAGCATGACACAGCAGTGCCTTCACCCAGCTGTAGACTCTCTACAGCCACTGCAGCATTCACCCTGCATCAGACATTATCTGTTCAATCCATCTCATGTTAGATTATCCAAAGCAGGACCGGGAAAGGCCACAGTAGGCAAAAGGTGTCAGACCTCTGTTCAGATACACTACTAAAGCAAGCCTTAGAGAAACATAAAAAGAAGTCTAACAGTAAACAAGATGTACCCGGGCAACCATTCATTCATTCATTCATTATCTCCCGCTTTATCCTCTATTAAGGTCGCGGTGGGGTTCCCCATGCCCATCCAGGGGAGAACGTCTCGGGCGCTGGGCAGATACACCCAGGACAGGGCGCCAATCCATTGCTGGGCACACACTCACTCACACAGACACACTCTATATGGGGCAATTTTGAGAATTCAATTGAATTGATCTAATACCAACAAAAACCGGAAACCGGAGAACCCGGAGGAAACCCACGCAGACACGGGGAGAACATGGAAACTCCACCCAGAGAGGCGCTGAGAGGCGAACGTGCTAACCACTAAGCCACCGTGCCGCCGGGCAACCAATAAAGCATCAAAATAGGACAATAATAAAGATTTGAACACCTTAAAAGGAGACATGTCTACATTATGTATACAAAGCCTTTTGAAAATTCCAAACTCAGTAAATCAGTTATGTAATTTGCAGGTTCTCCCCATGAATATTGCACATTAGGCAGTCCTACATATATCTGTCAACACTGCAGCTGTGATAAGATATATATATTTTTTTTTTCCCTTTACTGAGTAGCTGATGGTAAAGCTCTTAATAAAAATGATGCTTTGTTTAGCCTTCTACAAATAATCTTGAAGAAAATCATAGACAGGGTCATCAGTAACAGCTCATAAATTTAGTGTACAGTGAATTAAAAAAGACAGCGGTTGTTCTTGGTGAACCACACGAATTATGTACAATGAACTGATTGAGATGCTTTTGTTGTGTGGTCTAACTTTTAAACGTTTACTCTTACTCTTAATAACTTAAAGTTATTATACCCCCATATGTGTTACAGTTTACCCCAGTAGGGGATTGGGTTTTAACCATTCGACTTCTTCCACTTGGCCTCCAAAGCATTCTTCCTATGACGTGACACGTTATTGATGCAGCCCCACTGAATACTTTAATATGGGTACATTTTGCAAATGTCATCTGTCCGTTCTCTCGCACCTGGTAATGACCAATGTACACAAAGAAAAACTGGGTCTTACAAAACCTACCTAAAATGTTTGTAAAAATACAGCTGCTAATTTGATATTCTATAAGACTTCAATGTACAAATTTGCCGAAGAACTCATGAGGGTATAAAATACTTTTAAAGGAATTATATTTAAATAGGGGCGGCACGGTGGCATAGTGGTTAGCACGTTCGCCTCTCAGCGCTAGGTATTCCCGTTTCGAATCCCCATCTGGGTGGAGTTTCCATGTTCTCCCCGTGTCTGCGTGGGTTTCCTCCGGGTTCTCCGGTTTCCTCCCACAATCCAAAAACATGGATCAAGGTCAATTGAATTCTCCAAATTGCCCCATATAGAGTGTCTCTATGTGAGTGAGTGTGTGCCCAGCGATGGATTGGCGCCCTGTCCTGGGTGTATCTGCCCAGCACCCGAGACGTTCTCCCCTGGATGGGCATGGGGAACCCCCCGCAACCCTAATAGAGGATAAAGCGGGAGATAATGAATGAATGAATGAATGAATATATTTAAATACATTTCCTTCAACTATGAAATGATATGGTGTGCGTGTGTTTATATACACTAAGCCACCGTGCCACTCCTTTTAGTTAATATTATTCTGTACTTCTAGTTAAGTGTGTTGTGATGGATGCCATCGAGAGTGTGGGTGTGTATATCATTATTTTCCAACTAGGATTCATTCATTCATTCATTATCTCCCGCTTTATCCTCTATAAGGGTCGCGGTGGGGTTCCCCATGCCCATCCAGGGGAGAACGTCTCGGGCGCTGGGCAGATAGACCCAGGACAGGGCGCCAATCCATCGCTGGGCACACACTCACTCACACAGACACACTCTATATGGGGCAATTTTTGAGATTCAATTGACTTGATCCATGTTTTTGGACTGTGGGAGGAAACCGGAGAACCCGGAGGAAACCCACGCAGACACGGGGAGAACATGGAAACTCCACTCAGATGGGGATTCGAACCGGGAATCCCTAGTGCTGAGAGGCGAACGTGCTAACCACTAAGCCACCGTGCCGCCTCCAACTAGGACAATGTTGTAAAATCTAACTATTTCACTTTTTCACTTCTGGGACCTCTGTCTGTAACAGGGTTCAATTCTTTCAACCCCAGTACCACTGTCCAAAGGTCAAGTGTTCACTTCAGGCCTCCTAAAATGATTTCAACCTTTAAATTGTTGTTGATTGTGTTGTTTATGTATATTATTCTTGTACACGATGTAGGACGCACCTAGATTAGATGAAAACAGCAGCCTTTCCTCTGAACAAAAGAACAAAGAAATCGAGCTGCAAAATGTCCGAGAATTGAAATGCACTTTGGCACTTTTATAGCCCTGGCTCTCTCCCTCACTCTGTGTGTATGCAGATCACCCAGCAAATAGGAAGTGCACTTTTACTTGCTCTTTGTGCGAGTGGATGAAGAATTTCCTTTGATCGACAATATTGTATTGACCTGGAGTGCAGTGCAGCGCTCCTTTAGTTTCTATGTAATTTCCTGTATTTATACACGTTTGGAATTTAGTTTAAAATTCCATCCTATTTCACAAATATAGCTGTAATAGGAAGTTGCACCACTTCCATGTATAATAGTCTTTACACTATTGAAACAGGTTTCCTCTAGGTTCTGGAGGCAATCTATGAACATTTCAGGTAATGAGGAAATGTTAGCGAGGCCAGGAACTGATGTTAATTGAAAGATTAACAAAATGTGTTCTTTGGAGATAAGTTTAAAGTTCTGTACAATTTCCTGCAGTCCTTAATGAACTTAAAAAAAAAAAAAAAGTTAGTTTTCTTATTATCTTCCACTTCAATCTAGTACTGAGGTCGGAGGGCCCCATGCCCATCCAGGAGAGAACGCCTCTGGTGTTGGAAAATACACCCAGGAGAGGGTGCCAATCTGTCACTGTGCACAAACACACACACACACACATACATACATATGTACACACACACATATATATATATATATATATATATATATATATATATATATATATATATATATATATATATATATATATATATATATATATATATATATATATATATATATATATATATATATATGGCGGCTTAGTGGTTAGCACGTTCGCCTCTCAGCACTAGGGATTCCCGGTTCGAATCCCCATCTGGGTGGAGTTTCCATGTTCTCCCCGTGTCTGCGTGGGTTTCCTCCGGGTTCTCCGGTTTCCTCCCACAGTCCAAAAACATGGATCAAGTCAATTGAATTCTCAAAATTGCCCCATATAGAGTGTGTCTGTGTGAGTGTGTGCCCAGCGATAGATTGGCACCCTGTCCTGGGTGTATCTGCCCAGCGCCTGAGATGTTCTCCCCTGGATGGGCATGGGGAACCCCACCGCAACCCTAATAGAGGATAAAGCGTGAGATAATGAATGAATATAAATATATAGATAGATATTTATATTCAGATATATATTTAGATATATATTTTGCTCTCTAATCATTTGTCCTGTGTGCACTAATACAACATGAACAGTGAGAGAGGATCAGTAAAGTGGGGAAAGTATGATTTGTTTCTGCTTACGAGTAAAAAAAAAAATGTACATTTACAGCCAAAAAATATTATACTTATGTAACCTAAAATATTTATTTATTGCTTATTTTATACCTTTTTAAAAAGCAGAACCTGTACCTTAACTCTGTAACACATATTAAATTACACTACCAGGATACTGCTGCAGGACCACACTACCCTTTTTTAAATTCTAACCAAACAAAAGCAAAAATACATCAGCATTTGAAAGAAAGAAACTACAACTGATCGAGATCTAAAACCACGTTGAAGGATTATAACTGAACCTATGCTGCCCTCTACTGTTTACAACTTACAATTACACACCGACCGCTTTTATGGAAATGAAGCCCATGGACCTTCCATAGGGATTTAGCAGGACTTTATTCATTTGTACTTTATGATTTAAAACAATGCATTGTATTTCACGCATTGGTACAAATGGTCAGAGGTGTGTGTTATTCTCAATAATGTCACAACTGGACAAACTGCTCAGAACTATCCGTTTTATAATAGCTATATATGGCAGAAGACCAGTTTATCAATGATTTTGCTTTCAATAAATGTATTTATGAATCAAACTTTGCTTTGAATTATAGTATGTTTTTAAGCGTATTATAAAATCAATAAAACAATCGAGGTTTTGTATTACTGTGAATAAAAAATCATGGTAAAGAGGTGTAAATGCACTCTGCTTTGCGTCGTGCCTAACACCACCTATTTCCTTGACTCATTCACAATAATGCACAACCTCTAATGATTTAGAACTTTAATAGACCCCCCCCCCACACACACACACACCTTTTCATCCATCTATCCATTATCTTCCGCTTTATCCTCTACTAGGGTTGCAGGGGGGGGGGGGGGGGGGTTCCCGATGTCCATCCAGGGGAGAACTTTTCGGGCACTTGGCAAATACAGCCAGAACAGGGTGCCAATCTATCGCTGGGCACACACTCACTCACACAGACACACACACAAATACACTCTATATGGGGCAATTTGGAGAATTCAATTGACCTTGATGACACGGGGAGAACATGGAAACTCCACCCAGATTGGGATTCGAACCGGGAATCCCTAGTGCTGAGAGGCGAACGTGCTAACCACTAAGCCACCGTGCCACCCTCCCTTCCACCTTTTATTTAGTATAAAATTTCTGTTACCTCATAATATTTTGTTTCTAGAAACCATATCTGTGTCATGGATTCAAGATTAAATTCCTATTTACATTGATTCTGTAGAACCAGTAGATGCATATTCATTCATTCGTTATCTCCCGCTTTATCCTCTATTAGGGTCGCGGTGGGGTTCCCCATGCCCATCCAGGGGAGAACGTCTCGGGCGCTGGGCAGATACACCCAGGACAGGGCGCCAATCCATCGCTGGGTACAGTAGATGCATATTACAATCTAAATTATTATCGCTGATTAAAATCTGCTCATGTGAATAAAGAATTGATTCAGTCAGTAAGTAAAGACCATTTGTTGCTGCATGATATTTGATTTTGTCATAAGGAATGTCTCCATTCCTAAAGTGAAAGCTACTCCTGGATATCATCTCCTTTTTCTTTTCTCAGAGTCTGATTGGGCCAAACAGCTGCTGGCATTTACACTAATAGTTTTATAACCCCACCCATGCCAACGTCATCCTCTAGCGAGTATATATAGGTTGCAGGACAGACTTGGCGTCCCTGGCAGTTAAAACTATGAAGCTTGCACAGTGCTGTCTCCTCAACCTCATCCTGCTGGCCCTCAGCACTGCTGGTAAGGGTGTGTGTGTGTGTGTGTGTTCAGATGATACGGTAGAATATCCTATAAAGCACTTTATTCTATATAATACATACGCAAAGCTGTATACACTGAGTAAAAAGTTCTGGAATGTTCTACTGATGGCAAGTGTCACCCATCATATTTATCCTGAAAGTCTATTTAATGTTACATCACTATTTTGAAGATTTTAAAGATTTCAGTTAAAATTTATTTTTAATTTGCATGTTTAACCCAAAGATAGATGAAAAAAAGACACATCCAATAGTGTAAACCATCTAAACAAAAAAAAAAAAAAAAAAAAATATATATATATATATATATATATATATATATATATATATATATATATATATATATATATATATATAAAAAACATTTAATAATGACTAATAATGAAAATGACTGCAAGACCAACAGATTCTATTAACCTAAAACTTAAAAATTGATTGAGTTCAAAAGGCTTTTACAAAAAACATTTGAAATAATTTATAACTGACTCTTTTTGTTGCCTCTTTTCTTTTTAATATTGGATATGGTTCAAGTTGGTGAACTCCCTGTTATCACACATACATTAATGCTGTTGAAAATCTGATAGGTCTCAATGCCGGTGGGAAAAGCTGCTACCATGCAGACCCAGGTCTTAAGCCAATGCTGGGAAATCCCCAATTGTCACTCCTGCTCCCATATTACTCTGAAGAACATCCTCACAAGGTCGCTGAGACAGAAATAAAGTGTTGAAGGGGTGACAGGTGTGTGTCTGAGTGAGAGAACGAGAGAGAGTGTGAAAGAGCAAAAGTTATTCACATATTCACAATTAAAATAAAAAATGATTCTAATGGCATGGTTATTAAGGTGTGTGCTGGTTTGGGACACTTGTCTTATGTAATAATACGATGTGATGCTGGATCAGGATTATTTTATAGTTAATTATATTGCTAATTAAAGATAATTTTGTAATGATTTTTAAAGAATTGCTCTGGTGTTTTATTTATATTTATTTAGTTGGGTGGAGGATCAAGAACATCAGCCCAGAAGCGGTGCTGTACATCAGTTTTGTTAGATTTAAATAAATGGTGGTCAGGCTTGACTGTTTTAAATCAAGGCCAAATAATCATAGAGCTGAACGACTCAGTTGACTCTCAAACATTAAAAATGGAAAATTAGAAAACAAGTAGAATTAGTTTACTTCAAACCACGAGTCATACTGAACTTTGCATGCAGCATCAACTAGTGTTGGTGAGGTTTTGTTCTGAGCTCGGTGAGACATGTATTTGAGCGAGTGTGAGTGTGTTAAACACTTCTCAAGTTGCACACACACACACACACACACAAACAAACAGAACTCACTGTTCTCTCTATTTCAGGATCTGATTCACACCAAGGGCACTTTGTGAGCATGACGTTCATCATCAGAGCTAAATCTTTTGCAAACATTTTTCTTTTGAAAAAATGCTTTAATTAGCTGTCTTCACTTATTACTATTAATCTTGTAGCAATGCCGCCAAATAAACATGGTTTTCTAAATATTCACAGAAATGTGTTAAACAGAAATTTTCTGCAAGCCTATAAAAAACCAGAAAACTATCAAAATCGTGGGGCAAGCACATTGTTAGTGAATAAGAATAAAGACTGAATTACACATCCATCCATTTATCCATCCGATTTATCCTCTACTAGGGTCGCGGGGGGGGGGGGGTTCCCATGCCCATCCAGGGGAGAACGTTTTGGGAACTGGGCAGATACACCCAGGACAGGGCGCCAATCTATCACTGGGCACACCCTCACTCACACACACAAACACACGCTATATGGGGCAATTTGGAGTATTCAATTGACTTGATCCATGTTTTTGGATTGTGGGAGGAAACCGGAGAACCCGGAGGTAATCCACGCGGACACGGGGAGAACATGGAAACTCCACCCAGTGTGCTGGTGCTGAGAGGCAAATGTGCTAACCACTAAGCCACCGTGCCGCCCACTGAATTGAACAGTGAAGAGTAAAAGGGGTTTGTCTGGCTTTTAAAGAATTGTATATTAAAATATATTAAAGTATATTAATATATATATATATATTAGTATATTAGTATAAAAGGACAAACGGATTAACCCACAAACATTCTGCTTTCATGGTCATAATAATAATCCTTAAAATGTTTATTTATTTGGTATGAAGGTAAATTATAATAAAATGGGTTACATGGGTTAATTTGCACCTCTGGGCAAACAAATAGCCCAAAATTGCAAATTACAGTATAAGCTTTTCATTGACTTTCATTAAATCAATATTCATACGATTAGCAAAAAGCAGTAATGAGCTAACCATAGTGCATTTCTCAGGAAAGGTGTTTTTAGTTATATTGCTATATTTCTGACCCCTGATCATTTTTTTGGGTCAATAATAGCTTAATATTTACCGATTTTGAGTTTTGTCCATATTTGGGAAGGAAGGAGTAAATGTGCTACATACTTTGGAAAGCAGGGTCAGCATTAGCCGTCACATTTGCAGAGCTCATGTTTGTAAAATGATGTGATAAGTGGATAATGAGTGAATAATAATTGGTGCAATGCTAGGAACACCGCAAAGAAGAACTTGGGTGTTTGATCTGTGCTTTATCAAGATTTGAATGTTTTTGCAGTAAATGCTTTTAGCTGTGAGGGTCACGTTGGGTATTTGGCTTTCCAGCGTTCTACACTCTTGTTTAAAGAGATCTTTAATTGTAGCAACACAGCTTCTATATCTCACAAGCATTTAATGCATGAGCCTTGTTTTGATGCAATGGAAATGTGGAGTCACACTGTTAACTAATGACACTGAAGAAGCCTGGACTAGCTGCCGCTGAATTTGGTAGCTAAGCCTGATCCCAGGTCAGTCTTGTGAAGGATTGTCACTATGTTGAAGTGTCCTTTTATGACCCTGTGGAAATGCTGCTTACACAAGAGATAGCACAGACATGCACATTAAACTACAATCTAGCTGTTTGGTTCATTTAATGTACATAAATAGATTTTTGTAAGTCAGATGCAGATTGTTTATTTAATCATTTTTAATGATTTTTTTTAAGAACCAGGGAGTGAGGTGCCTGAAGAAGAGGCACTGTTACATCTGAAACTGCGTCCAGAAAGCGACCTTTTCCCCTGCTGTGATGTTCCTGAGGAGAATCAGCCAGAGCTCCTCCAATGACACACCAGCACCTGAGAAGGTCACCTGCCAACCCTGCAACACTGCTTCTCACCTGATTCCTCCCATCAGTGAGGATGGTGAAGGACACGAAGATCAAAGTGAGGAAAAGTGGGATGAAAGCCAAGAGGAGGAGGACACGCCAAAAGAAACCTCTGATGAGGAGGAAGAGGTACCAGTCGAGGTAGAGGATGAGGTTTTAGAACCAGAAGCAAATGTAGATGATGCTTTGGTTCCTCCTACAGAACACTCTGAATTCATAGAGGCAGATGAAATAATTGGGGAACTTGTTCAGAAAGAAGTGGATGATTATCCAATAGAGGGGACAGTGAGGAATTTAGAAAGGATGAATCTGGAGAAGAAAGTTCAGTGGAAGAAAATGAAGAAGCTATAGAGGAGGAAGGTGTGGAAGAGGAGAATGCTGTTGAGGAACTTTTGACAGAAGAGAATGTTGTAGGGAAGGAAACCGTTGAAGATGAAGAGGAGACACCAGACTCAGAAGAAGCTGGGATTGATGATGAAGCAATAAATCCTGTGTCTGATGACATCAGCACAGGCAATATAATGGCCGAAGCTGCTCCTATAGATCAATCTGATACTATTTCAGCAGAAGAGAGTCATACACCTGAGGAACCATCTGTAAAAGAGATGAGAAATGACATAACGGAAGAGTTACAGACTGAAGATGTGGTGGAGTCACCAGCACTAGAAGAAAATGCATCTCCTGATCCTCCTGCTGAGAAGATAACATCCATACCATCAGAGGGAGGTACTGTTCACCCTTATATTCCTTTTCAGAACTATCTATTATCTATCCATTATCTTCTGCTTAATCCTATACTAGGTTCGGCTGGTCAGATACACCCAGGACTGGGCACCAATTTATTCTTGGGCACACACACACACACACACACACACACACACACACACACACACACACTAGGGGCAATTTGGAGCAGCCAATTTACTTTGAATCTACGTTTTTGGGCTGAGGGAGGAAACTGGAGGAAACCCATTTGGAAACTTGGGATTCGAACCTGGATCGGGGCGAACATGCTTACTACAACATGCTAACTACACACTTTAATTATAACTTACAAAACAATTTTTAGTTTACATCCATACAGTTTTTTTTGCACATTTAAATATATATTTAACCTTTTTTGTAAATCCAATTTTTTATTTTCTGTGGACATGTCAGAAAAGAGGCGGCACGGTGGCTTAGTGGTTAGCACGTTCGCCTCTCAGCGCTAGGGATTCCCGGTTCGAATCCCCATCTGGGTGGAGTTTCCATGTTCTCCCCGTATCTGCGTGGGTTTCCTCCGGGTTCTCCGGTTTCCTCCCACAGTCCAAAAACATGGATCAAGTCAATTGAATTCTCAAAATTGCCCCATATAGAGTGTGTCTGTGTGAGTGAGTGTGTGCCCAGCGATGGATTGGCGCCCTGTCCTGGGTGTATCTGCCCAGCGCCAGAAACGTTCTCCCCTGGATGGGCATGGGGAACCCCACCGCGACCCTAATAGAGGATAAAGCGGGAGATAATGAATGAATGAATGAATGAATGAATGAATGTCAGAAAAGAATATCACTGCTGGCTGTACCGTGTACAACTACGCATGTGACTAATAAATTTGATTTGATTAGATTTTTACAAAGCCAACTGCTGTTCAGAACCACATAGCAAAAGACTAATAAATAGAAATAAAGCTTTTATTAGAAATGATTAAATAAACCAACTGTAAAATCCTCGCCACCATTCTCATAAATAGACATTAATACAGTGTAAAGGTAAATGACACAATGGACTCATCAACTTTACTGCAACTCTATACTGCATAGTCGTTCTGTCAAGTGATAACGATGCTATTAAAGAGTCTCGTCTTGTCCTCCCTGGTGCCCGAACCTGACACCGCCAACCTCAGGAATAACCCCTGCACAAAAATAGCCCACAGACCCCGAGCCATCTATCACACCAAGTTCCCAAAGCAGCTGCTGCAGGAATGACTGAACACGCATGATTCGAACATATGCTCATGAGGAAACAACATGAGGTCAGGGCTCTGGTTTTAAATGGCTTAACCTTACTCGCAACTGGGAACATAACTCAGAGAAACGAAAAGGATATGTTCAGTAACAGATAAGTCAGTATTAGCTCATTCTCAGTACTCAAATTAAACAAACCGAATGATAGAAATCAGGACATCACTATTTTCAGTGAAACTAAAACTTGGACATTAGAACTGAATGATCAGAAAGTGATCCACCCCACTATCATCACCTGTCTGGCACCACACTGCTTAAACCTAAATATTGGTCCTCATAGTCTTCATGATTTGCACCAATTAAACACTTAAACTAATTTGGTGAAATTTTGTAATAATATAATTGCTGATTTTTGAGTTCATACTATTTATAAAAGTCAATAATGTATTAATCTCATCTCATTACCCTCCACATATTCCTATACTAGCTCCACAAGGGGGTTCCCTTACCCTTCCTGGGAGAATGTTTCAGATGCTGGGCAGATACACCCAAGACAGGGCGCCAATCTATCACTGGACACACCCACACACATATATTCAGAGCAGAAAAATAACCTTGAATACATGTTTTTGGACGTATACTTAAGGAGAACCCAAATGAAACCCACTCAGACATTGAAAGCACATGGAAAGCACATGGAAACGCCACCCAAATCAGGATTTGAACCTGGATCCCCAGTCCTGGGACCTGAAGGTGCCAACCACTGAGGCTATATATAACAATATATATTATTTATCTCATTTTGTTTTTTAGCAGAAGAGCAGACCATCTCCGAAGGCTCTAGAACAAGGGACCGGTCACACATTGAGAACACACTCCGACTGGTCACAGATGGACCTACAGAGCTGTTTTCAGGTTAAATTGGTGCAACACACATACACACTTCAGAACAGTAATGGTGTTTCTCACACTCATACATTTTTCATATATTTGCAGGCACACTGAGGAAGCTGCAACAAATATATCACACTGCCATTAAGCCCTTGGAAGAAGCGTACAAATACAAGGAGCTCCGACAACATGATGTCTCAGGTATTCCAACCTTCTCTTACACATCACAAGAATATGAATATTTTACATTTAAATTGTCTACTTAAAGGCTCATGGGTTGTATAATAACTACCGAAACAATAATCTTAAAATAATGACTTGGCTTTTAGATAGAATAAAATGATTAATCATGTTATTGTGTTAATTTAACCACATCCAAACTTCATATTGTAGCCACGAATATAATGCCCTCCAGCTTACCAAAGCTTTTATTTTTCATCACTGGTGACCAAATTCAAGAAATCTTTTTGATGGTCTGTGAACGACAACGCCAGTCAAACATTGTTTTCAGATCAGTGCACACCTACTACCTTTTTCAAAATATGATCATTGTTTTGCACTGTACATGTGTACATGTATCCACTCTAACTACTGTATATATGATTTGCTATATGGCTTAAAACCAGATTTGACCAATCACTACCTTTTGTATATTTTACATTTGTGGTCATATCCAAATATAAAGACAATATTTAACAATGGAGCTACTATTTTTCGTCACAGGAAATAATATAAGTAAAGTATTTAAAACTACATTACCCTGATTTTCATTTGCCCCATTATCTAACCTCAAAGGAACATCTAAAGAATAAATGATGTTGGTTTTGTTAACTTGGTCCTTCTGGATTCTAGATGCTGAGATCGCCTCCAAGCCAATGGTTCTGTTTTTAGGCCCCTGGAGTGTAGGCAAGTCAACGATGATTAATTACCTCCTGGACCTTCATGACACACCACAGGAATTTTACACAGGTAACCAACAGAAGATCTCAGATTTAGTGTTACCAACATCTTATATATATATATATATATATATATATATATATATATATATATATATATATATATATATATATATATATGCCCAGCTATGGATTGGGTGTGTCTGCGCAGCGCCCGAAATGTTCTCCCCTGGGTGGGCATGGGGAACCCCCCCCGCAATCCTAATATAGGATAAAGCAGAAGATAATGGATGGATAGATGGATGGATATATATATATATTAATTCATTCATTCATTATCTTCGCTTTATTCTATATTAGGGTCCCCATCCAGGGGAGAACATTTAGAGAAATAAATATAGAGAACATTTCGGGCGCTGGGCAGATACACCCAGGACAGGGCGCCAATCCATCGCTGGGCACACACTCACTCACACACACACACTCTATATGGAGCAATTATTAGAACTCAATTGACTTGATCCATGTTTTTGGACTGTGGAAGGAAACCGGAGAATTCGGTGGAAACCCACACGGACACGGGGAGAACAGATGGGGATTCAAACCGGGAATCCCTAGTGCTGAGAGGCGAACGTGCTAACCACTAAACCACCGTGCCGCCCAATATATATAGATGGCGGCACGGTGGCTTAGTGGTTAGCACGTTCGCCTCTCAGCACTAGGGATTCCCGGTTCGAATCCCCATCTGGGTGGAGTTTCCATGTTCTCCCCGTGTCTGCGTAGGTTTCCTCCAGGTTCTACGGTTTCCTCCCACAGTCCAATAACATGGATCAAGTCAACTGAGTTCTCCAAATTGCCCCATATAGAGTGTGTCTGTGTGAGTGAGTGTGTGCCCAGCGATGGATTGGCGCCCTGTCCTGGATGTATCTGCATAGCGCCCGAAACGTTCTTCCCTGGATGGGCATGGGGAACCCCCCCCGCGACCCTAATAGAGGATAAAGCGGGAGATAATGAATGAATGAATATATATATATATATATATATATATATATATATATATATATATATATATATATATATATATGTGTGTATATATAGATAGATATTGGAAATTAATAAAAAATTATTAATAAAATCAGACAAATGGAATTACTCCATGCTTAATGTGTTAATGTTTCAGCAAATATAAAATCATTCATTCATTCATTCATTCATTCATTATCTCCCGCTTTATCCTCTATTAGGGTCGCAGGGGGGTTCTCCATGCCCATCCAGGGGAGAACGTTTCGGGCGCTGGGCAGATACACCCAGGACAGGGCACCAATCCATCACTGGGCACACACTCACTCACACAGACACACTTTATATGGGGCAATTTGGAGAACTCAATTGACTTGTTCCATGTTTTTGGACTGTGGGAGGAAATCGGATAACCCGGAGGAAGCCCACGCGGACACGGGGAGAACATGGAAACTCCGAGAATCCCTAGTGCTGAGAGGCGAACGTGCTAACCACTAAGCCACCCAATATAAAATCAATATCAATATAATATATTATAATGTCCATACACTTTATCAATATAAAAAATGTTATATATGTGGACATTATATTATTAGATATTATTAGATCCAATAAAAGATAATACATAGACTGTTGATCCTGGCAGCTGTTTAGGAAACATGCATGAGTGTGCACCTATGAAGCACCTAAGCAAGCTTATGAAAAAGCAGTTGAACGAGTTTGGAGTGGAGGAACCCACCTTAAATCATGCAAACATCACTGAGATTAATCAGACTGTTTAATACCTCATTCAAAAGCCATGCCTCACCTCACAAACACAAAGAGAATATCATATCGTGACAAGCCTGAAAAAACTATTTAAAAATGTTCTAGCTGCAAAACGATGCGGCTTCAGATTAATGTTGATTACTTTAGAACTGAATGTAAAGTAAGCTCCTAAAAGTTATATTATTCACTGAATCTTGGTGGGTGGCACGGTGGCTTAGTGGTTAGCACGTTCTCCTCTCAGTGCTAGGGATTCCCGGTTCGAATCCCCATCTGGGTGGAGTTTCCATGTTCTTCCCGTGTCCACATGGGTTTCCTCCGGGTTCTCCGGTTTCCTCCCACAGTCCAAAAACATGGATCAAGTCAATTGAGTTCTCCAAATTGCCCCATATAGAGTGTGTGTGAGTGAGTGTGTGCCCAGCGATAGATTGGTGCCCTGTTCTGGGTCTATCTGCCCAGTGCCCGAGATGTTCTCCCCTGGATGGGCATGGGGAACCCCACCGCGACCCTAATAGAGGATAAAGCGGGAGATAATGAATGAATGAATGAATTTTAACAAAGGGTGGCACGGTGGCTTAGTGGTTAGCACGTTCGCCTCTCAGCGCTAGGGATTCCCAGTTCGAATTCCCATCTGGGTGGAGTTTCCATGTTCTCCCCGTGTCCACATGGGTTTCCTCCGGATTCTCCGGTTTCCTCCCACAGTCCAAAAACATGGATCAAGTCAATTGAATTTTCCAAATTGCCCCATATAGTGTGTCTATGTGAGTGAGTGTGTGCCCAGCGATGGATTGGTGCCCTGTCCTGGTTTTATCTGCCCAGCGCCCGAGACGTTCTCCCCTGGATGGGCATGGGCATGGATGGGCACCCTCCCCCAAACAAAGTCTATTTTAATAAAGTCTGTGTAAGCTTAGACTGTGTGTTAGTGGAAAGGGTTTATGATAAAATTTCTGCTCTTTGCTCGTCGAATCTACTTAGGAGCCGAACCCACCACCTCTGAGTACACAGTGATAATGCACGGTGAGAAAGTGCGCACCATTGAGGGGATTGTCATGGCGACAGACAGTGCCCGCTCCTTCTCAACCCTGGAGAAATTTGGCCAGGGCTTTTTGGAGAAGCTGGTGGGCATTGAGATGCCACACAAACTGCTGCAGCGAGTCACCCTGGTTGATACACCAGGCATCATTGAAAACCGGAAACAGCAGGAGAGAGGTGAGAACTTGTCTGTGTGTGTGTGTGTGTGTGTGTGTGTGTGTGTGTGTATACTAAATTGCTTCTAGGTGTGAATGTGATTGTCAGGGCGTCTGCCCTGAATTGTGCTCCAGCATTGTAATTTACAAGTCAAACGAAAACCGGGGAAAACCCCTGCATTCCGAGGAACCATAAATAGAATAAGTAATTAATTAGGATTAGGTAATTAATGAAATCAGAATCGCTTATTTTGCCAAGTATGTTAGACATACAAGGGCGCGGTAGCTAAGTGGTTAGGGCTTTGGGTCTATCAATCTGAAGGTTGCCGGTTCAAATCCCAGGTCCACTGAAGTTATCAGTGTGGGTCCTTGAGCAAGACCCTTAACCCTCATTGCTCCAGGGATGTTGTGATTAACCCTGTGCTCACCTTGTAAGTCGCTTTGGATAAAAGTGTCTGCTAAATGACCAAATATAAATATATAATATAAATATATACAAGGAATTTGTCTTGGTGAGAACTGTGCATATATATATATATATATATATATATATATATATATATATATATATATATATATCATTCATTCATTATCTCCCGCTTTATCCTCTATTAGGGTCGCGGTGGGGTTCCCCATGCCCATCCAGGGGAGAACGTCTCGGGCGCTGGGCAGATAGAGCCAGGACAGGGCGCCAATCCATTGCTGGGCACACACTCACTCACACAGACACACTCTATATGGGGCAATTTTGAGAATTCAATTGACTTGATCCATGTTTTTGAACTGTGGGAGGAAACCGGAGAACCCGGAGGAAACCCACGCAGACACGGGGAGAACATGGAAACTCCACCCAGATGGGGATTCGAACCGGGAATCCCTAGAGCTGAGAGGCGAACGTGCTAACCACTAAGCCGCCTGTCAGATATTAAAAGACATATTTGGGGAATTTGACAACAGAGAGGGTAATTTTTTTATTTTTAAATATTGTTTAATGAAGGGGGGTGGCACGGTGGCTTAGTGGTTAGCACGTTCGCCTCTCAGTGCTAGGGATTCCCGGTTCGAATCCCAATCTGGGTGGAGTTTCCATGTTCTCCCCGTGTCCGCGTGGGTTTCCTCCGGGTTCCTCGGTTTCTAAAAACACGGATCCAAGTCAATTAAATTCTCCAAATTGCCCCATATAGAGTGTGTATGTGTGAGTGAGTGTGTGCCCAGCGATAGATTGGTGCCCTGTCCTGGGTGTATCTGCCCAGCGCCCAAAACGTTCTCCCCTGGATGGGCATGGGGAACCCCCCCGCAATCCACAAAAGATGTATGGATGGTTAATGAAGGGGGGGCGGCACGGTGGCTTAGTGGTTAGCACGTTCGCCTCTCAGCGCTTAAGATTCCCGGTTCGAATCCCAATCTGGGTGGAGTTTCCATATTCTCCCCGTGTCCACGTGGGTTTCCTCCGGGTTCCTCGGTTTCGTCCCACAGTCCAAAAACATGGATCCAGGTCAATTGAATTCTCCAAATTGCCCCATATAGAGTGTGTCTAGGCGGCACGGTGGCTTAGTGGTCAGCACGTTCTCCTCTCAGCGCTAGGGATTCCCGGTTCGAATCCCCATCTGGGTGGAGTTTCCATGTTCTCCCCGTGTCTGCGTGGGTTTCCTCCGGGTTCTCCGGTTTCCTCCCACAGTCCAAAAACATGGATCAAGTCAATTGAATTCTCAAAATTGCCCCCTATAGAGTGTGTCTGTGAGTGAGTGTGTGCCCAGAGATGGATTGGCTCCCTGTCCTGGGTCTATCTGCCCAGCGCCCGAGACGTTCTCCCCTGGATGGGCATGGGGAACCCCACCGCGACCCTAATAGAGGATAAAGCGGGAGATAATCAATGAATGATAGCGTGAGTCTGTGAGTGAATGTTTGCCCAGAGATGGTTTGGCACCCTGTCCTGGGTCTATCTGCCCAGTGCCCGAGACGTTCTCCCCTGGATGGGCATGAGCCTAATATAGGATAACGCGGAAGATAATGGATGGATGGTCCCCCTTACCCTCTCCTCCAGGGTAAGGGGGACCACTAGGGGGCGTTTGAGTGTATTGTTTGCTGCATTCTCCCCCTCCTGTGTTGCAGGTTATCCCTATAATGAGGTGTGTCAGTGGTTCATCGATCGAGCAGATCTGATCTTTCTAGTCTTCGACCCCACTAAGCTGGATGTCGGATCGGAGCTGGAGACGCTCTTTAAACAGATGAAGGGCCGCGAGTCGCAGATTCGCATCATCCTGAACAAGGCCGACAGTCTGGCCCCGCAGGAGCTGATGCGCGTGTACGGGGCCCTCTTCTGGAGCCTGGCGCCGCTGATCAACGTCACCGAGCCGCCACGCGTTTACGTCGGTTCGTTCCACCCTCAGCCCTACGCCCCCGACGCCCCGCACAAGCTGATGGTCAACGAGGAGGTGTCTCTGCTGGAGGACCTGCGGCAGGCCATCGAGAACCAGCTGGAGAAACAAGATCGCCTTCCTGCGCCGCCACGCCATCCGCGTGCGCGTGCACGCGCTGCTCGTGGACCGCTACCTGCACACGTTCCACGAGAAGCTCGGCTGGTTCGACAGTCCCCAACGAGGTGATGCAGGAGATCATCTCCGACCCCGACCGCTTCTACATCTTCAAGTCGGTGCTGGCCAAGACCAACGTCAGCAAATTCGACCTGCCCGCGCCGGAGCTCTATCAGGACTTCTTCAACGTCAACGCGCTGGGAGAGTTCAAGCTCCTGGAGAAGCTCTGCGGCTGGAGGGGGGGCTGCCTGATGGAGAAGATCGAGAGCGCCATCACGCAGGATCTCCCGGCTCTGCTGTCAAACCTCACCAAGGCTGAGGACGCTCCCAAAGCCGAGGAGAAAGCCAAAACTCAGGAGAAAGCCAAAAACCCCTGGAGGAGGCAGTAAAAGATGGAACCTCCATCAATGCCAGACTCGGGATTCATTCATTCATTCATTATCTCCCGCTTTATCCTCTATTAGGGTCGCGGTGGGGTTCCCCATGCCCATCCAGAGGAGAATGTCTTGGGCGCTGGGCAGATAGACCCAGGAAAGGGCACCAATCCATCGCTGGGCACACACTCACTCACACAGACACACTCTATATGGGGCAATTTTGAGAATTCAATTGACTTGATCCATGTTTTTGGACTGTGGGAGGAAACCGGAGAACCCGGAGGAAACCCACGCGGACACGGGGAGAACATGGAAACTCCACCCAGATGGGGATTCGAACTGGGAATCCCTAGCGCTGAGAGGGAATCTCGCCACCAGACTTGGGATTATTAGACATTATTAGTGAACTAATGAATGAGTTAATGACTTAATGAACATCTTTCATTTATTCATTATCTTCAGCTTTATTCTCTACTAGGGTCGGTGAAGGTGGTGGGGGGGTGCATGCCCACCTGCGCTGGGCAGATACACCCAGGACAGGGTGCCAGCCTATTGCTGGACACACTCATTTACATACACACACACACAAATACACTCTGTAAGGTGCAATTTAGAGCATTCAATGCACCTTAAATCCATGGTTTTGGGCTGTGGTAGGAAAGTGGAGAACCTGGAGGAAACCCACTTGGACACGGGAGAACACGAAAACTCCTATCTCAATCTGGATGGAGTTTTCTTGTTCTCCTTATGATGTTTTCTCCAGGTTCTCTGGTTTACTCCCAAAGTCCAAAAACTTGGATCCAATGTTCCGTTCCAATTGACTATATCAGTGTGTGTGTGCCCAGCGATTGGTGTCCTGTCCTGGATGTATCTGCCCAGTACCCCAAACGCTCTCCCCTGGATGGCCCATGATCCTAGTAAAGGATTAAGCAGAGTGTAGCTTCCTCAGATTCAAAGTCGACAGCACAAATATTCTTGCCAATACTGATTAGGTTTATTCCACCTTAACTTTGTACATAATCTTACACCCAACCGTAAGAACTGTAACATAATATACAAATATACAATGAGCAATTTACATATTGTAGACTATTAATCTTAAGACTGATCCTTTGTTGGTTTTATCACACGAATTTACATCTTGATTTAGAACCGTAATTACATATCAATTCACTCTAATGCTAGAAAAGGTAATAAACATAATTGGTATATTAACAGAACACAAACCTCATTGGCTGCATGAAATATCTAAGGAGAGCTATGGTTTCACGTCGTACCCTGCTGGTCTTCACCTGCTGAATGACCCTTAATGCTAACTTTGGAACCTTTGGAACGTGGTAACCGCGGTAATTAGCAGTGTCACCATGGAAATTAACATTGTCAATGTTCTTAAAAGAACATACATTATAAAATACACTATTTTACAAACTTTAAACCAATTACGAATATAAACTGCTTAAGTAGGCAGTTACACAGAGGATAATGAGATGAGACAGATGTGTGAACAGAACAGTACGTAAATGGGAAACAATTAGAAGCCATGAATGATAAACACTGAATAAAACTCTGTAAATAACACAGCTCCCAGACTTCAATCAGCACAATGATAGAGAAATAATGCTAAATAATAATGAAGTAAGACGTTTTACACATGGTATTGTTTTTGTAAACAATACAGTTGTTTTATATTTATTGCTAGTTGCTTTCTCCTTAAATTATTATTTTTTTTTTTTTTTTGGGGAAATGACAACTGAATTGGTGAAACTTGAACCCGCTGTATCTACGTATCTCCATGTGCCGATATATTTATCAGTAATTGATTAATTGCAAGATGATGTGCCGCTGCATGTAAATTATAGCGCTGCAATAAAGCTACTGTGTTTCTTTTACTCTTTTTCTTACTCTCACTCTTTCTTAACTATATTCATTCATTCATTCATTATCTCCCGCTTTATCCTCTATTAGGGTCGCGGTGGGGTTCCCCATGCCCATCCAGGGGAGAACGTCTCGGGCGCTGGGCAGATACACCCAGGACAGGGCGCCAATCCATCTCTGGGCACACACTCACTCACACAGACACACTCTATATGGGGCAATTTGGAGAATTCAATTGACTTGATCCATGTTTTTGGACTGTGGGAGGAAACCGGAGAACCCGGAGGAAACCCACGCGGACACGGAGAGAACATGGAAACTCCACCCAGATGGGGATTCGAACCGGGAATCCCTAGCGCTAAGAGGCAAATGTGCTAACCACTAAGCCACCGTGCTGCCTTCTTAACTATTCATTCATTCATTATCTCCCGCTTTATCCTCTATTAGGGTCGCGGTGGGGTTCCCCATGCCGATCCAGGGAAGAACGTCTCGGGCGCTGGGCAGATACACCCAGGACAGGGCGCCAATCCATCGCTGGGTACACACTCACACACTCAAGCACACTCTATATGGGGCAATTTAGAGAACTCAATTAACTTGAACCATGTTTTTGGACTGTGGGAGGAAACCGGAGAACCCGGAGGAAACCCACGCGGACACAGGGAGAACATGGAAACTCCACCCAGATGGGGATTCGAACCGGGAATCCCTAGTGCTGAGAGGCAAACGTGCTGACCACTATGCCACCGTGCCGCCTTCTTAACTATATTGATGATTAAATTGCTATATGCCACATCTGAATCCACCAGGTGGCGTCATGGGTTTTTGTAATTTATGCACAAATGTAAATGCAGCCATAATAAAAACATCTTTCTTTAGTTTATGAAACAATTAAAGTAAAAAAAAGAAACAACTGAAGATTTGCTGCGAATAGTTTTGACTACTATTTTATTTGGTTCGCTAGCGCCCTCTGTCGCCAAGTGTTTAAACTGCATATTTGTGTATCTAATTAGCGCAATCATAGCGGAAATGCTTTTAATGACTTATTTAGTTTAGAACTCATGTTTAAATATGTTCAACTATACACCTATATCAATATATATAATTATAGACGTCATAACAGTGACAATGGCTTCAAAATCAAATATTAAGTCATTTGGAAACCTTCCCTGCAGTAACTTTTAACGGCGTCGTGTGTTGCGCATTGAAATCTTCTAATTTTACAATAATTACTTTTTGAAACTCGGATCAGAAGATGAAATATTAAAGTTAAACAGTAAAGCGACATGAAAAACACAGAGACGCAGAAATTCCGACACCATGCAGCAGCGAGGAAGAAACCCCTGAGCGAACGGAAGAGGAGCTCCGGGTTGCCAGATCTCCGCAATGTTTGTCTAGCGGGAGCTATTTTTAGAAACAACACAAAAGTTGTAAAAATGCAATTTTATTGTGCTGCAGATTTAAACACCTAAACAAGAGATCACAGAAAATGTAACATCCCGTTTCATCCCAAATGTATCTTAATACAGAAATAGCTATAATAATATAGAAATAGCTATAATCGCTGTAAATCCGTACCTACGTTATAAATCCATAATGTTATTCATTCATTCATTCATTATCTCCCGCTTTATCCTCTATTAGGGTCGTGGTGGGGTTCCCCATGCCCATCCAGGGGAGAACATCTCTGGCGCTGGGCAGAAACACCCAGGACAGGGCGCCAATCCATCGCTGGACACACACTCACTCACACAGACACACTCTATATGGGGCAATTTGGAGAATTCAATTAACTTGATCCATGTTTTTGGACTGTGGGAGGAAACCGGAGAACCCGGAGGAAACCCACACGGACACGGGGAGAACATGGAAACTCCACCCAGATGGGGATTCGAACCGGGAATCCCTAGTGCTGAGAGGCGAACGTGCTGACCACTAAGCCACCGTGCCGCCTAGTATTATTTAGTGTGCGAAATTGTTTACAGTATGGTTTGTCATTCATTCATTCATTATCTCCCGCTTTATCCTCTATTAGGGTCACGGTGGGGTTCCCCATGCTCATCCAGGGGAGAACGTCTCGGACGCTGGGCAGATAGACCCAGGACAGGGCGCCAATCCATCGCTGGGTACACACTCACACACTCAAGCACACCCTATATGGGGCTCAATTAACTTGATCCATGTTTTTGGACTGTGGGAGGAAACCGGAGAACCCGGAGGAAACCCATGCAGACACGGAGAGAACATGGAAACTCCACCCAGATGGGGATTCGAACCGGGAATCCCTAGCGCTGAGAGGCGAGGTTTGTCATGTATTTATTAAAACATTTATTAACACGTCAATACGTGGGAACTGACTGAAAGATACTGTATAGCTTTGTGCAAGAGATTTTTTTGAGTCGTATTAAACCAAAATTGTAAGCTTGATTAAAAATAGGTCTATTGTTGTAAACGAATGTATATGTTGTAATTAGTTTATAATATGTCTGTGCTGTGTTGGCGTAGATTTTGAAGTTAGATTAGTATGAGATCGTGTTGGTGTTTCGCTCGGAAAGTTGCGAAATGAGAGCGGCACGGTGGCTTAGTGGTTAGCACGTTCGCCTCTCAGCGCTAGGGATTCCCGGTTCGAATCCCCATCTGGGTGGAGTTTCCATGTTCTCCCCGTGTCCGCGTGGATTTCCTCCGGGTTCTCCGATTTCCTCCCACAGTCCAAAAACATGGATCAAGGTCAATTGAATTCTCAAAATTGCCCCATATAGAGTGTGTCTGTGTGAGTGAGTGAGTGCCCAGCGATGGATTGGCGCCCTGTCCTGGGTGTATCTGCCCAGCGCCCGAGACGTTCTCCCCTGGATGGGCATGGGGAACCCCACAACGACCCTAATAGAGGATAAAGCGGGAGAGAATGAATGAATGAATGAATTTATTAACACGTCAACACATGGGAACTGACTAAAAGATACTGTATAGCTTTGTGCAAGAGCGTGGGTTTCCTCCGGGTTCTCCGGTTTCCTCCCACAGTCCAAAAACATGGATCAAGTCAATTGAATTCTCAAAAAAAAATATTGCCCTATATAGAGTGTGTCTGTGTGAGTGAGTGTGTGCCCAGCGATGGATTGGCGCCCTGTCCTGGGTCTATCTACCCAGCGCCCGAGACGTTCTCCCCTGGATGGGCATGGGGAACCCCACCGCGACCCTAATAGAGGATAAAGCGGGAGAAAACGAATGAATGAATTTATTAACACGTCAACACGTGGGAACTGACTAAAAGATACTGTATAGCTTTGTGCAAGAGCGTGGGTTTCCTCCGGGTTCTCCGGTTTTTTCCCACAGTCCAAAAACATGGATCAAGTCAATTGAATTCTCAAAAAAAAATATTGCCCCATATAGAGTGTGTCTGTGTGAGTGAGTGTGTGTCCAGCGATGGATTGGCGCCCTGTCCTGGGTGTATCTGCCCAGCGCCCGAGATGTTCTCCCCTGAATGGGCATGGGGAACCCCACCGCGACCCTAATAGAGGATAAAACGGGAGAAAATGAATGAATGAATTTATTAACACGTCAACACGTGGGAACTGACTAAAAGATACTGTATAGCTTTGTGCAAGAGCATGGGTTTCCTCCGGGTTCTCCGGTTTCCTCCCACAGTCCAAAAACATGGATCAAGTCAATTGAATTCTCCAAATTGCCCCATATAGAGTGTGTCTGTGTGAGTGAGTGAGTGTGTGCCCAGCGATGGATTGGCGCCCTGTCCTGGGTCTATCTGCCCAGCGCCTGAAACGTTCTACCATGGATGGGCATGGGGAACCCCACCGCGACCCTAATAGAGGATAAAACGGGAGAAAATGAATGAATGAATTTATTAACACGTCAACACGTGGGAACTGACTAAAAGATACTGTATAGCTTTGTGCAAGAGCATGGGTTTCCTCCGGGTTCTCCGGTTTCCTCCCACAGTCCAAAAACATGGATCAAGTCAATTGAATTCTCCAAATTGCCCCATATAGAGTGTGTCTGTGTGAGTGAGTGAGTGTGTGCCCAGCGATGGATTGGCGCCCTGTCCTGGGTGTATCTGCCCAGCGCCCGAGACGTTCTCCCCTGGATGGGCATGGGGAACCCCACCGCGACCCTAATAGAGGATAAAGCGGGAGATAATGAATGAATGAAAGTTGCGAAATGAAGTTTTTGAGTGAATGCGATCTTAATTTCGAATGTCGGCCTAGTGGGATATTTAGAGGTTAAGGCTTGACAGTCGGTGAGGATCTGGCAACCTGGTGGAGGACGCAACAGCGGCGGCGGCAGCAGCAGCAGCAGCTCGGGGTTGTCTGGAATTCATGAAAAAAAAAGAAGCTTGCAGCCACGAAGCCTGAAGTCTGTTTGAGGGACCGAAAAAAGCTCCGGGCTTCTGAGGGCGAGATAACGCGGGCTTGGGGAGCGTGCGGAGCCGCGCCGCTGCTAACGGACGAGGTTGGGGTGAAATGCAGCTCGGCTGAAGCGAAACTGTGGGCCTGCATGGAGAAACTTTCCATCCGAGTGTGGAAACATTGTTGAGCGCGGCTCTGACGGCTCCGCTTTTCGGAAGGAGCTCCCGGAGGAGACGGGGAACGCTTTGGAGCAGGCGGCCGGCGATCCAGAGGGAGAGGGAGAGGGAGACACGCCGCGTGGGGCTATTTGGACAGATTTAGCTCTTTTCGCTGATCAACGCGCCCCCGGTCTTATCAATATTTCTGGATCTTTTCTGCGTCCTCACGGGCCCTCCGGCCGACAGCGGAATGGACGTCGTGTGCTTTTAGGTTGCCGCCGAGCAGATCGCCGCTTTTGAAGCCGAGCCAGCTTGTGGGAGACTCGGGGATATAAAGGGCTGATATCCGGAGTGGGAGGACAGGAAAGGACGGGGCTCCTGGGTGGGAAACAGGCCCCTCTGCATTCTGCCCCGACACGCATTCAGACGTCCGCGCCGGGGCTCGCGATCCGAACGCACCGCGGGGATTATGGAAGAGAAGGCGTTTTCAGGTGGGCTTCAGGATTTGCGAGGGCTTACGGTGTTCCACATGAAGCGCGCTGTCACCGCCGAGCTCAGCATGTAATCGACATTCCTCCACTGGGTTCTGCCATGCTCAACAGGGCGAATGCCAACTTTCGGCCGTGCCCTCGATCTCATCCGATCCTCGGTGTGAAATGAGTTTGATTCCGGCACGATCTCGATCTCGATCTCGAAAAGCCCAGAAACACAAGCTTGTGATTTGTAAACATGAACGAGCTGGAAGATTTGACACGGATCTGGCCTGTGCATAGTGGAACGTGAACTATTTCCCCCAAGAAGGGAGGGGGGATTGAAAGCTTCAAAGCTTCAAAGCTTCAAAGATTCAAAGATTCAAAGCTTCAAAGATTTAAGGTCTGTAGATCCCCAAACCCACGCCTTTATCCAACACATATCTGGCAGCATGGCTACGTTTAGGAAATCCCATAATGTTCTAGCAGCCACAGAATACCACCAAACGCCATACTGATAAGAAGTAGCTCCCTATTCCAGAAAGCTTTCGATCAGGATTCTTATTGAAGGCATTTAGCGTTTATGTGGAGCTGTTCGAAATGCCCCCTTGAAAAGTGCCGTGTTGCTGCTGACGTCAGCCGTGCCCGCTTCGTACACTGACGGGATAGATGGATAGATCGCCTTTTTTTGTTTTTTCTACAATCCCCCGAAGAGGACAAGTATAAAGTGGCTTCATTTCCTCGAGACATCTTTTTTGGTCCTTTCCCTTCAGCCAGTGCCTTTGATTTCCTGACATGTAAGAATTTGGAGTTGCCATGGCGTCCCCTCGGCACCCTCAGCGGGTGCCCAAGAGCACGGCGGTGACCTGCGACGGTGCAGGAGGTGGTGCTGTCGTCCGAATCAGCGATCCGAAGCGGGTGTCCATTGAGAAAGAGTCATCGAGCTGGGGGGAAAGCTCCCAGCCGTGCAAGTACAGCATCTCCTCCAGCTGCAGCTCGGCCGAGTCCGGGATCCGCAGGACGGTGGTGAGCGGCCTGCGTGTTCATAGGAGGGTGCCGCAGCTGTTCGAGAGGTCGGCGGCGCAATGCTGGGATCCCAAGTTTGACTCGGCTACGCTCGAGGAGGCATGCCGGGAGCGCTGCTTCCCTCAGACCCAGAGGCACTTCCGCTATGTGCTGCTCTACTCGGCAGTTACTGCCTCCCTATGGGGGGTGTACTTTGGTATCAACCACACAAGGTGCGCCCCTGCCAACTTTCTGTTTCCGACTGTGAGTTTTATCATCCTGTGCCTCCTGCTGATCCTGTTCACGTTCTCGCGCCCTTATGCTCGGCTCTACAACCAGGCATCGTTGCTGCTTATTCTGATCACATTTTGCATCACGCTTGCACCACAGACCCAGTCAGTCTACTTGGCAAACTTTGACCGCCAGGCAGACGCAAATCTGACCCAGCCGCCACCTACCGGTGCATGTATCTCTCCAGTTGGGACGTTTTCTCTGGGGATGGAGGTCCTACTGTTGCTCTACAGCATGCTTCACCTTCGCCTGTATGCTGCAGTACTGCTGGGACTGTTGTATTCGGTGCTTTTCGAGACCCTGGGGTGGCTCCAAGTGAACAATGAGGATGTTGGATTGTTGGACTCAACCCGTGAAGCGACTCTGCCCTGGCTGGTGCCCGGGAAAGCCCTCCTGCACTTGTGCGCGCATGCAATTGGAATCCACCTGTTCATCATGTCGGAGGTACGTTCTCGCAGCACGTTTTTGAAAGTGGGCCAGGCCATCATGCACGGGAAGGAACTGGAGGTGGAAAAAGCACTCAAAGAACGCATGATCCACTCGGTCATGCCCAGCTCAGTGGCAGATGCGCTGCTGAAGCATAGCGACGAGGAAAGCGAGAGCTCTGGGAAACGCTACAGCGCAGACACTTGCTCGACCTCCGTGTCCGCTGTCGGCGCTTCCTCCTCCAGCCCAAAGAACAACAAGCGAAAGAAGACGTCCATCCCGCGTTGCCAGATGATTTTCCGGCCCTTCAACATGAAGCGCATGGATCCCGTCAGCATCCTTTTTGCCGACATCGTAGGCTTCACCAAAATGAGCGCCAACAAGTCTGCGCCCGCTCTGGTGGGCTTGTTGAACGACCTGTTCGGGCGTTTCGACCGACTCTGCGAACTGACCTGCTGCGAGAAGATCAGCACTCTTGGCGACTGCTACTACTGCGTTGCCGGCTGCCCCGAACCGCACCCGGATCACGCCTACTGCTGCGTTGAGATGGGATTGGGAATGATCCAGGCCATAGAACAGTTCTGCCAGGAGAATTCCGAGACGGTGGACATGCGAGTGGGTGTGCACACGGGAACCGTGCTCTGTGGCATCCTGGGAATGAAGCGATTTAAATTCGATGTTTGGTCCAATGATGTTAATCTGGCCAACTTAATGGAGCAACTTGGCGTGGCTGGAAAGGTCCATCTCTCTGAGGCTACAGCCAGCTTTCTGGATGACCGCTACGAGAGCGAGGATGGCAGAGTGAAAGAACGCGTAGGCCAGAGTTTTGCTGATCAACTCAGAGGTATGACCATGTATAAGGTTTATTTTTTCAACTGTTGCTTTACCTAAACAATTATTTTCACAGCTTTCATCAATGTGAGAACAGAAAAGAGTTCAGGAGGTAGCTAAAAAGGCTCTGGGTAGCTAAAAGTTGACACATTTACTGTATATTTCCTGAAGGTATCATAAAATTGGTCTTGGATTATGTGGGTGAATTGGTTGAATAGGTTTTTCTTCAGGGGGCGGCACGGTGGCTTAGTGGTTAGCATGTTCTCCTCTCAGCGCTAGGGATTCCCGGTTCGAATTCCAATCTGGGTGGAGTTTCCATGTTCTTCCCGTGTCCAGGTGGGTTTCCTCCGGGTTCTCCGGTTTCCTCCCACTGTCCAAAAACATGGATTAAGTCAATTGAGTTCTCCAAATTCCCCCATATAGAGTGTCTGTGTGTGAGTGTGTGCCTAGTGATGGATTGGCGCCCTGTCCTGGGTGTATCTGCCCAGCGCCCGAAACGTTCTCCCCTGGATGGGCATGGGGACCCCCCGCGACCCTAATAAAGGATAAAGTGGAAGATGATATTTGGATGGATGTTTTTCTTCATTTTATTTAGTATTGTCTATATTTTCCAGCTTCTGCTCAACTTAGTAGTTTACCAGCTTGGGGTTAATGAGGTCATTATAAACTTTTATTATACAATCATTTATTCATTTTTATCTGTGCTCGGCATGGGATGATAGATTTTGATGCTATGATTATTGTTACGATAATAGTATTATTACAATTATTATGTAGTAATTTACTTTGCCAAAAAAGTGCCAGAAATCACAGAAACAATGGTTTCATGACGATGGTGCTCATACAATTAAATAAATGTAACATTTTTAATCATTGCGGCACGGTGGCTTAGTGGTTAGCACGTTCGCCTCTCAGCGCTAGGGATTCCCGGTTCGAATCCCCATCTGGGTGGAGCTTCCATGTTCTCCCCGTGTCTGCGTGGGTTTCCTCCGGGTTCTCCGGTTTCCTCCCACAGTCCAAAAACATGGATCAAGTCAATTGAATTCGCCAAATTGCCCCATATAGAGTGTGTCTGTGTGAGTGAGTGTGTGCCTAGTGTTAGATTGGCGCCCTGTCCTGGGTCTATCTGCCCAGCGCCCGTGATGTCTCCCCTGGATGGGCATGGGGAACCCCACCACGACCCAAATAGAGGATAAAGCGGGAGATAATGGATGGATTTTTAATCATGATTAACTGCATAAACGATTAATTGTCTCATCCCTAATCTGTACTAATACTGTATAAATCAATATCTACAGTTATTTTCTCAATTCTTTTAAACTATACCCGAAACATTTGAGTTTTATGTGTAATGAGAATAGAAAAAAAGTCACCTTTATTAAAAAAAGAAAAAACATGGCCTGTAATATTTTTCAATGTCTTTTTAATAATTAGGTTTCATTCTAAAAAGGTGTAAAATGCTTTATGGGCTTTCTGTGAAAGCTTTTTAAACGACTGTTTACTCTGTTTAAATGGTAACATTTCCTTCTGTGGGGTTGAAGCTTCTAAAACTGACATCAGCCTCGTCGGAGGACTGCAGCTCTCTATTTTTTGGTGCTTGGCCTTCCCTTGACCTGATCGTGTGTAAACCTGGACAGTGTTGGCAGCTCATTCTGCATCCGTGCCCTCAATGTTTACATAGTGTGTTAGCATTTGGCTGTGCATATTTGTACGGAAGCGATAGCAGCTTATTAGAAGAGAAAACAAAAAGCCAGCTATAGCGTAGGAGGGTTTCGTGCCAAAACAGTGACCAGTATAGGCCCAGGTTCTAAGATCCGACTCAAACCAGTCCTGTGGCCAAACTTTGGTTGCACTGCGCCATTTAAATCATACCTTATAATGGGTATGATTTAATAGTCTCACGTTTTTAATGTTAGGAATCATGATGTATTGGTTTAATATCCATATTGTACAGGGACAGGGTGCCAATCTATCGTTGGGCACACACTCATTTTCACACACTATATAGGGGCCATGAAACAGGTCTTGTTTTTGGAGTGTGGACAAAAACCAGAGAACCTCAAAAAAAAACCCTATGCTGACATGGGGAGAACATGGTAAAGTTGCATAACTGATCAACTGCAGACGTGCTAAGCACTACGTCACCGTGCCGCCCAAGGTTCTCACAATAGGTTTCTAGAATTGACACATTTTTTAATTGACTTGATACATAGACGTGTTCCTTGGCCTTTTCGCTTGGACACACTGTTCCAGTTGAGGCAACAAACCTTTTTATGGGCTTCATGGGAGGCGCTGAATCACTCCAGTACATATACTATGTTGCTCCCAAGTTATTTTGTCACATCTTTAGAGGAATGCTTGCTGTTTGCCACCGATTTAAAGGTGCCTTGAAGCCCTTCAGTTGTCGTGTGCTAGTTCATGTATTTACACTAACTTGGGGTGATACGGTGGTTTAGTGTTTAGCATATTCACCTCTCAGCGCTAGGGATCCAGATTCGAATCCCGATTTGTTTTCTTGTCTACATGGGTTTCCTCTGGGTTCTCCCGTTCCTCTCAAAGTCTACTTTGTTGGCTAAATTGGCTACTCTAAATTGCCCCTATATAGTATGTGTGTGTGTGTGTGTGTGAGAGAGAGAGGGTTAGTGAGTGAGTGTGTGTATGTGTGCCCAACGATGGATTGGCACCCTGTGCTGGGACTATCTGCCCAGTGCCTGAAACGGTTCCCCTACAGACCAAAACATTGCTATAAGTTGAATGGTTAATTTAGATGTGTCCCTGGGTGTTATGGACCAAGATGGTTCAAGGTGTACTGTTCCCCTCCTTTCAGCATGTACATTCTATAATGGGCTCTAGAGATGGATGTTTGAGAAGGTGCTGATAGCTTGGTCCATGTTTCATTTGCTGTTCTACTTTAGTTTAGTGCTGGGTTAAAATCTACCAGGAGCATGGCGTTTCAGCATGTCAGATCATGTGTTGGTTTTAAAAGGGATTGGTGAAGTTGTGTGATTTGCATCAATCTGTTGTGCTGCTTCATTCTTGTAATGATGACTAATTCTTCCAGAAATACATTTTTCTTCAGACATTATACTTTCGAATATAATCTAGAACCATCTTGTCACAAAGCTCGTTCCCCAGATGTGAACAGCTACGCGGAGCAATCGCGTACGCCGCTCGCGCATAGTGAGCGCTTCCCGGGCACCGGCTACGCGGGGAATACTGCGTACGCCGGCCCAAACGGAGGGAACACACTCCCACGAGTGCGACCTGCACGGAGCTATTGCGCAGCGACGCACCGTGGCAGAACGCGGAAGGAGAAAAATCCAGAAACACCGGGATAAAAACCAAACCGAATTTATTAAAAACTGGTGACGGAACACCAACAAAAAGGGGGAACAACGAACAAAGTAACATTGGGTATGATAACCACAAAACAAAGACGTGCTCCGACTTGAGGGACAACGGAAACTAAATAACAACCCAACTAATCATGTGCACAGAAACAAACCAATCACCCAGTTGAGACAATTAAGAACCCAAACGAGGGACAGGTGCCCCAGGCACCTGTGACACATCTGTTTCCTGGTTTCCATTTTTTTTCATCAGAACCTGTGACTTAGGGAAACTGACACACCCCTAAAGCACCTGTACTTGAAAACAGCTATGGAGTTATATTATGGAGTGAATTTTATGCCAAAACGTTCAACTGAAATAAAACACAGACGCAAAATGTAAAAAAACTTTCACGATGACCATTAATTCAGTGAAGACCTGCGCGACACTAATTCTGTAACTGTCCATTTCCATCTATCCAGTATCTTCCGCTTTATCCTCTATTAGGGTCGCGGTGGGGTTCCCCATGCCCATCCAAGGGAGAACGTTTCAGGCGCTGGGCAGATACACTCAGGACAGGGTGCCAATCTATCGCTGGGCACACACTCACTCACACAGACACACTCTATATGGGGCAATTTTGAGAATTCAATTGACTTGATCCATGTTTTTGGACTGTGGGAGGAAACCGGAGAACCCGGAGGAAACCCATGCGGACACGGGGAGAACATGGAAACTCCATCCAGATGGGGTTTCGAACCGGGAATCCCTAGCGCTGAGAGGAGAACATGCTAACCACTAAGCCACCGTGCCGCCGAAACTGTCATTTTTAAATGTTTTAATTTTCATTCATTCATTCATTATCTCCCGCTTTATCCTCTATTAGGGTCGCGGTGGGGTTCCCCATGCCCATCCAGGGGAGAACGTCTCGGGCGCTGGGCAGATAGACCCAGGACAGGGCGCCAATCCATCGCTGGGCACACACTCACTCACACAGACACACTCTATATGGGGCAATACTTTTTTTTGGACAATTCAGTTGACTTGATCCATGTTTTTGGACTGTGGGAGGAAACCGGAGAACCCGGAGGAAACCCACACAGACACGGGGAGAAGATGGAAACTCCATCCAGATGGGGATTCGAACCAGGAATCCCTAGTGCTGAGAGGAGAACGTGCTAAGCACTAAGCCACTGTGCCAATTTTAATTTTAGTCTATTACGTATTGAATTAGTTACAGGGCTGGGTGTACTGTTTAGTAACCTAATAAAAAGAATTGTGGAAAAATGAGGATTTTGCTTTTGAAACTGATAAGACAGTTTGATAATTTTATCCACCCCTTACAGTAATTGGTTAATGATTTATGCGGTTTTATGAATTACCTCGGTTAGATTGTATATGATGATGTGGATGTTCGGAAAGACTAAAAGCTGAAAGTGTTGTTCAGACTTTTATCAGTGACCCTGAGCACCAGGTTAAACTTTAAAACTTTGGATCCCTGTACACATACTGGTATTTTATTTATATATATATATATGTATTTCTGTGGAAATTTAGTCTCAAACTTTAGAAATTTAAACTAACCCTAACCAATAAAGTAGACAAAGAACCAAATGAAACAACATTAAACAAAAAAATATAAAGAACACATTTATACCTTTTCATTATCTCCCGCTTTATCCTCTATTAGGGTCGCGGTGGGGTTCCCCATGCCCATCCAGGGGAGAACATCTCGGGCACTGGGCAGATAGACCCAGGACAGGGCGCCAATCTATCGCTGGGCACACACTCACTCACACAGACACACTCTATATGGGGCAATTTGGAGAACTCAATTGGCTTGATCCATGTTTTTGGACTGTGGGAGGAAACCGGAGAACCCGGAGGAAACCCACACGGACACGGGGAGAACATGGAAACTCCACCCAGATGGGGATTCGAACCGGGAATCCCTAGCGCTGAGAGGAGAACGTGCTAACCACTAAGCCACCGTGCCACCCCCATTTATACCTTTTGGAATTTATCATTTCCTTCCAATGGGTTGAGACGATTAATCTTTTTTGTAAATGTCTGAATTAAAATTGTCACAATCTCACAAAAATTCATATTAGATGAATTTTTAGATGGCAGGAACTTTAGACCAAGTGGAGCAACTCGGATGAAACATAAATAAAATGACACAGCACACTTGTTTGTTTTTTTGTCCTTATAGGAAAAATCTTTCAATAGATTTTCAATCTATTTCAATAGTTATTATTTTTAACTTCAATAAAAAAAGGTTTAATATTTTGTATTAATATTCAGCAAAACCCTGATTTAAAATGTTTGGATTAAATTAAACATACAAAAATCTATCTGTCTAAAAATCTAGAAAATTCTAAATGGTTGTAAGGTTGTTACAAACGTTCAAGCAACATTTAAAGCTAGATTCTTTTCCCAAACAACTTAATTCAGCCGGTTACAGAGTACCGGAAAGGAGCAACAGTATTTAGTATCAACATTTTTTTATTGTTTCACAGTGGTTACATTCAAGAGCACAAATAAATACGGCCACACCTTCACACACAAACCTGCAAGAAGTCATGCTTCACCCCGTTTGCCGCAGCCTCTCTGAGCTGCCTGTCTGTCCACACATGCAAATTGAAATTTGAATCTGTTCCAGATTTAACCAAATATTTATTATTTCCTAATAAAACTAGTAAAGAAAATCAAATAATAACCTTTAATTTCAAAATCTCCCAAATAAGCTGAGGTGCTTTTCTTCAGATTATTGGGGTAGATTTAGTGGCGGGTGCCACGGTGGCTTAATGGTTAGCACGTTCTCCTCTCAGCACTAGGGATTCCCGGTTCGAATCCCCATCTGGGTGGAGTTTCCACGTTCTCCCTGTGTCCGCGTGGGTTTCCTCCGGGTTCTCCGGTTTCCTCCCACAGTCCAAAAACATGGATCAAGTCAATTGAATTCTCAAAAATTGCCCCATATAGAGTGTGTCTGTGTGAGTGAGTGTGTGCCCAGCGATGGATTGGCGCCCTGTCCTGGGTCTATTTGCCAGCGCCCGAGGCGTTCTCCCCTGGATGGGCATGGGGAACCCCACCGCGACCCTAATAGAGGATAAATCGGGAGATAATGAATGAATGAATATGTAACGTGTGAAAATAAATTAGAATAAACCTGGGGCTGCCTCAGTCGTATAGGTCTTTAATGGCTGGTCAGTTTTCGTGAAGGGCTTTTTGGAAAGAATGTCGAATCAATTTCAAATGAAAAAAACGAGTTCAGTAATAAAGTCAGCTAAATGTTAAGTTCCAACCGAGTTTATTTTGATGGACGGTAAGTTCTCCATTTTTTGTCTATAATGTAATCCTATACTAGTGTCGTGACACTGAATGGGTTCTTCATGCCCATTCAGGGGAGAATGCTTTGGGCGCTGGGCTGATTCACACAGACACACCATATCGGGGCAATTTAGGGCAGCCAATTCACCTTGCATCCATGTTTTTGCATCCATATGCTAACCATAACGCCAGTGAACACAGAAATATTTTTTTTGGCCAAATAAATTTGGTTACTGAATATTTGGTGCATCTTTAGTATAAGGATATATTGAAGTACACACTGGGTGTTGGCACTCTAATGACCTCTAGTCAGCTGCCAACCCACCCCGCTGTCACAGTCTCTTTGTGGAGGGTGTGAAAAGGGTGTGAATGGCCAAATACACATACACAATAACACTAGAAGCACCATGACTCACAACTCTGTTGTGAGGTGGGTTATGTCAGCATCGGCCTGTTTGGTGTGGAGCTATTTCTGGTGTTTTCCTCAGATACTGCTCAGTCTGTGTTGTAAGAGGACATAGTAGCTAAGTGTTTTGGGTACAACTCATCTCTAGGAATAGAGCAACACCCACTGCACTGGAGAATTCGTACAGTGCTCATTAGCTGGGTTTCTCTATAATGCGGTTGAAAGGTACTTGGATGTCTTTTATTGTCAATTTACAAAAAACAGAGATCCAGCACAAGGAATTTGCTATTTGACCATTGCAACTTGGTCCACCATGATACAGAGCAGAAAAGGTTAAAAGCTCTTGTTCACAGAACCACACTGTCTATTTTGGTGGACCTTGGTTTGAACCCACAACCTTCCTGTTAACAAACCAACACTCCAAACACTGAGTTATGATTAGTTTTCAAACGTTTTTATTTTGGTGGACCTGGGTTTGAACCCACAACCTTCCTGTTAACAAACCAACACTCCAAACGCTGAGTTATGATTAGTTTTCAAACGTTTTTATTTTGGTGGACCTGGGTTTGAACCCACAACCTTCCTGTTAGCAAACCAACACTCCAAACACTGAGTTATGATTAGTTTTCAAACGTTTTTATTTTGGTGGACCTGGGTTTGAACCCAAACCTTCCTGTTAACAAACCAACACTTGAGTTATGATTTTTTCAAACGGGTGGACCTGGGTTTGAACCCACAACCTTCCTGTTAACAAACCAACACTCCAAACGCTGAGTTATGATTAGTTTTCAAACGTTTTTATTTTGGTGGACCTGGGTTTGAACCCACAACCTTCCTGTTAACAAACCAACACTCCAAACGCTGAGTTATGATTAGTTTTCAAACGTTTTTATTTTGGTGGACCTGGGTTTGAACCCACAACCTTCCTGTTAGCAAACCAACACTCCAAACACTGAGTTATGATAGGTTTTCAAACGTTTTTATTTTGGTGGACCTGGGTTTGAACCCACAACCTTCCTGTTAACAAACCAACACTCCAAACGCTGAGTTATGATTAGTTTTCAAACGTTTTTATTTTGGTGGACCTGGGTTTGAACCCACAACCTTCCTGTTAACAAACCAACACTCCAAACGCTGAGTTATGATTAGTTTTCAAACGTTTTTATTTTGGTGGACCTGGGTTTGAACCCACAACCTTCCTGTTAACAAACCAACACTCCAAACGCTGAGTTATGATTAGTTTTCAAACGTTTTTATTTTGGTGGACCTGGGTTTGAACCCACAACCTTCCTGTTAGCAAACCAACACTCCAAACACTGAGTTATGATTAGTTTTCAAACGTTTTTATTTTGGTGGACCTGGGTTTGAACCCACAACCTTCCTGTTAACAAACCAACACTCCAAACGCTGAGTTATGATTAGTTTTCAAACGTTTTTATTTTGGTGGACCTGGGTTTGAACCCACAACCTTCCTGTTAACAAACCAACACTCCAAACGCTGAGTTATGATTAGTTTTCAAACGTTTTTAAAAACGCATGGTACTTCTGGCGGCGACACGGTGGCTTAGTGGTTAGCACGTTCGCCTCTCAGCACTAGGGATTCCCGGTTCAAATCCCCATCTGGGTGGAGTTTCCATGTTCTCCCCGTGTCTGCGTGGGTTTCCTCCGGGTTCTTCGGTTTCCTCCCACAGTCCAAAAACATGGATCAAGTCAATTGAATTCTCCAAATTGCCCCAAATAGAGTGTGTCTGTGTGAGTGAGTGTGTACCCAGCGATGGATTGGCGCCCTGTCCTGGGTCTATCTGCCCAGTGCCCGAGATGTTCCCCCCTGGATGGGCATGGGGAACCCCACCGCGACCCTAATAGAGGATAAAGTGGGAGATAATGAATAAATGAATGAATGAATGGTACTTCTGGCATTTTTGTTTACATACAAAGGTAAGCTCTGCTAAGCTATTTTTTTTTTCTTCACCAGTTAAAGCGTTCTGTGCTGTATAGGCCTCTCTTCTGAGCATCAACACCATGTTCAAGTTTTAGTTCTCGGTTATTGGTGCCTTTCTAATAACCGGTTTTATTCACATAAATCAATCAAGAAGGAATTATAACATCAACTGCTTAGGTTAGGGCAGCCTGGGTGGTGTAGCATGGAAGAAATGAATGTTCTGAGACAATGGACGAAAAGATGCGTCATGGTTTCAGTTTTATTGTGTGGACAAAACAAAAACGATCTTTATTTTTTAGGATTTCAATATTCAATACAAAATATCACTGCTGTACAAAGAAATGAATGACGTATCCGTATCACTTAAACAAAGCAGATGGCCGTAAATTATATATTTAAGATATTTTTATCCAAAGAGACTTACAAATAAGAGACACAAGTCAGTAGTTGAGGAAAAACTAAATACAGTGTAGCACTACGAAAGCTGATCTTAATCCAGTCTGGCATCAGTGAATAGTTACATTGACCCATTTTGTAATTTTGTTTCATTTTTTCTTATTGTAAGTGTCTATGGATTTGATGTGTTTTGAGTTGTGATTCAGCCTTGCTGGCAGAGTTGGGAAGATCATTCCAACATTTAGAGTTGTTTATAAGAGCGAGAGAGAGATGGATAGATTTACTGCGCAGCAAAGCTCGTACCGTTAAGACAAGTAACAAGTATATATCCTAGGGGTGAGCTGCAATAGTCGCTGATTCGAAGATTCGATTCGGAGAACCGTACTCGACTATGAACCTCATAGTCGAATGTACCATTTTGACCACATGGGGGTGCGCATGGCTGCTGCTAAGCATTTGTCTTTGTTTTCGTTATATATATAGCCTTTTGTCAAATAAAATCATCCTAATTTTTAGGTTTTTAGGTTTTTTTTTTTTAGGTTTTTCCTTTGAAGTGGAAAAAAGTCCAGAACGGGGATCCCATTTACGGTGCTCTTCTTCCATCTAAATCTTTTTTAAAAACCACGCTTATAGCGCCATCTTGTGGTGAAATTTTAACGGATTTGACTATCAGTCGACTATAGGGAAAATCTGACGAATCAGATTCGACTATGAAAATTCTTTGTTGAATACAGCCCTAATATATACACACACACCATAACTTCACAGCTTAGTTACAGTATATTCTCCTGTACATTTACATTTAGTCATTTAGCAGACGCTTTTATCCAAAGCGACTTACAAATGAGAACATTACAAGTCAGAAGTTATGGAGAAAACCAACTATACTGTAAATTCATCAAACCTGATTGTTATTCGATGCTGCGCCCCCCCCTCCCCCCCCTCTACAACAGGTATTTGTTAAAGATGTACGCATCTTCAGTAGTTTCTTAAAACTGTTTAGTGATTCTGCCTTACGGACAGAGTTGGGAAGAACGTTCCACCATTTTGCAGTGGAACACCACGAAGTGAGAATTAGCTCCTCGGTGAGGTGGAATCGCCAGGCGGCAATCATCACTGGAGCGAAGTGAACGAGTCGGAGTGTATTTTGAAAAGATAGAGTGAAAGTAGGAGGGGAGAAGATCCAGAAATGGTTCTGTAGGCCAGAGTCAGTGACTTGTACTGAATGCAGCAGCTACAGGAAGCCAATGGAGGGAAATGAGTAATGTACAGTCTGTGTCTTGTTACATGTATGTGTAACATAAATGCTGAAATAAAGAATTTTGATTCTGATTCTGACCTCCTTAATGCGAGGGAACAAATAAACACAAAAAAAGAGAAGTGATCCAAACCGCTTTCTCATGCAACAATGTATTTGAAACCAATAGTGTCTTACCATTTTTGTCTTACAGAGTCCTTCCTGTAAACTTTCATTATCTCCCTTTGTTGTTTTTCCCAGCCTGAAACAGAATTTCCTATATTGTTGTTACTCTATTCCTGTTTAATGCCACCTTTTTAATAAGCTATTTTTTAAATGGCTCTTCCATGGACTCAATACGTCATGCTCACACCATGTTAGGTGTCTATTTTAGACATATCGCTTGTCCAATCACTTGTCCTTTGTGTTTTATTCGAAATCTCAGGCCATCACCAAACTTTTTGCCCAGACCTTGTATGTTGTTAGTTTGTTTGTTTCTTTCTTTCTTTTTAATTTTTTTTAAAGAGGGCAGTGGTGGCTCTATAATGGAAAATCTTTTTGTTTGGTTGTACAATGGAAAGTTAAGGGTTTGCCACAGTGTGTGAGTGTTCTGAGGTATTGTTGTCTATGTATTAATCTACTGTACATGTATACAGTCTGTTTTAAATGTTTAGACATATTTGGTTAAATTCTTCATTTTAAGGTCATAAGTAAAAAAAATAAGTAAACAGTTTTGGGAACAGTGTGGCTTGGTGGTAAGCATGTTCACCTCTCAGCGCTGGCGATTTTAATGTTCTCCACATCTTTCTTCGGGTCCTCCATTTTCATCCCACAGTCCAAAAACATGGATTCAAGGTATATTGACTGCTCTAAATTGCCCCTAACTAAATTGCATCTATGTAATGTGTGTGGGTGTATCTACCCAGCGCTTGAAACGTTCTCAATCATCATTCTTTAGTTTTATTTTTCCGTTAAGTTAAATTCAGCAAATATTGTATGCTGACTTAATATTAAATAAATAAATAAATATATATAATCAATATCCCAGCTTTAGATACACTATAGGTACAAAGGTCTGTTGGCATTCAGTGAACTTTTTAGTGCCATGTTACTGGGTTCGAACAGTAATTGCTGATATATAAACACAGTGTACATTCCAGTTTGTTTCAAAGCTGTTTCATTGGGTTGGGGTTGAGATTTTTTTGTAGACCAGAGGCAAAATTTCATCATTTCCTTTTCACACAGAGCAGTGCCATGATGAAACGAGAGTTTCCTCTAATTCTTTTAGTTCACAATAACCACCACGTGTGGTAGCAGCTGGTGTTCTAGCACAGTGCTGTCTCAGTATGATCCATTCATTCTATTACCAATGCTTGATTGTTTACAATTAAACTCTGAGAAGCATCCCATGTTAATGGCAGTGTAGTGTGTAGTACTCCGGTTAAGATGTAGGAAGTGCATCAATTGTAGGTTGTTCAATTTTAAAAATTGATTGCACTCGGAATAAACCACCCTATCATCTCAAGAAGCAGCCACTAAATGTGGATGGAAGCTTTATTCTGTGGTTTATGGTAGGAATACTAAAAGCTCATTATAAAGTATATACTGTTTAAACTACGTGGCTACAAGCTGATACAAAGGTTTGTAAGTATACTTTAGGCCCAGTTCATGTGTCATCCTTGTTAACCTTTTTGAACCATAATCTATTTATGACTTTGTTGAGCACATGCCATAAAAGGATATTTCTGTAACTCGAACTGCAATGTTTTAAGTTATAAATATAAGACTTGAAACAGTATCAGTGGTGTTCACACTGACATCCAAATTCTTTAAAGCCAATTTCAAAATGTAATTGTTTAGTTATTCTGGTTACATGAGGTCGGGGCGCGGTAGCTCAATGGTTAGGGCATTGGGTTATCAATCTGAAGGTTGGTGGTTCAAATCCCAGGTCCACTGCGATTACCAGTGTGGGTCCCTGAGCAAGGCCCTTAAACCTCATTGCTCCAGGGATGTTATGATTAACCCTGTGTTCACCTTGTAAGTCGCTTTGGATAAAAGCGTTTGCTAAATGACCAAAATGTAAATGTAATGTAAATGAGGCCGGATGCACAAAATTTGCATTACTTTTAAAAAGCTTTTAAGTTTTAAAATCCTGAAGGTACTTTTTAGGTTTTTAGGACTGTTTTACACTTAAATGTGGTTGGTCCTGGTGCAGCTCATCATTACAAAATGAGAAATACAATGGGGTGGGGGTTGAAATGTACCGTTAAGTGAGTGGGCGAGCGAGCTGCTTACACACTGAGGAATCGGTCCTCCGCTTTTAACCCATATGTGCAGTCACACACATATATACAGGCATCAGTACAGTGAGCAAATGTCCCCAGAGTGCTGAGCGGCCCTGTACACTGCACCCAAACGTTCTCCCCTGGATGGTTAGGCACTTTTGTAAGGTTAAGCACTAATAACGAATAACTAAGAATGACTGCTTACATTCCACGATCCAATTCACCGTCAAGATGTTCTCTACTAGAGTCCTTCTTACTAAACGGTCACACTGTGCAGTTGGGGATGGATGCTTTGCCCAAGAGCACTTCAGCCAGAGTACTTGGTAGGACCTTCAGGTCACCAGCCTGGTTCCTTAACCACAAACCTACGACTGTTTCCTGCCATCAAACTGTAATTTTAGTTTTTTTTATGTAACTTGTTGAAATTATTTCATTGTAATTGATTACAATGCGGCGGCACGGTGGCTTAGTGGTTAGCACGTTCGCCTCTCAGCGCTAGGGATTCCCGGTTCGAATCCCCATCTGGGTGGAGTTTCCATGTTCTCCCCGTGTCCGCATGGGTTTCCTCCGGGTTCTCCGGTTTCCTCCCACAGTCCAAAAACATGGATCAAGTTAATTGAGTTCTCCAAATTGCCCCATATAGAGTGTGTTTGAGTGAGTGAGTGTGTGCCCTGTCCTGGGTCTTTCTACCCAGCGCCCGAAACGTTCTCCCCTGGATGGGCATGGGGAACCCCACCGTGACCCTAATAGAGGATAAAGCGGGTGATAATGAATGAACGAATGATTACAATGCATGTTTTTACACTACGTTCAAAGTATTGCAACAAAAAAAAACTTTTCACACACAAACATGAATCCAAATATAGTTGCTGGTATAAATGTAGAGTTGCACATTGCATCGTCTCACCTTTACCTAACATTTAATAAGACTGTTGTGTTATAAATATTGGGACACAGGACATAACTGCTCTTCTATCTGCTGGCTCATTAAGTCCTGTAGTTGCAGTGCAACTAATCAATCCAAAGTGTTTCTGCTGATAAGGTACCACCCTCAAGATACACACGTGAGCACACGCTGATGGGCCTTCTCTGTCTGTGTGTCTGTTACAAACATTCTGGCACACAGGCCACTGGAGAAGCCATTTACATTCATGGGTAGATTATACAATTTAAGTTAGAACTATATGTTCATTCACTCCCACAGTATATTAAAAAACTGATCATGATGTTCTATAACCATAAACCAAATGTAATACAACTCATCTGTTATAACAACATTGTCTCTTCTAATAATATTATCCACAAAATTGTAAAGCATGTCCGTGAGTAATCGTGTCTGGACAGTAAAACGAGCTTTTGTAAGGTTAAGCACTAATAACGAATAACTAAGAATGACTGCTTACATTCCACGATCCAATTCACCGTCAAGATGTTCTCTACTAGAGTCCTTCTTACTAAACGCGTCACACTGTTTTTTTTTTTTATTTATTTATTTATTTTTTTTTATATATATATATAGAAAAAAACAGAAAAGAACATTTACCAAACTGCAATTGTACAAAATGGCTTTATATAAGTAATGCTAACATTTGGTTCGAATGAAAAGACTTTATGTTTTAAGACCCATTCAGCCGTTACGTGATTATGCATGGTCCTAAAAGTAAAGCCTAAAACAGTCATTCCACTATATGGAAAAACATTGATGGTGAGGTTTTATTATATCTTTTTATTTTCAGTATCTGAGGGACCTGAACATTTGACCTTACTTTGTGGCAGAACATGCTTATATTTGGCTTTACTATTCATTCATTATCTCCCGATTTATCCTCTAATAGGGTCGCGGTGGGGTTCCCCATGCCCATCCAGGGGAGAACGTCTGGGGCGCAGGGCAGATAGACCCAGGACAGGGCGCCAATCCATCGCTGGGCACACACTCACTCACACAGACACACTCTATATGGGGCAATTTTGAGAATTCAATTGACTTGATCCATGTTTTTGGACTGTGGGAGGAAACCGGAGAACCCGGAGGAAATCCAAGCAGACACGGGGAGAACATGGAAACTCCACCCAGATTGGGATTCGATTCATATTTTGTAAATCCATCCATCCATCCAATATCTTCTGCTTAGAACGCACAGCGTTCTAGCATTCATCATGCTCTCTCTTATCTTTCTGTTTCACTCATTTGCTTTTGTCAGCATTTGGTTTCATTTCATTTGGTTACAGCATTTGGTTTCATTCATATTCGTTTAGTTTCAGTATGCAAACAAACCAGTAACTCATTCACTCATTATCTCCCGCTTTATCCTCTATTAGGGTCGCAGGGGGGGTTCCCCATGCCCATCCAGGGAAGAACGTTTCGGGCGCTGGGCAGATACACCCATGACAGGGCGCCAATCTATCACTGGGCACACACTCACTCACTCACACAGACACACTCTATATGGGGCAATTTGGAGAATTCAATTGACTTGATCCATGTTTTTGGACTGTGGGAGGAACCTGGAGGAAACCCATGCGGACATGGAAACTCCACCCAGATGGGGATTCGAACCGGGAATCCCTAGTGCTGAGAGGAGAACGTGCTAACCACTAAGCCACCGTGCCATGCCGCTGGCTTTACTATAAGAATCTTAATTGTACATGTATATTTTAGCCCCTTTTTGGCCTGGCGGTGCCCATGCTGCGATGACATTTTTAGCCGTGCACGTGTTAATTTACCCATGATTGCTCTTTCTTGGTGGGGATTTAATTTTGCAAAAACTTAATTGAACTAACTTCCACTTCACCCAAATATAAGTTTCCATGCTCACAATAGCACTAACCACTCTTGGCCACCAATCAGTGATACTGCTGCTCGAACCACGTAGCGGTGGCGAGACATCTGGAGCTGCTTCTTGGTGGTTGTAAAAGAGTATATAAACCCCTACAGAGCCCGGAAGAGTATGTATGTCAAATGTCGTGGTAATGGAAGCAATGGTGTGTATTTGTATAGAGAGAGACACACACACAGACATTTATTTTTATGTTTGTAAAACCATATATATATATAACTTCATGTGGAGCCTCAGAGGGACATTTACAAGCTACATATGAATAGCAGTTGAATTAACAACACATCACTGAATCGAACTGGTTTGACTGGTAAAATCCACAACTTTTCTTTGTGTGTGTGTGTGTGTGTTTGTGCGGGCGCGTTTGTTACTATTTCCGTCTTTTCTGTCATAAGTAATAACTAACTGAGTCTAGGCAAGTCTAATTAAAGTTGAGTCCAAGGTTTGTGAGGTGTTGTGTAAATACATAAGTTTGTCAGTGTGGAACTTGTACGCCAATAAACTCACCACACACACACACACACACACACACACAGAAAGCCAAGAGTTCTGTCAGTTAGTGCAGCTCAACCACTACCCACCCCTAAATCATAAAGCTTTCCAGCTTGGTGCATTTACAAATTACCCAAAAAGTGTTGTTATCTGATCTGAGCAGTATATAAAGGTGTTACGGACATGTTTCTGAATTACTGTTAAACGTTTCAGACCAAGTGCCACCCATTATCAAACCAAAACTTTAAAGTACCAAGTTCAAGTTCAAGTCTTTAAAAATATACTGTACTTATCCAATGTTTCCTAAAAGTAAAGGGGCAGTCATATTTACCCCTGGAGCAATCAGGGTAAAGAGCTTTCTTTTGTGTGTGTGTGTGTGTGTGTGTGTTTTACCTATACAAATCCACGTGGTTTTTTTAAATACCCCTTGATTTAACATACTTATTATTTGGAACCTTGCATAGATTTATTTATTCTTTACAACTACCAAAAAGTGACACAAAGGGCTTTATTTTTGCTTAGATTTTTTGCGTGCCGTGAACCACGTAGCAACCAATTCTGCATTAAATATGAAAATAATATCCAAAACGGCAGCACGGTGGCTTAGTGGTTAGCACGTTCTCCTCTCAGCGCTAGGGATTCCCCGTTCGAATCCCCATCTGGGTGGAGTTTCCATGTTCTCCCCGTGTCTGCGTGGGTTTCCTCCGGGTTCTCCGGTTTCCTCCCACAGTCCAAAAACATGGATCAAGTCAATTGAATTCTCCAAATTCCCATATAGAGAGTGTTTGAGTGAGTGAGTGTGTGCCCAGCGATGGATTGGCGCCCTGTCCTTGGTCTATCTGCCCAGCGCCCGAGACGTTCTCCCCTGAATGGGCATGGGGAACCCCACCGCGACCCTAATAATGAGTGAATGAGTTACTGGTTTGTTTGCATACTGAAACTAAACGAATATGAATGAAACCAAATGCTGTAACCAAATGAAATGAAACCCAATGCTGACAAAAGCGAATGAGTGAAACAGAAAGATAAGAGCGAGCATGATGAATGCTAGAACGCTGTGCGGTAGAGAGCTGGAGAGAATGGAGGAATGGACCAGTCATCCAGCTCATCATCCTGCCCTTATATGGAGAAGACTGCGAGAGAAAAGCTGTTTAAAAGTGTTTCGTTCAAAGAAAACGATCAAAGTACACACGTTTAGAATGAGAGAACCTCGGTGTCACATCGGCGTCTCATCTCTGTGTCCTCTCACGTTCTTTTCCTCGCTTTCGACCGTCTTTTTATTGTTACGCCGCCGCACTGTCCTTGCCCTTATCTTCGGTAATCATATCTTCTGTGAATTGTTTCTACAAAACAGAAATCTGTTGCACCAAGTGAAATCAAGTGCAAAAGTTGCAGCAGAAAGACAAAGCTAGTGCGGGTCAAGGGTTATGTGACAGGAAGTGGTGAGTTCTGAGGCGTAGGGAACAGCAAGCCATTTAATGGAGAGTTGTTCTTCAGCCAGTTCTAACCCATGTAAGATTTACCACATGATTAACTTTGTGATGTTGCACCATTAAACCTTTTCTTCAGTGGAGGCAGCAATTCCACACCCTCATTTATTATGCAGCAGTCTTCAGTTTTATCAAGACATTAAACAGAGCTGTAGAGAGATAACAGACCTGAAATTAAAACGAATTTGGAGCAAGTTAAAGCAGGAAAGAACATGAGCACTGTTTAATTACAATAATATAGGAATCCTTGGAATTGTTCAAAGTAAAAAGTAACATTCAAATGTTTGCTCCATTTATTATCCATTTTAGCAGTTCCATTTACTGTAAAGATGGACTTTATTGATGTGAAACTGTTATAAAAATGTTATTTTATTGGCATAATGATTACTGTCTGGTTTTGTAGATAACTTTTCAGGTTTTTTATTACATAGACACTTCTGTCAAATGTTTATTATCGATTTTACAAACATATAAAAATGTCATTCACATGGTCAAAAGAGGCAAGTTATGGTTTCATATTTTGTAAATCCATCCATCCATCCATTATCTTCCGCTTTATCCTATATTGGGGTCACAGGGGGGTTCCCCATGCCCATCTAGGGGAGAACGTCTCGGGCGCTGGGCAGACACACACAGGACAGGGCGCCAATCTATCACTGGGCACACACTCACTCACACATACACACTCAATATGGGGCAATTTGGAGAATATAATTGACTTGATCCATGTTTTTGGACTGTGGGAGGAAACCGGAGAACCCGAGGAAACCCACGCAGGACACGGGGAGAACATGGAAACTCCACCCAGATTGGGATTCGAACCGGGAATCCCTAGCGCTGAGAGGCGAACGTACTAACCACATTTTGTAAATCATTTCATTGGTATATATGATGTTTTAGATTTTGTTACAAACATATTCTAAACATTTGCATAAAGCTGGCTGAACCATGAAGGAAATTATTAAAAATGAGAAAGAATGTTTTATTTGACAAATACAGAACCAATTATTAGTTTAAACACACGCCTTTATTGCCCCACTTATTGTTCTCATTTCCACTTACTGTAAAGATGGACTTTGTAGTTCTACAATTCCAACTGTAGTCCATCTGATACTGTGTATGTCCCATTTACTCTGTTCTCTAATGGTCAGAACACCAATAGTTGCACCATATGCCAATAGTTCCAATAGTAGCATTTGATTGGTGCATTATTCCTATCCCAACAGTGTCACTGAGGTGTTTAAAACCCTCTTACTGCAACAGTGTTACTACAGAACTGACAATAAACAATCCACCACCCAAATTATACCTGTTCTGTGATGGTCCTGACCAATAGAGAACAGAGAACCAACAGAAAACTAACCAAAACAAGAAAGCAGATGTTCTACAGTCTGTAATTGTAAAACTACAAAGTCCATCGAAATGGTAAATGCAGAAAATAAACAATGCGAACAAGAAGTGGGTGTGTCCAAACTTTTGACAGGTACTGTATAATGCTTTCTGGCCTGATGAGCAGTGGTGTCTTTCGAGTGGAAAGTACATATGGACCTTTATAAGCTCAGTAAGTCATGTCATTGTTGAAAATGATGTCATTTCACGGGTCGTAGAGCAGAGTGTCAGGAGATTCCCTGCTCACCGATGAAGATGGTGATGATGAGCAAGATTAGGATGTATGGAATAAAAGTGAGATTGACACTAAGTGTGCCTGCCTGTTTGTGTGTGTTCATGCAGGAATGAAGACCTATCTAATCTCAAGAAGAAAGATGGGCTCTCAATACGGCTGTTCTCAGAATAGTTTGGGGCAAGACTGCAGTGAACCCCAGAGAGCGTCTCCAAACGCACACACCTCTGACCTTGCACATACTGCCATTATGGAACACACTAAGGTGAGATATATCCTTCACAATGACACACACACACAAAAAATGCAGCCTTAAACAGCTAGTGCATCTATTGCCATGGGGAGAAAGACCGTGAAATGTATTTTAAAAATCATGATTTGTGAGCTGGGGGAGTTGTCATCTTGCAGAAAGAAGTTCCCGGGGTCGATTTTTAGGTCAATTTGAACTTTGGGTCTGTATGCTGTGAAGTTTGCATGTTCTCCCCTTGTCTGTTTAGGTTGCTCCGGATTAGATTTAGTCTCACGGACCAAAAAAAAATCATACATAAAGGTCTTATTGTTGAAAATTTGAAATTTGATTTGAAATTTCATCACATGGGCGGCGCGGTGGCTTAGTGATTGGCACGTTCGCCTCTCAGCGCTAGGGATTCCCGGTTCGAATCCTCATCTGGGTGGAGTTTCCATGTTCTCTCCGTGTCCGTGTGGGTTTCCTCCGGGTTCTCCGGTTTCCTCCCACAGTCCAAAAACATGGATCAAGGTCAATTGAATTCGCCAAAATCGCCCCATATAGAGTGTGTTTGAGTGTGTGAGTGTGCCCAGCGACAGATTGGCGCCCTGTTCTGGGTGTATCTGCTCAGCGCCCAAAACGTTCTCCCCTGGATGGGCATGGGGAACCCCACCGCGACCCTAATAAAGGATAAAGCGGAAGATAATGGATGGATTGACTTTGATTTGCAGTTTTATTTCTGCAAAAATATAGACAATTTAAAAAGAATCACAGACACAGTCAAAGGTTCAAAGAAGATGAACTCCAAACCAAACTTATTAAATCAGGTTTTAATGGTGGTGTATGCGTTATAAAATAAAATAGCCTTTCCAAACTGTTACCATAAGCATAAAAGAGTGTAAAGCACCACTGTACACTGTAACATGAGAACACAGTGGTTTTGAAAGTGTGTGAAACCTCCAAAATGTTCTAAAATAGATCAATAGAATTCAGAGGCTGTAACTTTATTACGTTATTTTGGAAAGTGCTATTCATCCGTGAGTGGTAAAAGTCTGTGAACTCAAAAGACATGAGCCAATTACAGATTTTGATGGTATGATTATTGTCCAAGAAACTATGACGATTATTCTGAAATAAGCAACTTTTTAAATAAAGTGCCAGAAATCACAGGATCATTGTAGATTCCTATGTTTGGTATTTATATAAAGCAAAAACTAACACTTCATTCTCAAAAAAAGAAAACGCAGGGCTTTTGGTGAATATTAACATAAAATATTACATTAGTTTGTAAAAATCTATGAGGCGAGTTTCCATGTTCTCTCTGGGTTCTCCGGTTTCCTCCCACAGTTCAAAAACATGGATCAAGGTCAATTGAATTCTCCAAATTGCCCCATATAGAGTATGTCTGTGTGAGTGAGTGTGTGCCCAGCGATGGATTGGCACCCTGTCCTGGGTGTATCTGCCCAGCGCCTGAAACGTTCTCCCCTGTATGGACATGGGGAACCCCCCCGCGACCCTAATAGAGGATAAAGTGGAAGATGATGGATGGATGGATGGAATTTCATCACATTCACTTGTGATTTAACAGTTTGATGTTTTTAAGTGCTTTTTTTGTGTGTGTTTTCCCGTTTAGCCATTATGTGGCTCCTGCAGTGGAGATGCTAGTGTTAATCTGTTAGCTGATGAAGCGAATCAGAACGGCTGTCAGGATGAGTACAGAACTAACAGCAGCACCAAGATCCCCATTTCTGTAAGTTCAATATAAACATTGATAATCAATACATAATTTTTTTTATAGTTCTATAGAAATGAATTCAGTCATTAGGGCGTGGTAGCTCAGTGGTTAGGGTGTTGAGCTATCAATCTGAAGGTTGGGGGTTCAAATCCCAGGTCCACTGAAGTTACCAATGTGGGTCCTTGAGCAAGACCCTTAACCCTCATTGCTCCAGGGATGTTGTGATGAACCCTGTGCTAACCTTGTAAGTCGCTTTGGATAAAAGCGTCCAATAAATGACAAAATGTAAATGTAAATGTGAAAATAGACAATCAAGCATTTTTTAACTCCTTTGAAACTTTCTGATGAGTAACAGATTTAGCAGTATTAAGGATTCATTTAACCCCGGACATGTGAAAGTTTAACCCCAAAGTGTATACATTCCGTTTCAGGTTGATTGACACAATTCACTAAAAAGGTTTTCTTTGATTCTGGTTCTGATTTGTTCAGTCCACTGATTTGTTTTCTCCACATTTCATATCGATGGACTTCGAATTCAGACTGTGGTCCATCTGTTTCCTTTTTTTGTTGGTCTCCTGTGGGTTCTCTGTTCTCTATTGGACAGAACCATCACAGAACAGGTATAATTGGGGTGGTGCATTGTTTATCTGCAGTGACACTGATGTGGTGAGGGGGTTTTAAATTGGGTTATTTAAAAATGAATTGGGTTATTTATTGGACGCTTTTATCCAAAGCGACTTACAAGGTGAGCACAGGGTTCATCACAGCATCCCTGGAGCAATGAGGGTTAAGGGTCTTGCTCAAGGACCCACATTGGTAACATCAGTGGACCTGGGATTTGAACCCGCAACCTTCAGATTGATAGCCCAACACCCCAACCACTGAGCTAACCCGCTGGTTTTAGTGCAGCAGTGCGGCTGTAGTTTCATTTAAACACTTCAGTGACACTGCTGGGATAGGAATAATGCACCAACCAAATAATACCTGCTCTGTGGTGCTACAATTGGGGTCCTGACCATCAGAGAACAGAGTGAAGGAATCTAACACAGTATGTACAGTAGTCCACAAAGATGGACAGATGGACTACAAACTGGAATTGTAGAACTACAAAGTCCATCTTTACAGTAAGTGGAACTGAGAACATGGACAATAAGAGAAGCAAAAATGAGGTGTGTAAACTTTTGACTGATTTTAAAGAGCAAATCTTGCACTCTTTTCAGTCATCTGTCCATTAAGGATTTCTTTATTAATACTAAGCACACACAGAGCAGTTAATTCAAGACCTTAGGACTCAAAAGCTTACATAATAAAGCTGCAATTAGTATCTTGGTATAAATCCTAGATCTTAAATCCTTCTGGCTTCTGACATCTAGTTTAGCAGGAGAGTGGTCTTAGATAATGTGAAATAGGGCTGTATACAACTAAAAATTTTCATAGTCGAATCTGATTCGTCAGATTTTCCCTATAGTCGACTGATAGTCGAATCAGTTAAAATTTCACCACAAGATGGCGCTAAGGGCGTAGTTTAAAAAAAAAAAAATATATATATATATATATATATTTTTTTTTTAAAATATATTTTACTTGTTTTTCTAACAAATGAAAACCTTTTTTTTTCTAGAAATTAGGATGATTTTATTTGACAAAAGGCTATATATATAACGAAAACAAAGACATTTCATGTAAAAACTAATGCTTAGCAGCAGCCATGGGCACCCCCATGTGGTCAAAATGGTACATTCGACTATGAGGGTCATAGTCGACTACGGTTCTCCGAATCGAATCGTCGAATCGGCGAATATTGCAGCTCACCCCTAGTGTGAAACATTTCAAATCCTTTTGTATCCTTCTCTTAAATTGCGAGTCTCTGAAAATGTTTGAAGCAGCTCCTCGGGCAGGTTTAAATTCTTTTAGATTACAATAAAATCTCTGATGACGTTCCACCAAATGTCCCCTAATCAGATCCCTAAAACGGTGAACGGCTTGCTGACGCCGCAGTGTGAAGAGGCGGTGCGTGTGAGCCAGGTCTCGTTCTGTGAGATTCTGCAGAAGGAAAGGAATTTGGCGACGGGCTCAGCGAGTGCCGGTGGAAGCGGGTCGGGGGGGACGGGAACGATGGAACCCTCGGCATTCATCCCGCTCCGCAGCAAAGACTTCCGAGAGAAGAGCGACGTGCACTTTGTGGAAGTGATCAAGGAGGACAGGTGAGGCTGCTGTTATTGAGTATTATTGATGTTGTGAACTTTAACACATGGCAAAAAGACCATGTTTAATAATTGATAACATAATTATTTAATTAATTAATTAATTAATTAATTAAATTAATTCTTAATAATAATTGTTCTGTGATCTCTCTCTCATAGTTTGATGAAGGATTATTTCTTCAAGCCACCCATCAACAAATTAAGCCTCAACTTCTTAGAAAAATCCCTAGAGTCGGCCTACCGCAAAAATTACCAACAAGAGGTACAAAAGTGTGCGCACACTCACACTTTTTCATGCATTGTGAATTCACATAAATTTTCATTTATTCGTAGAGACAAACTCATAACCATTAATACTACCACTATCCTAACTACAACCACCTTACTCAAACCTTAACCCAACCGTAACTAGAACCATGCAGCAAATATAAACTACAAACGTGGACTAGCTAGTGACTGTGTTTGTCCCTGTGGATTTCATATAAATGGTCCCGCACATTTATACCAAAAACTAGATGTGTAACAGGGTGTGCACGGTGGGTCTTAGTGGTTAGCACGTTGGCCCGTCTCAGCGCTAGGGCATTCCTGAAATTCGAATCCCCATCTGGGTGGAGTTTCCATGTTCTCCCAGTGTCTTCGCCCCATCTGGGTTTTCCATCCAGGTTCTCCGGTTTCCTCCCACAGTCCAAAAACATGGATCAAGTCAATTGAATTCTCAAAAATTGCCCCATATAGAGAGTGTCTGTGTGAGTGAGTGTGTGCCCAGCGATGGATTGGCGCCCTGTCCTGGGTCTATCTGCCCAGCGCCCGAGATGTTCTCCCGATGGATGGGCATGGGGAACCCCACCGCGACCCTAATAGAGGATAAAGCAGGAGATAATGAATGAATGAATAGATGTGTAACAGTATATGGATTTATACCAAACCGTTCGGTACGGAGCACATGGTTCGGATCCACCCAGTCGCATGGAGAATACACAGAATAAAAAAATCTAAATGAGTATTAAAAATACTTATTTAATTTTTTTTTTTATCGCATTTAAATAAACCAGATCAAGTACAAAAAACGGATTTTTTTTACAAACCTGAAATATGAATTTGTAGCAGACGATCATAGTAGTGCACTATGCAGTAAGCAGGCTCAGATTTGGGACTTACAGTTTTCAGGTTTTCCACACCGCCCCCTTCAGGTTGTTAACGGTTCTACAGTTGGATAAACCTACACTACAAGCATTTACAACTCTGCTGAATGCCAGACTTAAGACGCATAAAACTACATTTTCCAACAACTACTTTTTAAATCTTTTTTTGACAGATTACAAATCTATTTCATAAGTAAGATATGGTACTGTGACAAAAAATTTTTTATCTAATTTTAAACTATGTTCCATTTATTGTAAAAATATTACATGTACATTTTTTGTCATAACCAATTACTAGAACAATATGAAAATAAAATATATAATATATATATATATAAATATATAAATATATAATATATATTTATCATTCATTCATTATCTTTCGCTTTAACCTATATATATATATATATATATATATATATATATATATATATATATATATATATATATATATATATGTGTGTGTATATGTGTATTTATACGTTCGCTATATATACAGTATAGTATATATATATATAATATATATATATATATATATATATATCTATATATATATATATATATGTATGTATGTATATATGTGTGTATGTGTAATATATATATATATATATATATATATATATATATATATATATATATATTAGCACGTTCGCCTCTCAGCGCTTCGGTTCGAATCCCCATCTGGGTGGAGTTTCCATGTTCTCCCCGTGTCCGCGTGGGTTTCCTCCGGGTTCTCCGGTTTCCTCCCACAGTCCAAAAACATGGATCAAGTCAATTGAATTCTCAAAAATTGCCCCATATAGAGTGTGTCTGTGTGAGTAAGTGTGTGCCCAGCGATGGATTGGCGCCCTGTCCTGAGTCTATCTGCCCAACGCCCGAGACGTTCTCCCCTGGCTGGGCATGGGGAACCCTCCCGCGACCCTAATAGAGGATAAAGCGGGAGATAATGAATGAATGAATATATATATATTTATTATTATTATTATTATTATTATTATTATTATTATATAAAATGTATGTAAAATTTATTATATAAATTTGTATAAAATGTATAAATATTTTATATAAAATGTTGTGTGTGTCAGGTGATGAGCAATGACCCTGTAAAGACCTTTGCCAGCCCCGTCTTCAGCTCTCTGTTGGATGTGATGCTGTCCTGTGCCGTCTTCCTTGCCCTTACGTTCGCCTGCTTCCTCTACCCACTGGTTACAAAAGAGAAGATCCCTGCTTCCACAGTTGGTATTGCCTCTGCAGCTGCTTTGCTGGAGTTTATGTCTCTCCTCCTGTCCGTGCAGTGAGTGAAAACCAGGAGAGCTTCTCTCACTTTCATGTGGTTAATATTAGATAGTACAATAAGCTTTGGAATAAACACTCTGCATCACACAGTGAGCAATCAGTGTGTATGTGTTAAGCAAAGCACTAGCCTAATTTGAATTGTTGCAATCCTACCCTACAGCATGACCTTTTACCTGCACAACGTGTTAAAGTGCACTCAGTCTCTGCTGAAACTGGTGTCTGCCTGGATCCCACGTCACGTTATCGGTGCTGTGCTTGTGTCACTTCCCGCCATCTCTGTTTTTTCACACGTGGCCTGCAGCCTCCACCTGCCCATCGAGGTAAGTCAGTAAAAAAGAAGGTAAATGGGGGGGGGAGTGAGAGCGAGACAGGAAAAGTGTGGGAGAGAAGTTTTTATGAGCATTTGTAGCACCGTTTACAATACAAAATTCCTCCTTTATGTCCTTTATGTGTAGGTTATAATGTTCCTATGCAGTGCCGTCATCATTTCCATCATCCAGTACTGTAACTTCTGCCAGCTGAGTTTCTGGATGCGCTCGGTCCTGGCCACCGCCACCGGCGTGTCTCTGCTTGCTGTGCTCTACAGCACCCCCTCCAGGTTCAGGTAAGATGCTGCAAATGGTGATTTTGTAAAGGATTAACTAACTTAGTAAGGGTGTACAAATCAGACCCCAAAATATCCCAAAAAGTGACTTTATCTGTCGCTTGGTATTGTACTTTGTAATGTGCAACTACATCAACTACAGAAAACAACCCCATAAAGCTGAAAGGGGTATGCACCTGTGTTCTCAGTGACATCACTGTATAACTTTATACAGTCTGATGCTTTCAGACTCAGTTACTGATTCAAAAACTTTTATTTTTTTTAATAATACCACTTGATTATGGATTGTAATTGCAGAGATGCTCATTAGTACATCAAAGACCCCATTATTAGTTCCTGTGCCCGAGGTAACGTCAACTCACAACGGTTCATCAACATTCATTCATTCATTATCTCCCGCTTTATCCTCTATTAGGGTCGCGGTGGGGTTCCCCATGCCCATCCAGGGGAGAACGTTTAGGGCGCTGGGCAGATACACCCAGGACAGGGCGCCAATCCATCGCTGGGCACACACTCACTCACACAAACACACTCTATATGGGGCAATTTTGAGAATTCAATTGACTTGATCCATGTTTTTGGACTGTGGGAGGAAACCGGAGAACACGGAGGAACACCCACGCAGACACGGGGACACGGGGGATTCGAACATGGAAAACTCACCCTAAGCCACCATAAGCATGGGGCAATTTGGAGAATTTAATTGAGATTGTTTTTGGAGGAGAACCCGGACCACGGGGGACTCACCCAATTTGGAGTTTAGACCCAATCCATCGCTGGGCACCCACTCACTCACACACACACTCTATATGGGGCAATTTTGAGAATTCAATTGACTTGATCCATGTTTTTGGACTGTGGGAAGAAACCGGAGAACCCGGAGGAAACTCACGCAGACATGGGGAGAACATGGAAACTCCACCCAGATGGGTATTCGAACCGGGAATCCCTAGCGCTGAGAGGCGAACGTGCTGACCACTAAGCCACCGTGCCGCTCGGTTCATCAACATATTTGTATTAAACGGATGCGGATCTGAATGAAAAAAAAAATTTATATATTAGAATTTTTTTTTTTACTTTTTCTCCTACTGTCCCTTTGCTGCTGTAACTATGTGAATTTTCCCATGATAGGACCAAAAAATATAATCTTTTTCACACTTATGCTTTTGATATTGTTTATGCGTTACAAAAAATGTATTTGGAATATTGTGATGTTCCATCACTGTAAAGGTCTTATCAGTGTAGCAGTTTGAATCTCATGTATGTTGTTACTAAGGCTTGTTTTGTTTGTCTTCAGCAACAGCAGTGCATTTCCTATTACAGGGTAAGTCTACGTTTTTGTACGTTTTTTGATTTCCCCTGTTTATTGTAGGCATGAAATGATTACAAATTTTGATGGAATGATTATTGTCTATAAAATAATTACAATTATAAGATTTTTACGCAATAATTATCTTTACTCAAAAAGTACCGAAAATTACAGGAACGATGCACGGTTTCCCATATTTGTTATTCATTTGTAAACACAAATTAGCATAACGCATATACAGTATATAAAACGTATTTTTCTTATGGATGTGTTCATGACCAGGTTTGTGCACTCTTACTATCAATTAACTGTCATTGTTTTTAATCAGGATGGCACGGTGGCTTAGTGGTCAGCACGTTCGCCTCTCAGCGCTAGGGATTCCCGGTTCGAATCCCCATCTGGGTGGAGTTTCCATGTTCTCCCCGTGTCCGCGTGGGTTTCCTCCGGGTTCTCCGGTTTCCTCCCACAGTCCAAAAACATGAATCAAGTCAATTGAATTCTCAAAATTGCCCCATATAGAGTGTGTTTGAGTGTGTGAGTGTGTGCCCAGCGATGGACTGGCGCCCTGTCCTGGGTGTATCTGCCCAGCGCCCGAGACGTTCTCCCCTGGATGGGCATGGGGAACCCCACCGCGACCCTAATAGAGGATAAAGCGGGAGATAATGAATGAATGAATGAATGTTTTTAATCACGATAATTGGCAAAAACGATTCATTGTCTCATACTTAGTTGATTGTAATTCATATAATATGGCCAACTTGGGTATTGCTTTTAAAAGTTTGTGTTGGGGTCGGCAGTTTTAGAGTCTCACTCCTCCACATACTGTAAGTTTGCATTAATCAGTTAGGCTTGTCTTACTTCTGATGTGGTGAGATGACTGCACTGATAGGTTTGAGGCAGGATTCCAAGTTACATATAAGTAGTAGAACCACATCACCAAAACCCCATTAATGTACTATTCAAAGTTGTGGTCAGTGATTTAAAATGGAGCCTTTATTTTTGTTAAATTGCTGTAATTTATTGTGATGAATTAATACTAAATGTTTATATTAGCATTAGTTGGTGGGGCTGTTATAGTTCACCTAGTATTTCATATTATTTGATTGTTACTGTTTTAGGAACCAAAGCAACATGGGTCTGGATTCTAGTTGGGTGAGTAACGCTCCCACCGCTCTGGACCTGCTGGTGCTGGAGGCCCTCTTGTCCTTCTTCCTTTTGCTGCTCCTTGTCTGGTTCTTAAACCGTGAGTTTGAGATCAGCTACCGGCTGCATTATCATGGTAACGTGGAGGCGTACAAACATCACAGCAAGATCCAGTTCATGCGTAACCAGGCCAACTTGCTGCTCGGCAACATCATCCCAATTCACGTGGCCGAGCAGCTGAAGGTCACGCAGAGCTACTCGAAGGACCATGACAACGTGGGCGTGATTTTTGCCAGCATCGTGAACTTCAGTGAGTTCTATGAGGAGAGCTTCGAGGGCGGCAAAGAGTGCTACCGGGTCCTCAACGAGCTCATCGGTGACTTTGACGAACTTCTGACCAAGCCTGCGTTCTCCTGTGTGGAGAAGATCAAAACCATTGGTGCCACCTACATGGCAGCATCTGGCCTGAACGGGCGTCAGTGCCGCGGACAGGCCCATCCACACGCTCATCTGCGCGCCTTGTTCGAGTTTGCACTGGAGATGATGCGCGTGGTTGACGACTTCAACAAAAATATGCTCGGCTTCCAGTTCAAGCTGCGCATCGGGTTCAACCACGGGCCACTGACTGCTGGCGTTATTGGGACCACGAAGCTGCTCTACGACATCTGGGGAGACACGGTGAACATCGCCAGTCGCATGGACAGTACCGGCGTTGAGTGCCGCCTTCAAGTGAGTAAAGAAAGCCATGGTGTGCTGAGCTCCATGGACTATGCCTTTGACTACCGTGGCACTGTTAATGTTAAAGGGAAGGGTCAGATGAGGACCTACCTGTACCCTAAACTCGACAAGAGTGGGGACAAACAGACCGGGGTCTTGGAGAATACTCACAACACTCCGAGGATAAGGCCTACCAACGTGCCCGAAAAAAGTCCTGCATCATCAGAGGTTAACCATCACTGCTCCTTCAGTTCATGCACTAGTGTGCGCCATAATAGCTCTGGGGTGCCACAAGTATCTGTTGTAGAATCCCGCAAGTTGTCTGGAGAATGGAGCGCAGACGCTCCCAGAGACCCAGTGCTTGGTGCAAATGCTTCAGAGACTTCTTTCTCTCCCCTGGTGCCAACTTTCAGTGGCGCCCAGCCACCTTCAGTAGCCCAGCTGAGTGTGCCGCGAGCCATACTAGACATACCGTCGCATTTAGCGGAAAAGGACGAGAATGAAGAAGAGGACGAACCGACCGAGCGTTCCAGGCTTCGACCGGCAGAAAGGCTTTGATTCGCCTCTGCGGTCGGAGCTGTTTTTAGGGTAGCGAGACCTATATTTCCGAGGTTCACCTCCTGAGGTGCCTTAATAATCTCATAAATGATGTAATAGTCCTTAAAGGTTGCTGTGTGGATCAGGCTGGCCCAGGGCCACCAAAAGTGAAAACGTGGCGAGGATAACTTTTGGGACGTATTCAGTATCTTGGTGTGATTTTTGTTTTTGTAATAAGTGCCTTTGGGATGGTGCACACATGGGTTGTGGATTCAACGAACAAATTAGCGGTGGTGGGGGGGGGAGAAAAAAGTTCTATGATGCGATATAATAACGGACAGTTCTGTGGTTCTTTTATTTACATGAGACAGTTTTGTTAATATATTGAAATTGTTCTTTGCTGTGCTCATTTTCTTGATTTCAGTGGTTTCAGGCTTGAGGATTTTCAAAAATGCCAGTCGTAAGAAGCAGAAGATCTGAATCCAGGGAATTTCCAGGCGATTCAGTGCACTCGGGCAATCAGTGCTTTCACATCCAAGTGCCCCAGTCCAATCATAATGATTTGACATTATCTGAGGTGTGTTCTTTTGCTTTAGCTGTAAGCTAAGCGTTATTCTGAGCTAATCCAAACACAGGAAGCTGACCAAGTCTCTTTAGAAATATGGCAGATGATTAAGAAACACGACATGTAATTGTGCGCTAAGAAGGTGAAGCCGTGAAGGTGTCTGAGGCGTTTATCTCAATGACGTCATGTCCGTGTCAGTATTGTGACATCGTGCGCAATGTTGGTGTTTGGACAGACATGCATTTGGCGTAATTCGAGCATCACCTTTGCGTAGGCATGTGCTGAGAACAGCAAATATCTACAGATATATATTTTTAGATATACTTGAAGCTCCTTGACACCGAGCCAGATCGTGCATATCAATAATTCTTTTAATGAAGAATAAAAATCAAATCGTATTATTTTGTGGTGGGCGGCACATTTGCCTCTCAGCGCTTGGGGATCCAGGTTCGAATCCCGATTTGGGTGGAGTTTCCATGTTCCATGTTCTCCAGTGTCCATGTGGGTTTTCTCCGGGTTGTCCGGTTTCCTCCCACAGTCCAAAAATATGGATTCAAGGTGAATTGGATTGGATTCAAGCTGCTCGAAATTGACTCTATATAGTGTGTGTCTGAGTGTATGCCCAGCGATAGATTGGCGTCCTTTCCTGGGTGTATCTGCCCAGCACCTGAAATGTTCTCCCATGGGTGGTTATGGGAAACCCCCTTGCAACTCCAGTAGAGGATTAAGTGGAAGATAAAATATAAATGGGAGCGATAGCTCAGTGATTAGGGTGTTGGGCTGTCAATCAGAAGGTTGGGGGTTCAAATCCCAGGTCCACTGAAGTTACCAGTGTGAATCCTTGAGCAAGACCCTTAACCCTCATTGCTCCAGGGATGTTATGATTAACCCTGTGTTCACCTTGTAAGTCCCTTTGGATAAAAGCGTCTGCTAAATGACCAAATGTAAATGGTTGGATGTTTAAGTCGCTAACCATAATTAGGGTTGAGGGGGCATGTTGGAAGGCCATCGGGAGATGAGTAGAGAAACACTGTGCAGGTTGCCAGTCCCTCCGAAAAATGCATTTACCCACAACTGCCCTGCATATCAACTGGGAAACAAACTGGGGGCTCATATCAAAACCTACCCATATACATGGAGAACATGCAAACTCTCGAATCGAACCTGGGATGAGCATTCTGTTAGATGGACAACACCACCCACTACAATACCTGCGCTACCCAAGTCCGCCCCGCAATTAAAATCTTGATTATTGTTATATGCAACTTATTTTTTCTTTTGCACACAAAAAAAAATCTAAAAATTAGTAAACCGGTGAAATCAGCACATGCCTAGATGTCTTAACTGTACATATATATAGTACTAGCTATGAAAACCAATATGGAAATTGATGAAACTGTGCAGTATTGAAAGCTCCAGCCACATTTCAGCCCAGCAGCACAAAGTAAGGGAATGTAAGGGCAAAGAGGAAAAATAAGGGATCAGTTCTTCATTAGAAGCATTTAACCCCGTTCTTACTGTGAATCACTTGCTCCTGTTCGGAGACGATTTTTCTATCAAGATATTGTTTGTTTGAGAAAACAACATAACACTTCAATATTTATGTTGGATGTAGGACGTCGCATTGGACAACGCGCGGCTAAATTTTTTTATTCGCATCGGTGCCAGTAGCCTTCCACATTTTGACTTTGTTTTTTTTTTTTTTTTTTTTTTGTGTGGCCTCGCTTGAGATCCTTCCTGCTGTAATGGTGTTTCAGACTGTGTCACTTTAAGATGAGTTGCTCTCCTCAGCAGAGGACGTTTTATTTCCTCTAGTGCCTTTTTTTCTTTCCTTTATTTTTTTCGGAGTGTGGTCATCATGTGGTTGACATTGTGGGACTGCTTCTGGTGTCGTTTTGGAAAGCGTGCTGCCTTTTTCCCCCTGTTTTATTCTGTCTTATTGAAGACACTAGAGAAGAAACACATTTCATGTGCATTATAACTCGATGTAGCAGGGAGCTGGCACTCAGTGGACTTTTCAAAATGTTGATTACTGCTTAATGTAATGGTGGTTCAATGGAGATTCAAACTCAAGGCTTTACTTTGGTTCTTGGTTTAAAAACCGTCAAGCTGAAACTCCTAAATGCGTTCTCCTTTCGAATTCGAAAAGAAGCACTCTTCGTTCTAGCGCCTTTTTTATTTAAGAGCACTTCGTTCTTTTTCACGCTCGTCTCCTTTAGGGTTGGGCGACAGGATGATACATTGGCTGTAGTTGGAAATGTGATTACATCAAATGTGGTGGGGGGGGGGGGGGGGGAAAAAGATTTAATATCATCCTTTAGGTTTAAACTAAAAGCAAAACAAGCAAAATCAAATAAATGAAAGTGCCAAGTTAATATCATCATCCTTTAGGTTTAAACTAAAAGCAAAACAAGCAAAATCAAATAAATGAAAGTGCCAAGTGCTTGGTTTTCAAGTCAGTACTCATTACGACTTACCTTATCTTAATGCAGTGGGTTTTGACATTTATCTGTCTCGCCCCCTTCCTTTGGAAGACATTGGATCTACGCATCATTTGCCCACCAGTCCAACTTGCCCCCTTCATGCAACTAACTGTGTGTGGGTGTTTTAGGATTTGGCGTTAAAACATAGTTGTGGGTTAGTGGTTAGCACGTTCACCTCTCAGCTCTAGGGATTCCCGGTTCGAATCCCCATCTGGGTGGAGTTTCCATGTTCTCCTCATGTCCGCGTGGGATTCCTCCTGGTCCTCCGGTTTCCTCCCACAGTCCAAAAACATGGATCAAGTTAATTGAGTTCTCCAAATTACCCCATATAGAGTGTGTTTGAGTGAGTGAGTGTGTGCCCAGCGATAGTTTGAAGTCCTGTCCTAGGTGTATCTGGGTGGAGTTTCCATGTTCTCCCCGTGTCCGCGTGGGTTTCCTCCGGGTTCTCCGGTTTCCTCCCACAGTCCAAAAACATGGATCAAGTTAATTGAGTTCTCCAAATTGCCCCCTATAGAGTGTGTTTGAGTGTGTGAGTGTGTGCCCAGCGATGGATTGGCGCCCTGTCCTGGGTCTATCTGCCCAGCGCCCGAGACGTTCTCCCCTGGATGGGCATGGGGAACCCCACCACGACCCTAATAGAGGATAAAGCGGGAGATAATGAATGAAAGATAATGAACATAGTTTCCTCCACCATTCACATGCCCCCCACCCCCACCCTCTGGGGAGGGAGGGGGGCGCCACACACTGTGACAAATGCTGCCTTAATGGGAGTCTTAAGAATCAAGCGTTCAATACGCAGTAAATATCCTGACTTTCATTTTGATCTTTGTTTTGTTTTAAATCATCGAAGATTTAAGAGACATGCATGTAGGTCTTACAAAAGCATCGTGTGATGATATTCTAACGCTTTTCCATGTCGCCCAGCCCTTAAACTGGAGCTCCATCCTACACTTTTATTGTATTGCTTCTATGTGCATGTAAACATTTCAACAATTTCACACTGTGCAACTTAAAACAAATCACATGTCCAAAAAGAAAACGTTCTGTAAATTTCACAAATTACTTTTATTCTCCTGAATATTTCTTTTTTTTATGTAATTGATGAAAAATTTGAGAAACCACTTAGAAAACTATATTTCCATTCAGCAAATTGGTTGAAATTTTTGGAATTGATGTCTGCAAGACGTTTTCGCGACAGAGGTGTGTTTTACATTTCCTTTTATTCATGATTTGAAGCTTTTTATAACATCCATTCATTTTCTTTGCTGTTATCCTTATTATGCTAAGTGTTCCATGTTCTCCCCGTGTCCCTGTGGGTTTCCTCCGGGTTCTCCGGTTCCACCACAGTCCAAAAACATGGATCAAGTCAATTGAGTTCTCCAAATTGCCCCATGTAGAGTGTGTATGTGTGAGAGAGAGTGAGTGTGTGCCCAGCGATGGATTGGCGCCCTGTCCTGGGTCTATCTGCCCAGCGCCCGAGACGTTCTCCCCTGGATGGGCATGGGGAACCACCGCGACCCTAATAGAGGATAAAGCGGAAGACAATGAATGAATGAATGAATGATATTTATTAGAGGCGCAGGGGTGCAGGGTACAATTCTGTCACTCATTGGGCAAACGGTCCAACACCACACATGCAGGCGAACACAATCACACATGCAATCGCATCTGGCACAGGTTCTCCAACGTTCTTGCTGGGAGTTGACAGCATGACCCTCCATACTACATTTGGTCATTTACCTATCCCAACTTGTTGGGGTCAGAACGTAGGGTTGACCAGACAGCACCCCAGGAGCTATACGGGATAAGGGCCTTGCTCAGGGAGCCACAACGGTAACTTCAGTAAACTTGACCCCACAACCTTCAGATTAATAGCCCAAGTGAGCCCACACCTCTGCTCCACTTAAGAACATGGATTCCAAATTTGCAAAAGGGGTTGTATTTATTGGCGGCATGGTGGCTTAGTGGTTAGCACGTTCGCCTCTCAGCACTAGGGATTCCCGGTTCGAATCCCAATCTGGGTGGAGTTTCCATGTTCTCCTCATGTCCGCGTGGGTTTCCTCCGGGTTCTCCGGTTTCCTCCCACAGTCCAAAAACATGGATCAAGTCAATTGAATTCTCCAAATTGCCCCATATAGAGTGTGTTTGTGTGAGTGAGTGTGTGCCCAGCGATAGATTGGCGCCCTGTCCTGGGTGTATCTTCCCAGCACCGAGACGTTCTCCCCTGGATGGGCATGGGGAACCCCACGGCGACCCTAATATAGGATAAAGTGGTAGATAATGGATGTATGGGGTGGCACGGTGGCTTAGTGGTTAGCACGTTCGCCTCTTAGCACTAGGGATTCCCGGTTCGAATCCCAATCTGGGTGGAGTTTCCATGTTCTCCTCATGTCCGCGTGGGTTTCCTCCGGGTTCTCCGGTTTCCTCCCACAGTCCAAAAACATGGATCAAGTCAATTGAATTCTCCAAATTGCCCCATATAGAGTGTGTTTGTGTGAGTGAGTGTGTGCCCAGCGATAGATTGGCGCCCTGTCCTGGGTGTATCTTCCCAGCGCCCGAGACGTTCTCCCCTGTATGGGCATGGGGAACACCCCCACCGACCTTAATAGAGGATAAAGCGGAAGATAACGGATGGATGGATGGGATAGGTTGTAATTTTTTTATTTTTTTTAATGCAGGAGAAAACTATTCAGTGCGATATTGTCGCAGAGTCCTGTCTATGTGCCTGAAGGTCACACACACAATTTGTGTTTTCCATTCTCTCTACACAGACTGAACAAAATATTTGGTTGATGGTTTAAGACCTACATTCTTTGCAGTCTTGGGTTAAAACACCTTTGACGTTTCTGGAATTCATTTTTGTATGAAGTATGATCGAGTGGTGGATGATACCCCCACCTGTTGCCAGTGTATTCGGAATCCTGCAATGTGAATATTCAACAATCATGTCACACTTACTTCGCCCCATACCAACTTTTTACTCTTGCAGGCGTCAAATTCAGGCGTCAAATTCACATTTTAAAAAGACTGATCAGGTTTTTCATTCTTCTTTTGCCAGTTGATGAAACGTTTAAGAGAATTGATGGATTAGATTCTTGTTTATATTGCAGTTTACAAAATATCCCAACTTTGGAAATGTGGTTTTTATGATGTATAAGGGATTAATGAATTATTTATGGCATTTTAACATCACTTAAGGTCAGATTTTTGAAAAATACTTTGAATAGAATACACAAGCAGCATCAAATTCACAACCATTTACATTGGTATGTTTCAGTGAATTTTATATATATATATATATATATATATATATATATATATATATATATATATATATATATATATATATATATGTATATATATATGTATATATATGTGTATATATATATATATATATATATATATATATATATATATATATATATATATATATATATGTATATATATATATATATATATATATATATATATATATATATATATATATATATATATATATATATGTATATATATATATATATATACATGAATATGCACAATATGTGAACATCTGCTGCATTCCAACAACACCATCACTCTAATGCCCTGCTTCTGTTTCCTCCCACAATCCAAAAACATAGATTCAAGGTGAATTGGCTCCTTAAATTGCCCCTATTCAAATGATCCCTATATAGTGTTTGTGAGTGAGTGTGTGCCTAGCAATAGATTGCCAATAGATCTTCTCGGGGCCTGAAACGTTCTCCCCTGGATGTGCATGAGGAACCCCTTCGGTGACCCTAGTGTAAAATATGGCAGGCAAGATAATAAGATGAGATAATATAGTATAATGGGTGGCACGGTGGCTTAGTGGTTAGCACGTTCTCCTCTCAGTGCTAGGGATTCCCGGTTCGAATCCCCATCTGGGTGGAGTTTCCATGTTCTCCCCGTGTCTGCGTGGGTTTCCTCCGGGTTCTCCGGTTTCCTCCCACAGTCCAAAAACATGGATCAAGTCAATTGAATTCTCCAAATTGCCCCATATAGAGTGTGTCTGTGTGAGTGAGTGAGTGTGTGCCCAGCGATGGATTGACGTCCTGTCCTGGGTCTTTCTGTCTAGCGCCCGAGATGTTCTCCCCTGGATGGGCATGGGGAACCCCACCGCGAACCTAATAGAGGATAAAGCGGGAGATAATGGATGAATGAATATAGTATAGTACAGTTAATTACATATTCTGTGCACTTACCAAAGAGAATTAATACTGATTTAAAAGTTTTTTTTCTCGTTTGACGTTTTTAAAAGCACAAATTCCCTAAAAGGTCCTTGTTGTCTCTTCACTACATACATATTTTTTATATTTTTCCTTACATTTGACTTTGGCCAAAATGATAATTCATCCGTTTATTTTTGTTCTGCAGCAAGTAACCGCCGTCTGATCTATAATCATAAGGGAGCAGTAATCAGGGTGTGTAAAACACTTTATTGGAATGCAGCAGGAGCTTCCAACACCAGAGGACATTAAAAAACACTTGTCATTAGCAATGCAACTGTTTTTGCTTTAAAAACCACAGAATTAATCGCAGTGTTGCTGTTCTGCGAGATCCGTTCTTGCCGAAGCCGGACTCCAAAAGAAGCTTTAATGCTGACATCACAAATTTAATTGACCAAGAATCGAGAACCCGAGATTGGCTGATTTACAAACAGTGTGCCTTTGTGTTTCAAACTTGATGTGTTCCTGAGATCAAAAATCAAATCAGTAAGCGTGGTACCAAAGGTTTAACGAGGACACGTGCCATGGGCTTTACCTTTGAATAAGTATTATATTTTCTCTGCCATACGGGAAGATGTTTCATGTAAAAACCAAAGAGATCTGACAGATTTATTTTGCCTTAGTTCTAGTGTATGTCACATGTTAATTTCTGTTTTTATTTTTGTGCACACTATACATTTAATCCTGAGCATAATCTGTATACATTTGCACAATTCACTTTGTATGTACAGGATTATTCATATATGTATTGTTTTATTCAGACTTAATAGATTGAAAACAATATGTGCATGTGCCAGATTTTTTTGGAGAGCAGAAAAAAATGAAAAAAAAAAACAAAAAAAAAAAATCTCTTGTCACTGGTGTGAGTGTGTGTCGTCGTGAGTTTTATTTCAATGGGTGAACACTTTCTCACAATTCCTGGTATTTTTTATTGAGATTTTTGAAACCAACTTGATTTATTCACTACTGCAATCTGTAATTAATGCTTAATGTAAAAGGAACAAGTTTTAGGTTCTCTTGAATGTTCCCATTGTTTCTGCAGCGTTCTTTCAGACATTAGCATTATGAAATAAATGAGTGAAAATTTTACCTGCACGAAAAACAGTGAGTCTAAAAAGACGGAGGTTAAAGAAAACAAATCAAACAAATCTGTTTTTTTTTATTATATATATATATATATATATATATATATATATAGGTGCCACGGTTGCTTAGTGGTTAGCACGTTCTCCTCTCAGCGCTAGGGATTCCCGGTTCGAATCCCCATCTGGGTGGAGTTTCCATGTTCTCCCCGTGTCTGCGTGGGTTTCCTCTGGTTCTCCGGTTTCCTCCCACAGTCCAAAAACACGGATCAAGTCTATTGAGTTCTCCAAATTGCCCCATATAGAGTGTGTCTGTGTGAGTGAGTGTGTGCCCAGCGATAGATTGGTGCCCTGTCCTGGGTGTATCTGCCCAGCGCCCGAAACGTTCTCCCCTGGATGGGCATGGGGAACTCCACCACGACCCTAATAGAGGATAAAAGCGGATGATAATGAATGAATGAGTTTTTGTTTGGGGTGGCACGGTGGTTTAGTGGTTAGCACGTTCGCCTCTCAGCGCTAGGGATTCCCGGTTCGAATCTCCATCTGGGTGGAGTTTCCATGTTCTCCCCGTGTCTGCGTGGGTTTCCTCCGGGTTCTTAAATTGAGTCAATTGAGTTCTCCAAACTGCCACATATAGAGTGTGTTTGTGTGAGTGAGTGTGTGCCCAGCGATAGATTGGCGCCCTGTCCTGTGTGTATCTGCCCAGCGCCCGAAACGTTCTCCCCTGTATGGGCATGGGGAACCCCCCTTCCCCCCCGCAACCCTAATATAAGATAAAGCGGGAGATAATAGATGGATGGATAATGTACCTCCATAAAGTAGCGTCTTAATGGTCTAATTAGAACCCCATAAATCAGAGGGAATCCTGGAGGTGCTTTTTTTATGAGTTATGTAGAGGACTAGGCGGCAAGGTGGCTTAGTGGTTAGCACGTTCGCCTCTCAGCACTAGGGATTCCCGGTTCGAATCCCCATCTGGGTGGAGTTTCCATGTTCTCCCCGTGTCCGTGTGGGTTTCCTCCGGGTTCTCCGGTTTCCTCCCACAGTCCAAAAACACGGATCAAGTCAATTGAGTTCTCCAAATTACCCCATATAGAGTGTGTCTGTGTGAGAGAGTGTGTACCCAGCGATGGCTTGCCGCCCTGTCCTGGGTCTATCTGCCCAGCGCCCGAGACGTTCTCCCCTGGATGGGCATGGGGAACCCCACCGCGACCCTAATAGAGGATAAAGCGGGAGATAATGAATGAATGAATGAATGAGTTTTTGTTTGGGGCGGCACGGTGGTTTAGTGGTTAGCACGTTCGCCTCTCAGCGCTAGGGATTCCCGGTTCGAATCCCCATCTGGGTGGAGTTTCCATGTTCTCCCCGTGTCCGTGTGGGTTTCCTCCGGGTTCTCAGGTTTCCCACAGTTCAAAAACACGGATCAAGTTCTCCAAATTGCCCCATATAGAGTGTGTCTGTGTGAGTGAGTGTATGCCCAGCGATAGATTGGCGCCCTGTCCTGGGTGTATCTTCCCAGCGCCCGAAACGTTCTCCCCTGGAGGTGCATGGGGAACCCCCCTTCCCCCTTTCCCCCCGCAACCCTAATATAAGATAAAGTGGAAGATAATAGATGGATGGATAATGTACCAGTCTTAATGCTCTAATTAGAACCCCATAAATCAGAGGTTTTTTTTAATGAGTCATGTAGAGGACTCCATGTCCGTTTGGGACGCGGCCCTCGTCTTGTCCCGCGCCACCATGGCGCCCTCTTTCGGTCAGCGAGGGTGTGTACGTGACGTAGGGCGAATTGCGTAAGCGCGTTGCACGCGCGAGCCCCGCCCTCCGTATCTGGAAAAAGAAAAAAAAAACTTTTTGTATGTGAGGAATCAACAGCCGCCATCTTGTCGCGGCTCGAAATCAGGATTTCGATACGGCACTAAATACTAATTTGAACGCGGAACCTCCGGAGCGACGTTACCCCGCGCCGCTCGCTCCGAAGCGCGCCCTCCGCGTCTCAAGCGAGCTTATTTTGGCGAAAAATCCAGGAATTGGTTGCTTTTTGCTTCGGGATAGAGCCCGTTGTGACGGTAAGGTTAGTGTAGATATTTGCCTCAGTCTGTCCGGGTTACGGACTGGGCGAGTGTGAGTGAGCGAGCCAGCCGCTGCAGGTCACCCGAAAATGTTCCCGTTGCAGCTTTTTCGCTCGATATCGGACGCGGCGATGCATTTCTGACCGAACGTCGCGCTGAATTTTTGCATCGTTGTGTTTTTTTTTTTTTTTTTTTTTTTTTTTTTTTTTTTTTGACGTTTGGAATTTGATGATGATCCCGCAGATTTAAGCTCGCCTCGGGACGCGGCGCGTCGCGCCCTGCAGACGGATCCCGTGGATTTACGTGGAGATTTCTCGGCATTTCGTTCCCTCTTTAATTTTGCGAAGAGGTGAGCTTTTTCTCGGGCTGATTTACCGACGATAATGTGGGTGTTGGGTGTTGCAGTAACATGGGTTGAACGGCGGCAGCGCTGTTGCTGCTCTTTTCACACATCCTCCTAGTTAGAAGCCCAGCTTGTAAACACGGGCGTTTTTTGGAAATTTGCTGGAGTTTTCTTGTTCTCGCGAACGGATTTCCCTTTATTATTACGTTGTGATCGGCCCGGGATTACACGACCACATCGACGAAGATGGCTGAAAACCTGCTAGACGTCGGACCCCCGAACGCGAAGAGGCAGAAGATGACAGCACCTGCCTCAGACGGGCCAGGTATGTGACTTACTCTCGCAATTTACCAAAACACTGAAAGCATTTAGGCGTTTTTACACATTTCACACAACATTTCGACACATTCCCCGTAAAATAAGTCAAGCCTAACCTCTGTATAGTTGTAATTTTGTGCTAAAAGACACAAAAAAAAAGCTATTGAAAGTGCCTAGGGGTTGGATCCTGACGCTGCAGAACCGATGTGTGTAATAACCGCGATATATTGATATCGTCAGCAGGAGAGACTTTACGTTCTTAACGTTTCAGATGTATATAATTTATTAGTCTTAAATATTTTCCACAGGGGTGGCACGGTGGCTTAGTGATGCTTAGTTAGCATGTTCGCCTCTCGGCGCTAGGGATTCCCGGTTCGAATCCCCATCTGGGAGGAGTTTCCATGTTCTCCCCGTGTCTGTGTGGGTTTCCTCCGGGTTCTCCGGTTTCTTCCCACAGTCCAAAAACATGGATCAAGTCAATTGAATAATCCAAATTGCCCCATATAGAGTGTGTTTGTGTGAGTGAGTGTGTGCCCAGCGATGGATTGGCGCCCTATCCTGTGTGTATCTGCCCAGCGCCCGAAACGTTCTCCTCTGGATGGGCATGGGGAACCCCCCCCCCCCCCCCCAAAATTGAAAGTGCCTAGGGGTTGGATCCTGACGCTGCAGAACCGATGTGTGTAATAACCGCGATATATTGATATCGTCAGCAGGAGAGACTTTACGTTTTTAACGTTTCAGATGTATATAATTTATTAGTCTTAAATATTTTCCACAGGGGTGGCTTAGTGATGCTTAGTTAGCATGTTCGCCTCTCGGCGCTAGGGATTCCCGGTTCGAATCCCCATCTGGGAGGAGTTTCCATGTTCTCCCCGTGTCTGTGTGGGTTTCCTCCGGGTTCTCCGGTTTCTTCCCACAGTCCAAAAACATGGATCAAGTGAATTGAATAATCCAAATTGCGCCATGTGGAGTGTGTTTGTGTGCGTGTGTGTGCACCCAGCGATGGATTGGCGCCCTTTCCTGTGTGTTTCTGCCCAGCGCCCGAAACGTTCTCCTCTGGATGGGCATGGGGAACCCCCCCCCCCACGACCCTAATAGAGGATAAAGCGGAAGATAATAGATGGATGGCGGCACGGTGGCTTAGTGGTTAGCACGTTCGCCTCTCGGTGCTAGGGATTCCCGGTTCGAATCCCCATCTGGGAGGAGTTTCCATGTTCTCCCCGTGTGTGTGTGGGTTTCCTCCAGGTTCTCCGGTTTCCTCCCACAGTACCACTGCAGTGAGACTGACCTGGTGATAGTGTGTTGCACATACAGTATCAGCCAAAAGTTTAGACACCCCACACCTATTATCTATTTTCTCCCCTTACTGTATAGATGGGCTTTATAGTTTTAAAATTACAGGCTGTACTACATCCGTGTTCTTCTTCTTTTTTTTTTATTTTAGTTCTCTGTTGGTTCTCAGTTCTCTATTGGTCAGGACCATCACAGAACAGGAGTAATTTGGGTGGTGGATTGTTTATTGTCAGTTCTGCAGTGACACTGATGCGGTTTCATTTAAATACTACAGTGACACTGCTGGGATAGGAATAATGCACCAACCAAATAATACCTGCTCTGCGGTGCTACAATTGGGGTCCTGACCATCAGAGAACAGAGTAAAGGGGACTAACAAAGTATGTACTGTAGTCCACATACAGATATAATTGTTGAGCTACAAAGTTCATTGAACAATAAGTGGAACAAAACGTGTCCAAAGGTGTGTCCACACTTATTGTTTGTATTTCTGAAGTTTTTAAACACTGCATTCTATCAAACACATCTACTTTATTGCGATGTAAATTACTGACTGTTGCTCAGTCGTTCCTGTGATCCTCCAGCGCTCGCAGGACTCTTCCTACAGAATGTGATTTGCTGGAAGTGTTTGGTCTGTGGGTTATTCTCTGTTCAGGTGTGACACTGAGGTGTTCGTCTGATCCACTCGTACCAAAGCTACACCATGGCAGTGTCACTGCAGAGCTGAGGATCATCCACCATCAAAATTGTGCCTGCTCTGTGGTGGTCTTGCAGCCATTCTAAGCGATAGAGCACCGAGTGAGGGGCTTTAATCAAATGTATAAAGAAACAGATGAATTGTGGTCTCTAACTGTAGAATTACACCAAGTTCTTCTTTATGGAAGTGGACTCAAAAAAAATAGACCCAGAGTACAGAAACTGAGGTTATAATGAAGTGGTCGGTTAGTGTATACAAATCCTCTGTTTTATGGGTCAGTAACTGTTTATGTTTGTGGTTATAACTAGTTCCTAGTCCGACTGTGTGGAATAAAATGAAACATTTGCATTTAAATATATATAGAGTCCCTGTTATCCTCACCAATGCCATCTGAAACTAATTTGAGACGAGAACATTCATTGTCTTTACAATTAATCATGATTTTAAAACATTGCAACTAATATATATATATATATATATATATATATAGGCGGCACGGTGGCTTAGTGGTTAGCACGTTCGCCTCTCAGCACTAGGGATTCCCGGTTCGAATCCCTATCTGGGTGGAGTTTCCATGTTCTCCCCGTGTCTGCGTGGGTTTCTTCCGGGTTAACAGTCCAAAAACATGGATCAAGTCAATTGAATTCTCAAAATTGCCCCATATAGAGTGTGTCTGTGTGAGTGAGTGTGTGCCCAGCGATGGATTGGCACCCTGCCCAGCGCCCGAGATGTTCTCCCCTGGATGGGCATAGGGAACCCCACCGCGACCCTAATAGAGGATAAAGCGGAAGATAAGGAATGAATGAATATATGTGTGTGTGTGTGTATATATATATATATATATATATATATATATATACACACACATATATATGTTATATGAATGTTATCATGATGATGTTACGGCACTTGGTTTTATATATATATATATATATATATATATATATATATATATATAAAAAAACCAAGTGCCGTAACATCATCATGATAACATTCATATAACATATATGTATTAAAAAAAAAAGGATCTGCTAAAATGTAATGCATTATGCCTGTCGCCAAAACTTTAGACCAAATGGCACAACTCGCACTGAACAATAAAATAAACGTTCAGAACACAACGTTTGTTTACTTTGTCCTCTCAGGGGGAAAAAATAGTTTTCTTTCAAATGGATATGAATGTGTACTTTAAGAGACAGATAAAAAAAATTAGAATTATTACAAATTAACAAAATAAATTAAAATAGATTTTTACAAAGTATTGTAATATTTTGTGTTAATATTCACCAAAAGCCCTGCGTTTTCTTTTTTTGAGAATGAAGTGTTAGTTTTTGCTTTATATAAATACCAAACATAGGAATCTACAATGATCCTGTGATTTCTGGCACTTTATTTAAAAAGTTGCTTATTTCAGAATAATCGTCATAGTTTCTTGGACAATAATCATACCATCAAAATCTGTAATTGGCTCATGTCTTTTGAGTTCACAGACTTTTGCCACTCACGGATGAATAGCACTTTCCAAAATAACGTAATAAAGTTACAGCCTCTGAATTCTATTGATCTATTTTAGAAAATTTTGGAGGTTTCACACACTTTCAAAACCACTGTGTTCTCATGTTACAGTGTACAGTGGTGCTTTACACACTTTTAAGCTTATGGTAACAGTTTGGAAAGGCTATTTTATTTTACAACGCATACACCACCATTAAAACCTGATTTAATAAGTTTGGTTTGGAGTTCATCTTCTTTGAACCTGTGACTGTGTCTGTGATTCGTTTTAAATTGTCTATATTTTTGCAGAAATAAAACTGCAAATCAAAGTTTATCCATCTATTATCTCTGCTTTATCATCTACTAGGGTTTGCCTGGGTGTTGCCCATTCAGGGGAGAACGTTTCGGGTGCTGGGCAGATACAACCAGGACAGGGTGCCAATCTATCACAGGGCACACACTCACAGACACACTCTATATGGGGCAATTTTTTGAGACTGGACTGTGGGAGGAAACCGGAGAACCCGGAGGAAACCCACGGAATCCCTAGCGCTGAGAGGCGAACGTGCTAACCACTAAGCCACCGTGCCGCTGGATAAAGTTTATGTCGACTGTTTTAGTCTTTCACATCCTCTCAGAGGATCTCTTGTCTCTTCATTCATACAGGACTTTAAGTCTTAGATCTTTGTGAAACGTTGCAAATAAACCGCTTACTTCAGCTTTAAAATGGGCTCGACCGGGTTTGTTTCTCTGTAATTAGTGTTTGACAGAAGCCTAGTTGTAATATTATATCCTGTTGTTGATATTTAGTAGAATATAGCACATTAATAAATCAACATTTCAATAAATCAAAAGTTTGCATTAAATGACCACATGAAATAGCATATTTCAAATTTCAAAGTTGGGACAATGTAAATACCTAAGAAAACCTCTATTGTTTAATATGAATTGAACTTATTTTTTAATTAAGATAGCAGGTGAGGTCGCCACGATTTAATTTTAAAGAAGCATCCACCTAACATGCCATCGCAGGTGATTATGGATGATGAGTTACCAGTTTGTAATTTACGTTGTGATCAAATTATCAGTCAGTTCAAAAACAATATGTTAACAATTGTAGTATTTAAGGTCTTTTTACATCTGCAGTTCATAACGTTAGAAAAAGATTCAGCGACATGGGAAACCCCAGAGTATTAAGGCAGAAGATCTGCATTGATGCTTGTTTGGGAAAAATAATCCAGATTGTGACTTAAAACTAGTATCTGTGATAGTGTGGGAGGTGCATTATTGATCACACCATGTGGATATAAGCCGATGTAATATTTGACAGTACCTTTGATTGGGTTAGGAATGTATATTGCTGTCAGGGAACTCCATGTGTATTCCAGTAGGACAATACCAGGCCTTAGTCTGCACATGATACTGATATTTACCTGATAGCGTGGCTTTATAGACGTAGAGTGTAAGCGGCTTGTCTGCAGTCCTGATCTGCTTTCTGTTGAGAATATATGATGCATCATGTAAAGAGGAATCAGATAAATGTAACGAGAATATTGAGCAGCTCAAATAAAGGAAAAGCTCCATTTGTAAAACTGTGACAAATAGTCTCTTCAAATAAAAATGCCTGTACACTATCTTGAGTATGCAGGCATTCATTTCTAAATATGTATTTATTTAACAAACCTTATTAAATTATCATTTACACCAAGGTTTTGTCAAATTAAATGGGTGGTTCCAACTTTGTGGCCCAACTTTCCTGAAATTGGAGTTTATATGTACAGTATCTGTGGTGCTACTATTGGGGCCCTGACCATTTAGAGAACGGTGTAAGGGAACTAATACAGTATGTACTGTAGTCCACAAATGGACCACTATCTGTAATTGTAGAACTACAAAGTCCATCTTTCTGTTAAATGGAACTGATTACATGGACAATAAGTGGAGCAAAAAAAGTGCTGTACTTGACAAATAAAACATACTTTCTCATTTTTAATAATTTCCCCCATGGTTCAGCCATCTTTATCGAATGTTTAGTATATTTATGTAACAAACATCATGTATAAAGTCGTATAGAAAACGTAAATTGCCCTTTTTGACCATTTGAATGACATTTTGATATGCCTTTAAAAATCGTTATTTGTTATTTGACTAAAGGGTCTATGTAAAAAAAAATAATAATAATAATAATACTAAAAAGTTATTTATAAAACCACAAAATAATAATTATGGAATATAATTAAATAACATTTTTTGACATTTGACAGCCATCAAGTAGCATGACCCTTAGACTTAGAATTACAAAGTAACTTGTAAGGGTGTATACTGCACTGGATGTTAAAATGGTTCTGTTTAATGGCACCCAAAATAACTTCTTGCAATTACTGCACATGACATTACTGACACTGAACAGTTTATTCTACTTTATTCTAGCAACGGTGATCCATAGGGTCGAGGTCTTGTGGCCTGTAAAGTTCAAGGAAAGCAGGGGAGACTCATGGTCATGGTTCTGAAATTTATGACCTCTGTGATTCTGTAAACTTCTTTTGCTAAAAGTTTGCCCCACAGGGTAAACAGCTGTTATAAAGGTGATGAACTTGGTCAGCCACGGTGCTTAAATAAGCCTGACTTATCTCAAATTCCAAACAAGTGTTCTTTAACTGCTCAGTTATCCAATTTTTGAGCTTTTTGGCCCACCATCTGTTTCCGTTGGGCACTAACAGAACTTACATTTTTCGTCTGCCTCTACATAGTCCGTATACAACGGAGTTGTGCGTTCAGGCACGCCAGTGTTTGTTTAATTGTGAAGCGTTTGTTTCTCAGAACAATATTTTGGACGTTTTTATCTATTTGGCGCCAATCCATCGCTGGGCACACACTCACTCACACAGACACACTCTATATGGGGCAATTTTGAGAATTCAATTGACTTGATCCATGTTTTTGGACTGTGGGAGGAAACCGGAGAACCCGGAGGAAACCCACGCGGACACGGGGAGAACATGGAAACTCCACCCAGATGGGGATTCGAACCGGGAATCCCTAGCGCTGAGAGGCGAACGTGCTAACCACTAAGCCACCGTGCCGCCATGGGCCAAGTAATTATTCATTCATTAATTATCTCCCGCTTTATGCTCTATTAGGGTCGCGGTGGGGTTCCCCATGCCCATCCAGGGGAGAACGTCTCGGGCGCTGGGCAGATAGACCCAGGACAGGGCGCCAATCCATCACTGGGCACACACACTCACTCACACAGACACACTCTATATGGGGCAATTTTGGAGAATTCAATTGACTTGATCCATGTTTTTGGACTGTGGGAGGAAACCGGGAACCCGGAGGAAACCCACGCGGACACGGGGAGAACATGGAAACTCCGCCAAGTAATTTTAGTTAAAATAAATCAGGAAACCCATTTTTATATGCTGGTCTTCGGCCCTTAACACCCGACTCTCATTCTTTTCGTTCTTACGTGCTTTCTGGTTAGTTTTTTACTGGGGGGAGCTGCAGTTTATCCCACAACTCAGCAGTTCATCACAAAGCAGACACACAGTTACACTCATATTCACACCGTTGACCCATGTTTCATGTATGGACTGTAAAAGGAACTCTCAGAGGAAGCCAAAAGTCATCGATGACATCAGCTACCGCTGGCTCTGTGTGTGCTGTGCAGACCGCTTTTGTTTTCAGTACAGTCTGTCTTATTTAATCCCTTACTGACTTAATTTGCTGTCGCCGTCAGATTGTGATCTTGGGAAATGTTAGTCCAGCTGTTACTGATCAAGGCAACTTTTCTTACAGCACTGAGCTCTGCTATAGTGTTTTTTTGACTTTTTTTTTACCTTACTTTTCAGTACTTTCAGGGGTTTAGCATCTCTTCCTGGGGCAAAGTTTTCTGGTGGTGACTCAGTTGCTTTGGTTGTTTTCTCGGTTAGCACAAGAAAGAGGTTCTTGACTGCACTTGATCTAACTAAAGCAGTGTTTTGGCTGGGCAAACGTTTGGGTAGGAGATTCACAGAGATTCGAAAACTCAATAAACATTTACACTGCAGACCTTTTAAGGGATGGTGTCCCTTGGGTGTTTTTCTGACTCAACAAATATTAAAATTTAGGCTGTTTATGAAAAAAAACACAACTTTGCTCATTTTTATTTGGATACTTGGCGCCCTGATTTTTTTTTATTCATTTATTCATTCATTCATTCTTTTCATTATCTTCCACCTTTTTTCCTCTATTAGGGTCGCGTTTTTTTCCCCATCCAGGGGAAACATCGGTTTCCATCGCTTTTCACATGTTTCATTGTTTGCTTGAACAAGGAAAGAGGTCACGGAAACTCACAGGAACTGACTTGCACTGGATTTTATTTTTATGATTATTATTATTTAGTGCTAACTAGCAGTAGTGTTTCATAGCCCATTTTGGGACTGGCTGGGCTAAAGCAGAACGTTGGCGTTTTGTAGGAGATCACAGAGATTGGTAGCGAGTGTGAGGAGGGACTCTTCACAGAGTGCGACAGCTAATTTACAGTTATCAGAAATGCTGATAGAGGAAAGAACTAACACCTGGGATAAAAACATTTTACATGGAGACCGTAGTCCCGACGGTGTTTGTTAAAACTGTTTAGTGATTCTGCCTTACGGACAGAGTTGGGAAGAACGTTCCACCATTTTGCAGTGGTGAACGCCACGGAGTGAGAGTTAGCTCCTCGGTGAGGTGGAATCACCAGGCGGCAATCATCACTGGAGCGAAGTGAACGAGTCGGAGTGTATTTTAAAAACATAGAGTGAAGGTCTGAGGGAGAAGATCCAGAAATGGTTCTGTAGGCCAGAGTCAGTGACTGAATGCGAGCAGCTACAGGGAGCCTTTAAAGGTTTTGCGATGTTGAAGATGTAATCACCTACGGAACAGAAACACATTTTTTAAAAAACATATTTAGCTTTTTATTTAAGCCAAACATATTTTTTCTTTTTATTTAAGCCAAATGTTCAAGCAGTTCTATGTTTCGTTTCCAACATGGAGCATGTTAAATCAAAAGCACACGACAACAGATTGGTGCCTTTTTAAGATCTCTCATGTTTGTGTTCGAGTCCATCTGCGTGCGCTGGGTTCCGTCTGCGTGCTCTGGATTGCGTCTGCATGTTTTGCCTTCTCCATTTACACTGATTCTGGTTGTAAGAATCAAAGTGCTCAACTAAATATAATGTTTTTTGGCTTGTCATCAAGAAAAACGAATACAGCAAACTAAGCTTACGGACTTGTTTGGAAGTTGCAAACATAGCTCCTCTATTCATTTCTCTCTACTTGTTTATTCATGTTGTTGTTCATGGTCTGTTTTGTTAATGCTGTGTGACTAATTGGTGAGTTTTTAGGGGTGAAGATATTGTATGATTTGCTGCTTATTAAAGCTTGTAGTTCATGTCATTTTTACACACTGTACTCCACACTGTAATACTTCTCGGCACTAAATGGATAAATGGAGGAAATGGATATTGAAGCAAGAAGGGGGTGTGTCCAAACTTTTGAAAACCCAAAATATTTGGCTGACAATTATTTAATGTGTTCACATAGGAAACAAGTGCAAATTAATATAACCCTGTGAAAACCCATTTTTTACTATTCTACTATAACAAAACATTTTTGTTACAAATAATGAGTAATATAGTATATAATATAATGTATAATATCGTCTCGGGCGCTGGGCAGATACACCCAGGACAGGGCGCCAATCCATCGCTGGGCACACACTCACTCACACAGACACACTCTATATGGGGCAATTTGGAGAACTCAATTGACTTGATCCATGTTTTTGGACTGTGGGCGGAAACCGGAGAACCCGGAGGAAACTTACGCTGACACGGGGAGAACATGGAAACTCCACCCAGATAAGGATTCGAACCGGGAATCCCTAGCGCTGAGAGACTAACGTGCTAACCACTAAGCCACCATGCCGCCCTAATAATATAATATATATATTCATTCATTCATTCATTCATTATCTCCCGCTTTATCCTCTATTAGGGTCGCGGTGGGGTTCCCCATGCCCATCCAGAGGAGACCGTTTCGGGCGCTGGGCAGATAGACCCAGGACAGGGCGCCAATTTATCGCTGGGCACACACTCACTCACACAAACACACTCTATATCGGGCAATTTGGAGAACTCAATTGACTTGATCCATGTTTTTGGACTGTGGGAGGAAACCGGAGAACCCGGAGGAAACCCACGCAGACTCGGGGAGAACATGGAAACTCCACCCAGATGGGGATTCGAACCGGGAATCCCTAGCGCTGAGAGGCTAACGTGCTAACCACTAAGCCACCGTGCCGCCTCACTATAATATAGTTAAATAAATAATAATAATAATAATAATAATAAGTTAATTTTAAAGCTGTTTTGTTAGGAGACATGGGTTCGAATTTCTCCAGACTTATGTGCTGGACTCATCAATGAAATTAAATCAAATACTGGATTCATTTAAAATAAATAATCAATAAATCGGTGTGTTTTCGGTGTGCTGAGAGGCGAACGTGCTAACCACTAAGCCACCGTGCCGCCGTGTAAAAAGTATATAAATTGTAATTGATGGTCTCGCCCCATACGCCCCAAATCATCCAATATCATTCGTTACACAGCACGAAAGCAGCAGGCGCCAATGGCATAGTCTAGTATTCATCAAGCAGTAGATCAAAAGTTCCCTGATGACCTACTAATTCATGAGACGTTTTACAGTATGCAATCGCAGCACTTTAGCACTATCCCATATCACTATGCCATTTTGGGCGCATTCATGGATTTCCCCGGGGAGCAAGTGAGCAAGGTGTGGCTTAGAAGATCTGCCCACAGGTTTCCAAAGTGTGTATTTCAGACAAGACGCGCAACAGTATGGGGCTCTGTAAGCTTTGCAAACTGGGGAAGGCTTATCACAGCGGTACAACTGTGAAAAGTGTGTTGGAGCGATTTGTCAGGATGGCAGCAGGACAGAACACTCGTGTCTTTTGTACAATTGGACGTCTTGCTCTGCAATGACTCTTGAGTAAAAATAGCTTAAACTCAGGCTATTCATTCATTCATTCATTATCTCCCGCTTTATCCTCTATTAGGGTCGCAGTGGGGTTCCCCATGCCCATCCAGGGGAGAACATCTCGGGCGCTGGGCAGATACACCCAGGACAGGGCGCCAATCCATCGCTGGGCACACACTCACTCACACAGACATACTCTATATGGGGCAATTTTGAGAATTCAATTGACTTGATCCATGTTTTTGGACTGTGGGAGGAAACCGGAGAACCCGGAGGAAACCCACGCAGACACGGGGAGAACATGGAAACTCCACCCAGATGGGGATTCGAACCGGGAATCCCTAGCGCTGAGAGGAGAACGTGCTAACCACTAAGCCACCGTGCCGCCTTAAACTCTACAAGCTCCGAATTTTTTTATTAAGGAACCTCAGTGAACTATTAGCCCAAGTTAAAGCCTGTTTTATTTATTTTTAATATTTCAACTCTTGCTAGTTTATATAAAGTTTCATATCACATCTAACTGATTACCTAAGGATGACACAGTGGCTTATCACGTCCGCCTCTCGGTGCTGGGGATCCAGGTTTGATTCTCGATCTGGGTGGAGATTTCATGTTCTCCCCATTCTTGAATCGTGACTCATCTCGTGAATTGGCTGCTCTAAATTGCCCTGTTTGTGTGAGGAAATGTGTGCACAGTGATGGATTGGCGCATCGTCCTGGGTGTATCTGCCCGGTGCCTGAAACGTCCTTCACACCCCCTCCTGTGAGCAGTAGAGGTCTAAACGGAAGATGATGAGCTGAGATGTTTAACAGTTGAACAGGGGTTACCCGAGGTAGGTTTTTGGTAGGGTTTTCAGCTTTGAGCTCCAGTTACAGGGATTTAACTGGCGGTCTGAATGCAAACAGATAAAACCATCAAAGAGCTGTAGTTCTTTGGAAGCCGCCTAAGTAGTTAATTCCCTTCACCAAGTCACTAGAACTGGTTGCTCTACTAAAGTGATTCTCAATTATTTTCTGTTAAGCCCCCCCTAGGAAGAAGAAAACATTTTGCGCCCCCCCCCTCCCCCCACACACACACACACACGCACACTCACCTCACCCCCCCACATGATTTATCCCCCTTATTAACAATAAAGAAAACAAAAAAGAAAGAAATATAGATCAACTTAGAAAAAAGAATCATTTTATTAACTTTGTTTTTAAGTTTGTAACAGAAACGAATGATATCCTTATTTAAACGTGAAACATTTTTGAACCGACCGGCATTTGATACTGAAAAATGGAATGAAATAAAATCAATAAATAATAATAAATGCAAATTCATCAGCAACATTAATTCAGGAGCACAATTTATTAACAATTTAACGTACAAAACTAAAATGAATACAACGATATGTGCTGTTTTTTTTTTTTTTTTTTGAGGAAGTCAGAACTCATGTCTCCAACGCGTCTGTTTTGCAGCTCAGCTTTTCTGAAGTAGCTTTCATAAAGCGGGATGGTTGGTGGCTCTACGCGTTACGTTTACGATTAAAAACTCAAGCGGTTATCAGCGTGATCGGGGTGTCATGTCTTTAAGTGACGTCTTCATTTATTTGGCTTCATGCTGTCCGCTGCCAACATTTTAAGACACAGAAGACACACCGGTCTTTCTTCGTCTCTCACCTTCGTTACAGTGAAGTTACAGTTACAGTGAAGTTACAGTTACAGTGAAGCCAGGCGCTACATTCGCTTTAACATTTAGCTTTCGGTTGACTTTTGTTGCTCTCATTATCTTCATCTCTCTCCTCATCTCTGTTAAATATTTCTCCATGTTGTCTCTTGACGGTTTGTTCAGTACACTTAATATCACTTGCTCTGTGATTTCTTGTTATGCGCCCCCCCATGCACCACACTGTGCCCCCCCAGGGGGGCGCGCCCCACTATTTGAGAAGCACTGCTCTATCTAGTGCTGTTGGAACCGAGTCCTGTCAGTCTCTGGGTGATTTGCGATGTGGAACTGTAGCGTTTTCAGAAATGAGGAGAGGCATCTCTGTTCATGGTATGTGAATTATTGCAGAATACAGCTGTTGCAAGGTATTTGGCCGAAGTATAGTATAGCCTGCATGTATGATGTTGAGGTTAACTTGCATGAACAGACATACAACATACATTTCAACCTTGGAATATGAGGAAAAAACACACACAACAGAGCGTATATCAAAAACAAGCAGGAATAAATAAAGAATTAATGGAGATGGATTTTTTAAAAATTTTTAGTGGAACAAAATTCTGTCCAGGCGGCACGGTGGCTTAGTGGTCAACACGTTCACCTCTCAGCGCTAGGGATTCCCGGTTCGAATCCCCATCTGGGTGGAGTTTCCATGTTCTGCCCGTGTCTGCGTGGGTTTCCTCCGGGTTCTCCGGTGTCCTCCCACAGTCCAAAAACATGGATCAAGTCAATTGAGTTCTCAAAATTGCCCCATATAGAGTGTGTCTGTGTGAGTGAGTGTGTGCCCAGCGATGGATTGGCGCCCTGTCCTGGGTCTATCTGCCCAGCACCCGAGACGTTCTCCCCTGGATGGGCATGGGGAACCCCACCGCGACCCTAATAGAGGATAAAGCGGGAGATAATGAATGAATGAATAGCCTGAGTTTAAGCTATTTTTACTCAAGAGTCATTGCAGAGCAAGACGTCCAATTGTACAAAAGGTACGTGTGTTCTGTCCTGCTGCCATCCTGACAAATCGCTCCAACACACTTTTCACAGTTGTGAACGCCCGAGACGTTCTCCCCTGGATGGGCATGGGGAACCCCACCATGACCCTAATAGAGGAGATAAAGTGGGAGATAATGAATGAATGAATGAAAATTCTGTCCATGGAAGTTATTCTGTACAAAACTGTTTTCAGGCTTTTGTGCAACTTCACCTTTTCACGTACCACCTCCTGCAGGAGGGTCCTTCACACGGCCCTCGAAATAAGACCCAGACTTATTTTTTTGGTGATTTTGCAACAATTTATTGATTTCACATGGAATTTAAGCTTTTTTCATTCTCCCTGCCTGATTTTGTCCCCTCTATGTCAGAAAAAAACTAATCACCACTACAGTTTTTCTGATTTGAAGCACTAATCAAGTAATTTGTTTACTGTTTTATAGCTGACAATGTTAATGTCGTAAGGACAGGGCGGTGGAGTTGACGGAGGCGGGTGGAGTAGGGCAGCCTGTGAACGTTCCTAACTTAGCTTAACTGATAGAGAGTGCAGGCAATAGGGGAAGTGCATCTGCATTGTGAAGAAAATGTACTGCTTTCAACAAAAACAGGACTTGTGCTGGTAAGCTGCTGCCAGCTAAGATGGAGAATGGACCGATCAGATGCTAATGCAGTTATGAAATGTACACTTGGAGTAGAGTTCTAATAATCTAATAACACAAATGAAGGCTAACTGCCTAATGGATAAGTTTTTCAACTTTATCGTATACTAATACTTGTATTATTTATGCCGTTGTTATGCATGTGGTGTAAAGGAATAGTTCTGTAACGGCAGCGATGTTTCCAGTTCTAGGTTTAAACTACTTTATTTATAAACAAGAGAAAGGCCCTCTGTACCTATGACTTATCAGTTATTAACTGTTAATAAGAACCGCAATAAAAGCATCTGGATGTACAGATTGTGTTTGTTGCCTTCAGTTTAATGTTTAGCACCTGCTTAGACAATGGAATAGAGACAAAACTGACCAACTGAAAAAAAGAAAACACACCGATTTATTGATTATTTATTTTAAATGAATCCAGTATTTTACTTACCGTATTTTCCGGACTATAAGGCGCACCTAAAAGCCTAAAATTTTCCCAGAAATCAGACGTGCGCTTTATAATCCGGTGCGCCTTATATGTGTACTGAGTTCCAAAATCTATAAAAGTATTGTTGTGCGACCGAAAATTAATTCGGAGCTCGCCGTCATTCTGGGAGGATTAAATAAAGAACTCCGACCGCTGGACGTTGGCGTAAACGGGGCGTTTAAAGTAAAGTTGCGGGCGGCGTGGGAGCGATGGATGATAGACGGCGAACACACGTTTACTAAAACTCGGGAGGCGGCGGCGGGCGAGTTACACCACCGTCTGTGAATGGATTGTGGATGCCTGGGCTGAGGTTTCTGCTGTAACCGTCGTCCGAGCTTTCGCGAAAGCCGGCATCGTTACCGAACGGCCGCCTGGTGACGGGACGGACTCAGACATCGATGAGAGGGAACACCGGAGTGCAGCTTTTTAATTCAGACACAGAAGACGAGGACTTTGATGGATTTGTGGGAGAAGAGTGATTAAAATAATGTGTGTTTTGTCAAGTAGTAGAATAAACTTCAATTATAAATCAGCGTTTTGCATCCTTTACTTTTCTTGTAGATCGTATGTTTTAGCGAGTGCCTTATAACACGGTGCCGTACAGAATAAGTACCATACAGAAATAGAGTCCGTAATCGAGACTGCGCCTCATAGTACGGTGCGCCTTATACGTGGGTCAAATACAGAAATAGACCCCGTAATTCAGACTGCGCCTTATAATACGGTGCGCCTTATGGTCCGGAAAATACGGTAATTTCATTGATGAGTCCAGCACATCAGTCTGAAGAAATTCGAACCCATGTCTCCTTACAAAACAGCTTTAAAATAAACTTATTATTATTTAGCTATATTATAGTGGAGGGTCACCTCTCATGAACTGCTTTGCTTTGCGTCTATCAACAGCATTTCCATTTGATTGATTAATTAACGTCAGGACTTTGATCTGGTCGTTCTGAACTTTATTCTAGAACCACTTGTGTTTCTAGAATAAAGACACACTAAAGAATCTGTTTTGTTTTTATTTTTACAAATGGTTTATTCTATTCTATAGAAATGCTAATAAAGTAGACAGGCTACTAGTTCACTAAATGATCAAAAAGGCCTTTCTTCGGTGATTGGAACAGTTCCAAAATTTCAGAGTCATGAAGCACGTCGTGGTTCTAAGCTCATTAATTAAGATTTTGTACTAACTACGGCTGCATTGCTTCACCTGCTTTTAATTAACTCATACTTAACATTTATTATTTCCTGTGTCCCATAATTGCAACAACATACCTTCATTAGCTACAGTTAAACTACTTTATTTATAAACAAGAGAAAGGCCCTCTGTACCTATGATTTATCAGTTATTAACTGTTAATAAGAACCGCAATAAAAGCATCTGGATGTACAGATTGTGTTTGTTGCCTTCAGTTTAATGTTCAGCACCTGCTTAGACAATGGAATAGAGACAAAACTGACCAATAACACTGCTGCATATTGGGTTTTTTGTCTTGTTTACCTTTTTACACTTTTTATTAATAATAGTAACGTATTAAACTAAAACTTGATATTAAGGTGGTAGAGCTATAAATCACCAAGGAACATCCGGTTATGTTCTCACAATACTCTGGTAACCTGAGATTTGAACTCTTTGAAGATCTATACAATGATACAGTTGTTATTTAATTAAGTAAAGCAACTATTGCTTAATCTTAATTATCTTAATTGTTATATTATGTAACACAACACTGTTCCTATTTTTGTTGTTTATTTTATGTAAACATGAAATCAAATTGGGCGGCACAATGGCTTAGTGGTCAGCACGTTTGCCTCTCAGCACTAGGAATTCCCGGTTCGAATCCCCATCTGGGTGGAGTTTCCATTTTCTCCCCATGTCTGCGTGGGTTTCCTCTGGGTTCTCCGGTTTCCTCCCACAGTCCAAAAACATGGATCAAGTCAATTGAGTTCTCCAAATTGCCCCATATAGAGTGTGTATGTGTGAGTGAGTGTGTGCCCAGCGATGGATTGGCGCTCTGTCCTGGGTGTATCTGCCCAGCGCCCGAAACGTTCTCCCCTGGATGGGCATGGGGAACCCCACCGTGACCCTACTAGAGGATAAAGCGGGAGATAATTAATGAATGAATGAATGTTATGTTGCCTAGGCATGGTGGCTTAGTGGTCAGCACGTTCGCCTCTCAGCACTAGGGATTCCCGGTTCGAATCCCCATCTGGGTGGAGTTTCCATGTTCTCCCCGTGTCCGCGTGGGTTTCCTCCAGGTTCTCCGGTTTCCTCCCACAGTCCAAAAACATGGATCAATCAATTGAATTCTCAAAATTACCCCATATAGAGTGTGTCTGTGTGAGTGAGTGTGTGCCTAGCGATGGATTGGCGCTCTGTCCTGGGTCTATCTGCCCAGCGCCCGAAACGTTCTCCCCTGGATGGGCATGGGGAACCCCCCGGCGACCCTAATAGAGGATAAAGTGGGAGATAATGGATGTTTATGTTGCCTAAACAAGTGGAAAACTTTTACAGCTTTCCACTCACTAGATTAGAGAGATCAACCTCTAAAATACCCAAAAATAATATTCTAATAACACATTCAGCTAATAGAGATAATTTAGGTTAAATGTGTAATCAATCAGTATTGAATTCTCCCTGATTTCACAGCATCGATGTTCTGTGTACTGGGTGCTTATACAAGTACTATAACCTGGGTTGCAGGTTGAGCGGAAATGCCAATAAGGGATTGTGTATTTCCATCTGTCAATTGAAAATTCCTAACTATTTGCATACAGGCTTTCAAAAGCCTGAACTTCATTGTTTGTGTATTCGCCAGTGTTTGTTTAAATGCTAAGCTGTTATTTACATGAATAAATTGACAGTGCTGTTTGAAAGTTGTAAATCTCTTAGAATTCTCATTTCATGTGTTCATTGATGAGTCCAGCACATCAGTCTGGAGAAATTCGAAACCATGTCTCCTTACAAAACAGCTTTAATTGAAATTAGTAATATTATTTAGCTTTATTATATTGGAGGGTCACCTCTCATGAACTGCTTGCTTTGCGTCCATCAACAGCATTTCCATTTGATTGATTAATTAACGTCAGGGCTTTGACCTGGTCATTCTGAACTTTAATCTAGAACCACTTGTGTTAAGGTTAAATCACTCACTTGAGATGCATCTTATCGAAAGGTATCCTAACATATTTCTTTATAATTTGCTGGTATGCTTTAGAAGTCATTGTTCCATCATAGAAAACAAGTCTAAACCATGATACTACCAACAGCGTGTTTCACAGATGGGATTAGGGTGGGATTCGTGTTTTTGTTTATGCATGTTTGTTAATGTTGTCTTTAACATACTGCAAATGGGCAGAAACAAAAACACGAATCCCCCCCTAATCCCATCTGTGAAACACACTGTTGGTAGTATCATGGTTTAGATGTTAATGTTTGTTAATGTTGTCTTTAACATACTACAAATGGGCAGCGATGTTCTTTTAAAAGCATTGGCTTTCTCCCTTTATCTCTGTTGCTGCTGTGGTTGTGCTCTGTATGTGGACTTGACCATTTAATATTACTCAATACGAGAAAAGCCCTTAGATGTAACCTCGAATTATTTACTGATCTCAAAAACTAAGTCTGGTTGACTATAGATTGGCAAAGTCTAAACTCTTTAAAGATGCCTCACTCCAAGAAGTTAATTGTTTAGCATATTAAGCAATTATTTAGATTAACCAGCACACTTCTATGCTTTAGGTATCTTTCTTCTGTCAGACGATTATAACATTATGAACCTGATGGTGGCAAATACAAAGAGTTTACTCTGATGCAGAATGTTGTTGTTTAGGAATCCATTGTATAATTTGATAGTGGATCAAGTTCAATCCATTTTTTTAATAAAAGTAACTAGTTTTACTTTCTTGCAAGTTTATTAAATGCAGGGTAAATTGTGCACAGTGACTTTGAACCATACTCCGCTTTATAGTAAGTTTAGCGCTTGCGTATAAGAGAAGAATTCACGCGACAGTGATGCTTCATTAGCATTGGACACTGCTCTTTATCTGAGAGCTGCAAGGAGAAGCTGCACACTGTAATGTTTAAAGTGCGTGTTTTATGGATGAAGAAGGTTAATCAACCATGAGAAGATTCAGATTTCTTTTTAACTTAATTTAACATTTATTTCCCCCCCAAAAAAGTTGTTCTGTATTGGTGGGTCAAATAGAGTAGCTCATTGGTTAGTGCATTGGGCTATCAATCTGAAGGTTGGGGGTTCAAATCCCAGGTCCACTAAAGTTATCAATGTGGGTCCTTGAGCAAGAACCTTAACCCTCATTGCTCCAGGGCTCACTTTGCTCACCTTGTAAGTCGCTTTGGATAAAAGCATCTGCTAAATGAGCAAATGTAAATGTGTGAAGTGTCATCAATTTATAGCAATTCCCGTGTTAGTTATTTGTTACTGGGGTCTAAGCAGAGTTTCCCCCCCAAGAATCACCTCTTTTTTGTTTTATGGTAAAATAATATAATTAAAACCTGATACAGTTTCATCTGTGTACATTTTTCTCACTTTCTGTAACTGCTCACTGTAGCCTGTAACACTGATACCAAACACATGTAATGAATGCATTAATCTGCTACTATACATGAGTGTGAAGTGTGTCCAAACTTTTGACTGATACTGTATATTAAAGTCAGTAAGTTAATAATAACTGTGCATGACAGTTGTCCCCAATAGAATAGTGTTCATTTACACATGACTGTATAAAATATTTGTTTACTATGAGGAAATCCACCTTCGTAATTTACAAACGGTTTAATTTAGAAAACTTGATGTTCAAGCTTTTTTGTCCGTGTCCATGTACAATACAAAGTCAGGTTATTACAACAGCTCTATTCAATGAAAGATAATGAAACCCGATTGACATGCATTAACACTCCCATCTCCTCTATGCACATGGTCACCGTGAGGGAAACAAAAATAAGAAGTCAACAAATCAAATCAAAAGGAACAAAGGGCATGTGACACTGACTCACCTTTTGTTGTGAAATCACCATCTATGCTGTTTTATTCTTGCTCTGCTAACTGTATGAAAGACGTGTCCTGTATTATAGACAGCGCCCTCTTTTAAATTTAAGTTAATAGCAGTAACGACACAGCATATGTTTAGAGATATGTGCATGACGAATAATTTCTCTCACTTTAAATGTGTTTGAATGCCAGCAGGTTGAATAAAAATGGCCATCATGCAATATTTTGCTGAAGTCTGCTGTAAACATTGATAAAATAATGTGTTCGGTTGCAGTATGCCTAAAATGTGTGTGTATATGTGTGTGTGTATGTATATATATATATATATATATATATATATATATATATATATATATATATATATATATATATATATATATATATATATATATATATTATTATTTTTTTTTTTTTTTTTTTAATGAATCAAACATACCAAACTGTGGACTGAAGTCATTTCTCATAGTGGCATTTGCATATAAAATTTGATGATGAACTTCATGATTCAGCTCACCCACAAATCATTTTGTGGCCACATATTGTTTAGATTGTGATGTAGTCATTTTAATGAGACAAAATCCTGTTTAAAGGAAATGGAATTTTATTTATGTAAGTTTTATGATGGCATTATCACTTCACAGCAAGAAGGTCCCAGGTTTGTTGTTAAGGCAGAAAGGACTAGGCTTCTCTCTATGTAAAGTCTGCATGTCTAAAATCTGAACGTTTCCTCATACTATAAAAAGACGTGCTGAGTGAATTGAAGATGCTATGTTGCGCACCCCTATTTTATATATATATATATATATATATATATATATATATATATATATATATATATATATAATAGGGGTGCAGAAAAAAAATTGTTTTTTCGATGAATCGCGATTCGTAGTCCAGGCGATTCGGAATCGATTCAAAACATCCAAGAATCAATTTTTAAAAAATGAGGGTTTTTTTTTTTTTTTTTTTTTGCCCCCTCCCGAGCGTACTGCATATCGTATTATGGATCCACTCGGCCACCTACAGCAAGCTTGTTAACCAGCTCCTATTGCAATTCACTAGCATGCTAGTTCATGCTAGCGTGAAGCAGGGAGCAGGGAGAGCACGATTCGACACCCCCTTCATCGTTAAAAGCCGATGTTTGGTTTTTAAAGTCAGGAAGAGAGAGAGAGAGAGAGACGAGCACAACTGTTTACAACGAGTGTAACATAAGATCAAGGTTCTTTGGAAACATGACGAATGCGCGAGCCTGTTTGGCTCGACGTCATTCTGAAAAAAAAAAAAGTAAAAAAAAATATTTAATATTTAAAGTTAAGTTTTAAAAATGTTGCGAATGTTGTTGCAATGTAGTTAAAAAAAGACTGAAGTATGGATTTTAATTTTTAATGTTAAGTTGTAAAGATTTGCAGAATATAAATGCACTCTGACTGTAAAGTCTGTTTTTAGTTTCGATTAAAGGTTAACGCACCATGGTAAACTTTGGTATTAATATATTTAGAATTATTTGTTCATTGCTGGATGTTAATTATGTAAGAAAAAGCCAGGCAGCTAGCTAACCTTATACTGCTCATTTTAATTTAGTGCAATCCTATTTTTATATAAATATAAAATAATGCAAAAAGATTTGATGCAGGAAGGAACCTGAAAGTATTGTTTTAAATAAATGTTCTATTTGTTATACATTGTCGTTTCATCTTGTCAATCACATCATTTAAACAAAATTTCAAGAGCATTTGAACAGAAAAATCGAATCGAATCGTGACCTCAAAAATCAGAATCGAATCGAATCGCCCCTAATATATAAACTCTTTGAGCGTATCATTGAAAATGGCACAAAATGATGGCGCTGCTTACTGAAGGAGCCATGCTGGTTCCACTGCTGGGTTTCCTGCCATGTGTGTATTTATCGCACTGTGTAAAAAGTCAGGGGAACCGCACCTGTTTTGGCCCAGACTGTGGACCGTCATGCCGAGCCTTCGTGTAACAGCTGCCGCTGCTTAGCCGAGTTATTTATAGATAGTGGGAGTGCGCGGTTTTAGATGAACAGGGGGACAGTCTTAGAGCTGAATGAATTTTGTCAAGGTGTGCGTCTGTCCGTCTGTCTGTGTGTTGGGTATGAGGCGATTACAGATTTTAACGGTACAATTAATTGTTGTTCAAGAAATAATCACGATTATACAATTAATACGCAAAAATTACCTCCACCAAAAAAGGTGACGAAATCACAGGAACACAACACTGTTCCTATTTTTGTTGTTTATTTTATGCAAACATGAAATCAAATTGGGCGGCACGGTGGCTTAGTGGTTAGCACGTTCGCCTCTCAGCACTAGGGATTCCCGGTTCGAATCCCCATCTGGGTGGAATTTCCATGTTCTCCCCGTGTCTGCGTGGGTTTCCTCCGGATTCTCTGGTTTCCTCCCACAGTCCAAAAACATGGATCAAGTCAATTGAATTCTCAAAATTGCCCCATATAGAGTGTGTTTGAGTGAGTGAGTGAGTGTGTGCCCAGCGATGGATTGGCGCCCTGTCCTGGTTCTATCTGCCCAGCGCCCGAGACGTTCTCCCCTGGATGGGCATGGGGAACCCCACCGCGACCCTAATAGAGGATAAAGCGGGAGATAATGAATGAATGAAATCAAATTTTGTTACTGAAAAAAGACAACCAGGGCTTTGGTCCCTTAAAGTACGTTTAGTTTTATTTATTTGATGAAAAATATTGTTTTTTTTTTTTCCTGTAAACATAAAGTAAACAGATAAGTGTGCTCTTACCTTATGAAAAAGTCTGCGTATTTTTCATATTGATTTCATCATGACTATATTAAGGCACTCTTACAGTTAATTAATTGTACCATTTTTCATCGTGATTAATTGCAAAAACGATTAAATGTTTCATCCCTGTGTGCATTTGTGTGCGTGTGTGTGTGTATAAGTGTGAGAGAAAGAGATATGTACATGTATTGTGTTCAATCTATAAGATGAATCAACCATTACTGGTAATTAGTGAAGGAGGGATTTGATTGTAATTGAATAAATTGAAGTCTGTTAAATATACTTTACTACACACATCCTTAGTGTGTGGCATGTTGCTGAGAGGCACGGTGGCTTAGTGGTTAGCACGTTCGCCTCTCAGCGCTAGGGATTCCCGGTTCGAATCCCAATCTGGGTGGAGTTTCCACGTTCTCCCCGTGTCTGCGTGGGTTTCCTCCGGGTTCTCTGGTTTCCTCCCACTTTCCAAAAACATGGATCAAGTCAATTGAATTATCAAAATTGCCCCATATAGAGTGTGTCTGTAAGAGTGAGTGTGTGCCCAGCGATGGATTGGCGCCCTGTCCTGGGTCTATCTGCCCAGCGCCCGAGACGTTCTCCCCTGGATGGGCATGGGGAACCCCACCGCGACCCTAATAGAGGATAAAGCGGGAGATAATGAATGAATGTTGCTGAGAATTGTAAGTTAATAGTTTTTTTGCCCCCTTTTTTAAGATTGGCGGACTCTGCGGACTCTTTCAAAAAACATTTAAAGACTTATCTGTTTAAACAGGCATTTGGGTAAATGGGCTAGCCAGTAGTCTTGGTTGTTGTGTTTTTATGTTTTTATGTTTTATGTTGTGTAAATTGTGCTTTTATTGTGTTTATTCTCTTTTATTTTTTATGTTTTTCCTTTTGTAAAGCACTTTGTGGCCTGTGCCTAAGAAAAGTGCTATATAAATAAAGTTTACTTACTTACTTTCTAGTTCAGATGAGGTTGTGGCTATTATTTACACATACTGTCAAATTATTAGCATAAACTCACTTTTCAAACCTTTTAATAAGTTGCAGCATTAAGCCCCGATTATAGTGACCTCCTTGCAGACATCCACACTGACCACACTGAGGCCATACCTCCAGGTTTTTACCAAAACAATGTCTTTATATTCATTATAAACATAATTTTGTACAAGTGCTAATGTGTACTGAGTTTACATAAATGCCAACATTAGTTACGGTGCCTTTATTTGTGATAGATCCCACTTTCTGACGGTCACATCTATAACATCCATCCATCCATTATCTCCCGCTTTATCCTCTATTAGGGTCGCGGTGGGGTTCCCCATGCCCATCCAGGGGAGAACGTCTCGGGCGCTGGGCAGATAGACCCAGGACAGGGCGCCAATCCATCGCTGGGCACACACTCACTCTTACAGACACACTCTATATGGGGCAATTTTGATAATTCAATTGACTTGATCCATGTTTTTGGAAAGTGGGAGGAAACCAGAGAACCCGGAGGAAACCCACGCAGACACGGGGAGAACGTGGAAACTCCACCCAGATTGGGATTCGAACCGGGAATCCCTAGCGCTGAGAGGCGAACGTGCTAACCACTAATGTCATCAAATCCTGTGTTTTCCTAAACAAACTATAATCTGTACTTCATTCATTCATAGAGTTTCAGTATCACACGACATGGAACTGCAGCGGAACAAAGTTGTATCAGATGCCACTGTATCAGAATAGTATTACACATTTGAGCACAAGATCATGAGTACAGTTTCAGATTGATACCCGAGACCAGACATGAAGATGTGACTGGCAGCAGACCACCTTACAGTTTCTCTGTCTTTTTCTTGCCTTCATTCTCTCTTTAGTTCTCTCTTTCTCTTTCGCTTACTTTTCCTTTCTCATTTGTATATTTTTCAGTCTCTCTCTCTCTCTCTCTCTCTCTCTCTCTCTCTCTTTTGTTGTTCCTTTAATTCCTCCCCCTGTCTTTTACTTTCTGTAATCTATTCATCTATTTTCTATTTAGTTTTCTGTTTTGCTTCTGCTCTTCCTTTCGCTTTTCGTTTAACTCTCTTTCACTTTACCTCAGTGACTCCCTCCCTCCTAATGAGACTCTTCACGTGGTCCATGAAACCCAAACAATGCTTTGCCTTTTGGCTTTGCTTCAGATGTGGGTGTGAGACAGCTGTGACTCCTGTGTCCTCTGCAAGTGTGTGGTGTGTGGGGAGGTGTGGTCAGCATGCTGTGAGGTCTGAATGAGAGTGCTGCCGAGTGTGTGTGTGTGTGTGTGTGTGTGTGTGTGTGCAAATGATGGAAAGAGGTCTGATGCCCCTCTTCAGATCATCTCATGTCGAGCACCTGCTGTGTGTGTGTGTGTGTGTGTGTGTGTGTGTGTATTCGCATGCACTTTTTTTTCTGAATGGACAAAAATAGTCTTCAAATCATCGTATAACTATTTTGAAACATTTAATTTGTGACCTTTTATCTGGCAAAGGAGATTTTATTGTAGTTTTATAATATTTTCAGTGTATTATTGTATGTATGCATGTTTAAAAACTAAATAAATGGTTTACAGACAAGTCACAGATTACAATGCGCCACCCTGAAGCAAAACACAGAAGTGTTTAAGAAATTAATATTAGATAAATATTATATACATGTATATAATATATAATAATATTATTTATTTATATATTCATTCATTCATTCATTATCTCCCGCTTTATCCTCTATTAGGGTCGCGGTGGGGTTCCCCATGCCCATCTAGGGGAGAACATCTCGGGCGCTGGGCAGAAAGACCCAGGACAGGCCGCCAATCCATCGCTGGGAACACACTCACTCACACAGACACACACACTCTATATGGGGCCTGTGGGAGGAAACCGGAGAACCCGGAGGAAACCCACGCAGACACGGGGAGAACATGGAAACTCCACCCAGATTGGGATTCGAACCGGGAATCCCTAGCGCTGAGAGGCGAACGTGCTAATCACTAAGCCACCGTGCCGCTTATTTTTATTTTTATATATATATATAAAGTCTTTTATACGATAAAATAAGATGATCCTTTATTGGTCCCAGATTGGGGGAAATTCCCTCGCTGCTGTTCATAATTAAACTTGTTGCTGTTGTTAATTAAGTAAGCAGTACAGTCTGATTTGCACTCCTACTTATTAAATCATACAGACAAACAGATCTATGTAGGTCGGCATACTGAAACCAGGGTCAGTTCTCCAGGTAACCCCATGAACTAAAGCAGTACATTAAAATTGGGCGTGGGAGTGGTTTAGATCTCCCCCACCCCATAAAAATGTTTGACAATCTAATCATTCTTTTTTGGGTCCAGTGGAACGTCATATTTATGGCTAATGTAAAATAGTGGGGCTGTGGAGACATCGTACAAATATAATGCAAAAAAATAGAAGTCTTATATTACCCCCCTCTATACTCTCTTCATATCGGCACAATCACTCTTAATTAGAAGCTACGATGAAGATTTTGTGCATTGAATGCTTGAAAAACTAGAAAATACCTTTTTGCGCTTGTGAGAGCTGCCAATTGATTAACAATTAACACTTTTAATTACCCCCCCCCCCACCATTTTGGTGCTCTTTGCAGTCTGCATGAATAGGCTCTCGCACGTGTGTTGAGTTTGAGCATTGAGATTTAAATATTTATTGTTTGTGGGACTTACAATGCAACACTGTAATTATTAATAACACCTTAAAGCACTTACACTACACCACAAACCTATGAATTGCCTACATATGCTTTTATTTAGTGATTTTTATCAAAGCTTCCCATACCCATCCATCCATCCATCCATTATCTTCCGCTTTATCCTATTTTAGGTTCGCGGGGGGGGGGTTCCCCATGCCCATCCAGGGGAGAACGTTTCAGGCACTGGGCAGATACACCCAGGACAGGACGCCAATCTATCGATTGACACACACACACTCTATATGGGGCAATTTGGAGAACTCAATTGACTTGATCCATGTTTGTGGACTGTGGGAGGAAACCGGAGAACCCTGAGGAAACCCATGCAGAGATGGGGATTCGAACTGGGAATCCCTAGTGCTAAGAGGCGAACGTGGTAACCACTGTGCCACCATGCCACCGCTTCCCATACCCATTTTTATGAGTGAGTTTTTTTTATTTATTTTTTTTGGTAATTCATTTAAATATCAAAAAGGCCTGCCAGTGTTTTCCTAGAAGGATCATGAACTTTGTGAGATGTGACATGAGTTAAATAGCAGTCTCCATATTTGCCAATTTTTCAAAGGCACCTTTCCACATATGCAAGTCACTGATGCAGTGGCCACCAGTTCACCCCATAACACGAACACAGTTTCAGTCACCACCGTGAATGCGCACACATCATTAAAAAAAAATATTAACAGAAATTAGGATGATTTTATTTGACAAAAGGCTATATATATAACGAAATCAAAGACATTTCATGTAAAAACTAATGCTTAGCAGCAGCCATGGGCGCCCCCATGTGGTCAAAATGGTACTTTCGACTATGAGGTTCATAGTCGACTACGGTTCTCCGAATCGAATCGTCGAATCAGCGAATATTGCAGCTCACCCCTAGTGATTAGATCAGAATGCCTTTCAAATTTCTGTCAGTGTTGGTGTTGGTGTGGTGTGGTGGTGTTGGTGCTGGTGTGGTGTTGGTGTTGGTGCTGGTGGTGGTGTGTAGAGTTCAGAGACATACTGCTGTTTTTTTTCATGTTATTTTACAACACTTATCAATCAACAACTTTTTTTTTTGCATAGCTTTTTTGTCTGCCTCGCTGTACATGATATTTGAATACTTTTTCTATATCCCCAAAATAATTTAATTGGTTGAAATGTTTTAATTATAGCCCACGATGTTGATACAGAGATTGTTGAACGAGTAGTTCTTTTTGGAGAATTTCCTTAATTATAGAGGTCAGCAAAACCCTTTCATTAAATCATACGCACATTACATAACTTATTAGTTTGCCGTGCGGTTTGTGCCACATAATTCGTCTTTTAATCATGAATTCTGAAGCTGCTTATGCATATTACTCTGAGATTCAATCAAAAGAGGCCCAAAATATAATGTTGTAACTGACGATGCCCTGATCCGTTTCTCTCTAGTTTTATTTTGATCTGTTATTATTTGGCAGTAAGTCACCAGAGCGCGTTGAAGTTTCCTAGTTTCTTTATTTAGTGTCACTGACTCTGGCATACAGAACCATTTCTGGATCTTCCCCCTCTTACGTTCACTCTATCTTTTCAAAATACACTCCGACTCGTTCACTTCGCTCCAGTGATGATTGTCGCCTGGTGATCCCACCTCACCAAAGAGCTAACTCTCACTCCGTGGCGTTCACCACTGCAAAATGGTGGAACGTTCTTCCCAACTCTGTCCGTAAGGCAGAATCACTAAACAGTTTTAAGAAACTACTGAAGACGCATCTCTTTAACAAATAGCTGTTGTAGCATTAAATAACAATCAGGTTTGATGAATTTACAGTGTAGTTGGTTTTCTCCATGGCTTCTGACTTGTGGTGTTCTCATTTGTAAGTCGCTTTGGATAAAAGCGTCTGCTAAATGACTTAATGTAATGTCTAAATGTCATGCCAAATGCAACTCTAGAAAATGATAAGAACAGAGCAGTTTAATTTACCAACCAATACAGTGAGAGACTTTATGAGGAAGCTTCGTTTTCTCTCTGTCGGTGCGCTCAGCCGCATCTTCCTTAAAAAACAGCTAGCCCACACAACCAGCGTGAACTGAGGAAATGCGGCAAACGTGTCAGCGGTCTTTATTAATGAAGATGGATGTTTTATTCTTTTAACAGGCAGTTTTATGAATAATGGGTCAAAAAAAGGACAAATCGTACACAAATCATTTTGACTCATTTTATAAAGTGATAGTTATGAATTTTAGTTTTTTTATGTTAACTTGTGATTTACAATGTTTTCTGTTCTATAAGTGAGGGGGCGAGTATATTGGGGTATATATGTTAATGTAGGAGGAGGAGGAGGGGCTTGGCGGGTGAGTTAGTTCGGATGTAAATGTGATGTAAACGGTCTTGGAGGTGGTTAAGGAAAAATAAAAATCTTCTGTTTAAAATAAGACGTTGTGAATTAGTTTTAACATTTTATACGGTTGTTGGGATATAACTGCTGTAGTTTATCTTTACTGCTATTTTGTTTCACTAATGGAATGCTTTTGTTTCTTTCCTCCTTGTGCCGTATCCTTCTTTCTCCCAGAACTAAGCTCGTTATCGTGGGACGATCTGGAGAGCAACCTACCAGATGAGCTGATTCCAAATGGGGATCTAAGCCTGATGCCTATGCCCGCTAACGGCAGTGGAACAGGTGCACAAGGGCATCCCGATGCAGCCACCAGGCACAAGCAGCTCTCTGAGCTCCTGCGGGTGGGCAGCACGGCCAACCTCAATTCCACGGCTCTGAACTCATCCAGCCCGGGTCCTGGTGGAGGTTTAGGCGTGCAACTGGGTGCCTTGGGTAAGAGTCCGCTGGGCCAGGGATCCCCATCGCATGGCTCCCCGACCCCCAAACCAGCGGGCACTGTGACGGGCACACCGGGAAATGGTGCCATGGGTCTTAATGTCAGTTTCAACCAGGCCATGTTGAGCAATTCCCAACAGCACAGCATGTTAGCACAGAACGCCGGCGTCCAGCAGCAGAGCCAGGTGATCAACGGGACGTTAGGGCCTGGTGGACGTGGCCGAGGTGCGGCAGGCATGCAGTATCAGGGTCCGGGCATGCAGACCGCACCGTCAGTCGGCCAACAGGTGACGGCAGGAGCGACTTCAGGGGGACCGGGCAGCGTGCTGGCAGAAACTCTGACCCAGGGGGCGCAACAGATGAACATGAATCCCCAGCAGGCGGGCGGCATGAAGGTCAGTACCACACGGTTCTCCTGTTTGAATTTTTCAAATACAGATTATATGAAGTACCAAAGGCGGCACGGTGGCTTAGTGGTTAGCATGTTCGCCTCTCAGCACTAGGGATTCCCGGTTCGAATCTCCATCTGGGTGGAGTTTTCATGTTCTCCCCGTGTCCGCGTGGGTTTCCTCCGGGTTCTCCGGTTTCCTCCCACAGTCCAAAAACATGGATGAAGTCAATTGAATTCTCCAAATTGCCCCATAGAGAGTGTGTCTGTGTGAGTGAGTGAGTTTGTGCCCAGCGATACATTGGCGCCCTGTCCTGGGTCTATCTGCCCAGCGCTCGAAACGTTCTCCCCTGGATGGGCATGGGGAACCCCACCGCGACCCTAATAGAGGATAAAGTGGATGGATGGAGGGCGGCACGGTGGCTTAGTGGTTAGCACGTTCTCCTCTCAGCGCTAGGGATTCCCGGTTCGAATCCCCATCTGGGTGGAGTTTTCATGTTCTCCCCGTGTCTGCGTGGGTTTCCTCCGGGTTCTCCGGTTTCTTCCCACAGTCCAAAAACATGGATCAAGTGTATTGAATTCTCCAAATTGCCCCATATAGAGTGTGTCTGTGTGAGTGAGTGTGTGCCCAGCGATGGATTGGCGCCCTGTCCTGGGTCTATCTGCCCAGCGCCTGAAACGTTCTCCCCTGGATGGGCATGGGGAACCCCACCGCGACCCTAATAGAGGATAAAGCGGGAGATAATGAATGAATGAATGAAAAACTCAAAATGCATTTTCTTTTATTAATGTTTATGTTCTGTTTGGGGGCAGCACAGTGGCTTAGCGGTTAACATGTTCTCCTCTCAGCATGTTCTCCTCCCAGTTCGAATCCCAATCTGGGTGGAGTTTCCATGTTCTCCCCGTGTCCGTGTGGGTTTCCTCCGGGTTCTCCGGTTTCTTCCCACAGTCCAAAAACATGGATCAAGGTCAATTGAATTCTCCAAATTGCCCCATATAGAGTGTGTCTGTGTGAGTGAGTGTGTGCCCAGCGATAGATAGTGCCCCCCCCCCCCCCCGTGACCCTAATAGAGGATAAAGCGGACGATGATGATGGATGGATAAAGTACCAAAGGTTTAGCATAATGTAGAAATGTCCTTATACAGTGGAACCTCTGTTTTCGTTAAAAAAAATTTATGTCTCTGTTAGCTCCGGATTTACTCGCCATGCTTACATGCCATGTGCACAAACCTCATTGTCCTTGTTAAGTGTTTCCCTTCCGAAGTGAAAGTGAAGTTAACGCTTTACCTTTAGCTCCATCCAGAGCCAGCAGCCTATCAAAGAAAAAGACCAGAAACGGCTCGAGTTAAAGAAAACACAAGAGCAGCTTTAAGATCGCTGAAATTGGCTGTATGTACAGAAAGCCTCCATTCACGACAGTTCCATTGTCATGCGTTGAGAAATCTGTTAATGCGCTTACAAAACAGAGACTGAAGATGTTGGTTATTATTATCTTACATCAATCAAAAACAATGCTTTCTGTTAAATGTTATGAGTGCTAATACAGACGATGGTATGTTAATATTTTCAGTTTTGCTTACAGTAATCTTTTTTTGCCTACTGTGCTTACACTGTTTTAATGTTTTAGCAACTATTTCAGGGTGGTCAGCACACACACACACACACACACACACACACACAACATATGAACAAGTAAGAACAATCAAATGAATATTGTAAGATGCACACTACAAATTTTAATAGCAGAGGAAGGAAAATCTATGAGTTTATTACCCGGATAGAGACCTTTATGTTTTAGCTTTTGGGTACATCACAGGCACCGGGTGACTTCTGTAATAGCTGCTTTTCAAAGTCAAAGTAGGCTTTGTTGTCAATTCCTTCACATGTTCTCTACATACAAAGTAATCGAAATTACGTTCCTCACTTTCCCACGGTTACAGACATTTATGACATTTAAACATAAAACAAGAAAGTGAAAATGCAGTGTGATGTAGTGGAATTTACAGTAAAAAAAAATTTAATACTATGATTTTGTAGTGACAATGAAAGGCAATGTAAATGCAAATTAAGTAGTAACAGTAATGATGATGATGATATTATTATTATTATTATCATCATCATCATTATTATTAGCATTATTAATACTACTACTACTATTTATTATTGTTAGTTATTGCTATTATTACTATACTTATTATTATTATTATTATTATTATTATTATTATTAAGTATAGTAATAATAGCAATAACTAACAATAATAAATAGTAGTAGTAGTATTAATAATGATAATAATAATAATAATGATGGATGATGATGATGATGATGATAATAATAAAGTAATGAATAATAATAAATATAGGGCGGCACGGTGGCTTAGTGGTTAGCACGTTCACCTCTCAGCGCTAGGGATTCCCGGTTCGAATCCCCATCTGGGTGGAGTTTCCATGTTCTCCCCGTGTCCGCGTGGGTTTCCTCCGGGTTCACCGGTTTCCTCCCACAGTCCAAAAACATGGATCAAGTCAATTGAATTCTCCAAATTGCCCCATATAGAGTGTGTCTGTGTGAGTGAGTGTGTGCCCAGCGATGGATTGGCACCCTGTCCTGGGTCTATCTGCCCAGCGCCCGAGACGTTCTCCCCTGGATGGGCATGGGGAACCCCACCGCGACCCTAATAGAGGATAAAGCGGGAGATAATGAATGAATGAATGAATAATAAATATATATTATATATAAGTAATAAATAACAATATATGATTTGTAACTGTAGTAGTAAAAATATAGACCTGAGTTTGTGTTATACAGTGAGTTTTTTTTTTTTTTCACAGTCACAGTAGCAGCAGAATGTTAGTCTTAATTTAAATTTTTTGTGCAAAAGGCATAATAGTGCAAAAAGAAAGTCTTGTGTCTTTTCTGACTTCTGTGTAATATTTGTTCTAATATAGACGAATCCCCCTGTTTGGATGTTGCTTAATGTGTGAATAATTATCGGTACACTTGACAATACTTTATGCTGAGCTTGTTTAATGAACAGAGAGGGAGAGAAGGACAGCTCTGAGAGGCTCCGAACTAACAGAGTGTGAACGGGAAGCGCAGGGACGAGGGGTTTAAAGTGTGTGTGTGTGTGTGTGTGTGGAGAGGAAGACTGCCAGCATGTGTGGCCCTCAGCTGGCCTTTTATCTGGTCTGTTAGAGCGATGTCAACAGGAGAGCGACGGCCGGCGTGCTGCTGGAGCGAGGGAGTGAAGGAGGCATGAACGAAAGACGTAATGGGGGAGGGGGCACTTTAAATCCTTCTCGTGGCTAACAGGGAAGACAAGCAGTTAGGGAGCGTGACCCGGGTTTGTTCATGCAGTGCATCGTTTAGGATGTCGCTATTTACAGCATTACTAACTTGTATTAGTAATTGTTATATTATTAGTATTAGTATGCATTAATTGACTAATGAAACTATTAATTGTTATATTATCTCTCTAAAATTCATTCATTCATTCATTATCTCCCGCTTTATCCTCTATTAGGGTCACGGTGGGGTTCCCCATGCCCATCCAGGGGAGAACGTCTCGGGGACTGGGCAGATAGACCCAGGACAGGGCGCCAGTCCATCGCTGGGCACACACTCACTCACACACACACTCTATATGGGGCAATTTTGAGGACTCATTTGACTTGATCCATGTTTTTGGACTGTGGGAGGAATACGGAGAACCCGGAGGAAACCCACGCAGACACGGGGAGAATATGGAAACTCCACCCAGATGGGATTTGAACCGGGAATCCCTAGCGCCGAGAGGCGAACGTGCTAACCACTAAGCCACGTCTAAGCCAGCCTCTCTCTAAAATAATTGTTATTAATTCTATTTTTTGATGAAATGTTTCATTAGTCAATTGAAATGTATGGAATACATCGGTTAGTTTTGGGGTTAGGATTACAGTGGCTGCTTTTAAATCTACATTTGCTTTTAAAAGCAGAAAATGTACACACACAATATCAGTCAAAAGTTTGGACACACCTCTGTTTGCTCCATTGTCTCTTTTCTTCACTTATCATATAGATGGACTTTGTAGTTTTACTGTTACATACTGTAGTACAGAGGTGCTCAATACATCGATAGGGGTGTTGGGTAGATCGCGATGGAGGTTTGCGAAAAAAATACGTTTATCACGTATCAGCGTTTTTTTTTTACAGCAGATTATCAGAAGCACTTATACCAGTGATTAAAAATTATTTTCTGTTAAGCCCCCCCTAGGAAGAAAACTTTTTGCGCTCCCCCCCCCACACACACGCACCCCCCCCATACATGACAAAATGGGATGAAAAATAATTTTTACACGCCCAATGTAGTATCATTTGTCTATAAATTTGTTCTAAGTTCACCTCTTTCATAACAATGTCTCCTTATTAACAATAAAGAAAACAAAAAAGAAAGAAATATAGATCAACGTAGAACAGAATCATTATATTAACTTTGTTTTTTAGTTTGTAACAGAAACGAATGAAATCCTTATTTAAACGAGAAACATTTTTGAACCGACTGGCATTTGATACTGAAAAATGAACTCAAATAAAATCAATAAATAATAATCAATTCAAATTCATCAGCAACATTCATTCAGGAGCTCAGTTTATTAACACTTTAACCTTCAAAACAAAAATGAATACAACAATTTGTGCAGTTTTTTTTATTTATTTATTTTTTTATCAAAATGAAGTCAAAGGGCGGCACGGTGGCTTAGTGGTTAGCACGTTCGCCTCTCAGCACTAGGGATTCCCGGTTCGAATCCCCATCTGGGTGGAGTTTCCATGTTCTCCCCGTGTCTGCGTGGGTTTCCTCCAGGTTCTCCGTATTCCTCCCACAGTCCAAAAACATGGATCAAGTCAATTGAGTTCTCCAAATTGCCCCATATAGAGTGTGTCTGTGTGAGTGAGTGTGTGCCCAGTGATGGATTGTCGCCCTGTCCTGGGTCCATCTGCCTTGCACCCATGGGTGGATGGATGTGTGTGTGTGTGTGTTCTGTTGATGCACAGACACGCTCCAAAATCATTCGGGAAACCTATGTAAGGGAGTGTGTGTGTGTGAGTGAGTGTGTGCCCAGTCATAGATTGGCGCCCTGTCCTGGGTCTATCTGCCCAGCGCCTGAAGTGTTCTCCCCTGGATTGGCATGGGGAACCCCCCCGTGACCCTAATAGAGGATAAAGCGGAAGATAATGGATGGATGGATGTTCTGTTTGGGGAAATGCAGGTTACAGTGATTGTTGTACATTTGTGCTGTATACTGTGTGTTTGGGTTTAACTAAAATCAGGTTCTCTCCGTGCTATTTGATGGAATATGTTTACTAAAAGAACAATTCAAACAGATTCGACAATACTAACATGATGTGCGTAAACAGGTTTCAATATAAAAGCCTAAAAAATAGAGATTGACCCCCGTAGATCTCGATGACCTGTCCAATGGAAAAGTAGATCTCGGGCCAGAAAAGTGTGGGCACCCCTGCTGTAGTACATTTGGTTTTTTTTTTTTTTTGTTTTTTTTTTTTTTTTCCTTAGTCCCCTGTTGGTTCTCTGTTCTATATTGGTTGGGACCATCATAGAACAGGTGTAATTTAGGTGGTGGATTGTTTATTGTCAGTTCTGCAGTGACACTGATGTGGTGAGGGGGCTTTAATGCAGCAGTGCTGCTGTAGTTTCATTCAAACACCTCAGTGACACTGCTGGGATAGGAATAATGCACCAACCAAATAATCCCTGCTCTGTGGTGCTACTATTGGGTTCCTGACCATGAGAGAACAGAGCAAAGGGCCTATAATTAGTGTGAAATGAACCCAGATTCTGCTCTAAACCTGAACTCCCTTATTAAATAGAAATTCCTAAGTAGCAGGTAAATCGTTATACTTTTAATTATTCATGCCTTAAGCAACTCCAAGAACACAAGATTTCCCTGCTGAAGGTTACTGTATCTAATAAACAGAAACGGACAACACTCTTGGTGTGTACTCTTTTTTTTTTTAGTTGCCCGTCTTTCTGAAACCGTGCCTGTGTTTTTCCTCCCACATGTGGTTCTGGTCATGAGGGTTTCAAAATGTTTGCACTGCACCCAAGTCCAACTGAGCGATGATGTTTTACAACTGTAGAGGAACCGAAAGCGACGTGTGTGTCTATTAGAGTTATATTGGTGGAAAATACATACATTCTATACATTTTCTATACCATGTTCTCATATGGTGCACTGCGGTGGCTTAGTGGTTAGCACGTTCGCCTCTCAGCACTAGGGATTCCCGGTTCGAATCCCCATCTGGGTGGAGTTTCCATGTTCTCCCAGTGTCTGCGTGGGTTTGTTCCGGGTTCTCCGGTTTCCTCCCACAGTCCAAAAACATAGATCAAGTCAATTGAGTTCTCCAAATTGCCCCATATAGAGTGTGTGTGTGTGAGTGAGTGTGTGCCCAGCGATGGATATGCGCCCTGTCCTGGGTCTATCTGCCCAGCGCTCGAAACGTTCTCCCCTGGATGGGCAGGCGGACAGCAGTTGCCGGGGGCGGGCGGGGGTGGAGTTTCCATGTTCTCCCCGTGTCCGCGTGGGTTTCCTCCGAGTTCTCCGGCTTCCTCCCACAGTCCAAAAACATGGATCAAGTCAATTGAGTTCTCCAAATTGCCCCATATAGAGTGTGTCTGTGTGAGGGAGTGTGTGCCCAGCGATGGATTTGCGCCCTGTCTTGGGTGTATCTGCCCAGCGCTCGAAACGTTCTCCCCTGGATGGGCATGGGGAACCCCACCGCGACCCTAATATAAGATAAAGCGGAAGATGAATGAATGAATGTTCTCGTATGGGGCGGTACGTTGGCTTAGTGGTTAGCATGTTCTCCTCTCAGCACTAAGGATTTCCGGTTCAAATACCCATCTGGGTGGAGTTTCCATGTTCTCCCCGTGTCTGCGTGGGTTTCCTCCGGGTTCTCCGGTTTCCTCCCACAGTCCAAAAACATGGATCAAGTCAATTGAATTCTCAAAAATTGCCCCATATAGAGTGTGTGTGTGTGAGTGAGGTAGTGTGTGCCCAGCAATGGATTGGCGTCCTGTCTTGGGTGTGTCTGCTAGCGCTCGAAGCGTTCTCCCCTGGATGGGCATGGGGAACCCCACCACGACCCTAATAGAGGATAAAGTGGAAGATAATGGATGGATAGATGTTCTCATATGAATTAACTCTGAAGAGAAAAAAATACCTGTTTAAAATATTGATGATCTGCACAGAGCAGATGTTTATACCTTCACGTTCTGCTCTCGCACAGTTGAGGCGCTTGCACTGTCAGTAAGCTTTCTTTTAAATTGCTGATCGAATGCGTGCAAATTTGTAACAATACATTTGTAATGAAGCAACCCTGCATTTTGTCTATGTAGATGGGCATGGCTGGTGCTGGTAGCCCATTCTCTCAGTACCAGGCGGGCGGACAGCAGTTGCCGGGGGCGGGTGTGAATGCCCAGCTGCAGAATAAGAGCACGCTGCCCAACAGTCTGTCACCTTTCGCTACCGACATGAAGGGGGGTGCGGCGCCCAATGTACCCAGCATAGTAAGTTACCTGCTTTCCACCCGCTCGTTTTCTACCTGAACGACTGAAAAACATCATCATTGTTTAAAACCTTATTTGTTATTATCGCAAAATCTCAGTAGCTCTCGTTTTCTCCGTGCAGCCCCAGGCTCAGCAGCAGGTGGCAGTGGGCATGGTCCCAGGGCAGGGAGTACCTGCCGGTCCCACGGCTGACCCAGAAAAGCGGAAACTGATTCAGCAGCAGCTGGTCCTGCTGCTCCATGCGCACAAATGCCAACGGCGTGAGCAGGCCAATGGAGAGGTTCGGAGCTGTGCCCTGCCTCATTGCAGAACGATGAAGAACGTCCTCAACCACATGACCCTTTGCCAGGCTGGCAAGTCCTGCCAGGGTGAGCAAGCCATGCTAAATGTTATCTCTCTCGTTCTTGGAAGGTGGTTTTAAAAGCGATGAGTGGACTGTTAATCCGGTTCCTTTTCTCTGTTGGTGTCTTCAGTTGCTCACTGTGCATCGTCAAGGCAGATCATTTCTCACTGGAAGAACTGCACACGCCAAGACTGCCCTGTCTGCCTCCCGCTGAAGAACGCCAGCGACAAGCGCAATCAGCAAAGTGAGTGTTTGTCACATTGCTTGTAATCATTTTAACACTGGTTTTCCTGGAACCACGAAAATTGTCGGCGTGCGGGTGTGCGCGCAAATCCCCCGCTCCCCTGCAGTGCGCCACTTGGTGTCCATTACTTTTAGAATGAATTATGCGCTAATGCAACAGTCAGTTTTGAGAAATGATTTTAGTAGGGGTGTCTTCAACTAAGGATTTTCATAGTCGAATCTGATCGTCAGATTTTCCCTATAGTCGACTGATAGTCGAATCAGTTAAAATTTCACCACAAGATGGCGCTATAAGCGTGGTTTTTAAAAAAGATTTTTTTTAAATATTTTACTTGTTTTTCTGCTCATTTGGAATGTGCAACTAACTGCAGGGGGAGCTTTATTAATGTGTAGCCTATTGTTAAAGCGCACACATCATTTAAAAAAAAAATTTAACAGAAATTAGGATGATTTTATTTGACAAAAGGCTATATATATAATAGGGGTGAGCCGCAATATTCGCTGATTCGACGATTCGATTCGGAGAACTGTAGTCGACTATGAACCTCATAGTCGAATGTACCATTTTGACCACATGGGGGTGCCCATGGCTGCTGCTAAGCATTAGTTTTTACATGAAATGTCTTTGTTTTCGTTATATATATAGCCTTTTGTCAAATAAAATCATCCTAATTTCTAGAAAAAAAGAGGTTTTCTTTTGTTAGAAAAACAAAAATATATTTTTAAAAACCTACGCCCTTAGCGCCATCTTGTGGTGAAATTTTAACTGATTCGACTATCAGTCGACTGTAGGGAAAATCTGACGAATCAGATTCGACTATGAAAATCTTTAGTTGAATACAGCCCTAATATATAACGAAAACAAAGACATTTCATGTAAAAACTAATGCTTAGCAGCAGCCATGGGCACCCCCATGTGGTCAAAATGGTACATTCGACTATGAGGTTCATAGTCGACTACGGTTCTCCGAATCGAATCGTCGAATCAGCAAATATTGCAGCTCACCCCTAGTGTGATATTTACGTTGGTGTAATCGATAAAATTGATGATCAGTGCACGTTTGACCACCACCTTAAAAACTTTGATCGTTCGCTGGTCATGCGTGTGTGGGCGTGCCTGCCTTTGTGTCTGCATCTGTGTTGTAACACACCGGTAAGAAGGACAGACTGTAAAGAAGCTTTTACTGGTGCCCATTATTATGGGATGTTACATCATTTCTTCCCAGCATCTTTAGTCCAGCTTTTTACAGTAAGAAAGATTTTTCACACGTGGAAAATATGAGACGGGTGGCTTAGTGGTTAGCACGTTCGCCTCTCAGCACTAGGGATTCCCGGTTCGAATCCCCATCTGGGTGGAGTTTCCATGTTCTCCCCGTGTCCGCGTGGGTTTCCTCCGGGTTCTCCGGTTTCCTCCCACAGTCCAAAAACATGGATCAAGTTAATTGAGTTCTCCAAATTTCCCCATATAGAGTGTGTCTGTGTAAGTGAATGTGTGTATCTGCCCAGCGCCCGAAACTTTCTCCCCTGGATGGGCATGGGGAACCCCACTGCGACCCTAATAGAGGATAAAATGGAAAATAATAGATGGATGGATAGTTTTTCTTTGTGTGAGTGAGTGTGTGCCCAGCGATAGATTAGTGCCCTGTCCTGGGTGTATCTGCCCAGCGCCCGAAACGTTCTCCCCTGGATGGGCATGGGGAACCCCCCCACAACACTAATATAAGATAAAGCGGAAGATAATAGATGGATGGATAATGTACCTCCTTAATGTAGCCAGTCTTAATGCTCTAATTAAGAACCCCATAAATCAGAGAATCCTGGAGGTGCTTTTTTCCGGTTTGAATCCCCATCTGGGTGGAGTTTACCATGTTCTCCCCGTGTCTGCGTGGGTTTCCTCCGGGTTCTCCGGTTTCCTCCCACAGTCCAAAGACATGGATCAAGTCAATTGAGTTCTCCAAATTGGCCCGTATAGAGTGTGTTTGTGTGAGAGAGTGTGTGCCCAGCGATGGATTGGCGTCCTGTCCTGGGTGTGTCTGTCAAGCGCCCGAGACGTTCTCCTCTGGATGGGCATGGGGAACACCCCCCCCCCCCACCGCGACCCTAATAGAGGATAAAGCGGAAGATAATGGATGGATGAATGGAAAATATGAGACAGTTGACCATCTTCCCAGTGTAGACCTCCCAGTATGTTCACTTCAAGGTCAGACTGTGAAATGCTCAGAGAAAAAAAGAAAAAAAACTGAAAACCTAATATCAGTTTCTGCAGACCTTATTTAGCATGTTAACTTTCAGCTTGTATCCATTTTAATACTGATGAACCTTCTCCACGTGTGATTTCCTACAAAACAAAGTGTATATGTTTTTCTGATGTTATTCTGTCTGTCTGTCTGTCTGTCACAGCCATGCTGAGTTCCCCTAATGCAGCCCTGCAGAACTCATTGGGTTCGGCAGGTTCGAGTCAGAACGCCGCACCGACCCTGAACACTTCAGCCCCCATCGACCCGAGTTCTATGCAGCGGGCGTATGCAGCGCTCGGACTCCCGTACAGCAACCAAAGCCCAACGCAGACGCAAGCTCCTCCAACTCAGACGCAACTGCAGCCGCAGATGAGACCACTTAACACACTCGGTAACCGCCTCTATTGCCCTCATGGTCACAACTTGAGGGAGCAGAGCATTTGCTTTAGAGATGGTTGAACTGCTAGGTCTGTTGCTAGGGAACTAGGAAATCATAAGCAAACTAATCACAACACCAGTTCAGTTCCACAGACCTATTTTTTTTTCTGTCAGTTTTTGTTAAATTTACTAACCTCTCTTATAACAACCTTTGGACATTTCTATGGATATAAATATTTATCAAATTAAGTATCGATTGCAGCGGCACGGTGGCTTAGTGGTTAGCACGTTCGCCTCTCAGCGCTAGGGATTCCCGGTTCGAATCCCCATCTGGGTGGAGTTTCCATGTTCTCCCCGTGTCCGCGTGGGTTTCCTCCGGGTTCTCCGGTTTCCTCTCACAGTCCAAAAACATGGAACAAGTCAATTGAATTCTCCAAATTGCCCCATATAGAGTGTGTCTGTGTGAGTGAGTGTGTGCCCAGCGATGGATTGGCGCCCTGTCCTGGGTCTATCTGCCCAGCGCCCGAGACGTTCTCCCCTGGATGGGCATGGGGAACCCCACCACGACCCTAATAGAGGATAAAGCGGAAGATAATGAATGAATGAGTATCGATTGCCTTAATTAGTAGCTTTGAAAATCAGCATGCATAACTGTTTCTTACACTGTAGATATATTCCCCATTATCTTCCGGACAGGGTCGCGGTGGGGTTCCCCATGCCCATCCAGGGGAGAACGTTTCGGGCGCTGGGCAGATACACCCAGGACAGGACGCCAATCCATCGCTGGGCACACACTCACTCACACAGACACACTCTATATGGGGCAATTTGGAGAACTCAGTTGATTGATCCATGTTTTTGGACTGTGGGAGGAAACCGGAGAACCCGGAGGAAACCCACGCAGACACGGGGAGAACATGGAAACTCCACCCAGATGGGGATTCGAACCGGAAATCCCTAGTGAGGAGAGGCGAGACGTTCTCCCCTGGATGGGCATGGGGAACCCCACCGCGACCCTAATAGAGGATAAAGCGGAAGATAATGAATGAATGAAAATATAAATATAAAAAACATTTAGGTGTAAAGGTAAATGATGGTGATATTTATGGGGCACACACAGATGACTGCATTTATACCATATTCATGCCTTAGTGTCTTTAATTTATCTGATATGTATGTCGTTAGTCCATCCATTCATTATCTTCCGCTAAGGCGCGGGGGGGTCCATAATGCCCATCCAGGGGAGAACATTTCGGGCGCTGGGCAGATACACCCAGGACAGGGCGCCAATCTATCGCTGGGCAGACACTCACTCACACAGACACACTCTATATGGGGCAATTTGGAGAATTCACTTGATCCATGTTTTTGGACTGTGTGAGGAAACCGGAGAACCCGGAGGAAACCCACGCGACACGGGGAGAACATGGAAACTCTACCCAGATGGGGATTCGAACCGGGAATCCCTAGCGCTGAGAGGAGAACATGCTAACCACTAAGCCACCGCCCATGTCGTTAGTCTGTAGGAAAAAAAAAGGGAACTCGTGGGAGAAGCCCATGTGGATGTTAGGAGTACAAGCCAATTCCACATAGTTCTACCCAGCAGCTTTTTGCTGTTGATGGAACCGCATTAGATTTGTGCCTTTATAAACGCAGTAGTGTAAAGTTCTATCTCTAAGAATTTTTTGCATAAGTATATAAAAATCTCCGATATATGAATTGCTAAAGTTCAGCTATAATAAGCCTTTATAACTCGTCCCTCATGTCCACCATGTTGGTCAGGACGAGTGATTGCTGTAAAGTACAACCTAAACACCAGATATACACTTTATACTATGAACCCAGCCCTTACTCTCTGCCTCCTTTACATTACATCACCCTCATGGTACCTGTAGAGTGCTCCCCCTGGTGTTTGGCTTGGTTATTGCCATTCGAGTGGCACTACTTCCAACTTAAAAAATTGTTCCAATAATAAAATTCCTACGGTGACAATAATTGTATGATGTATTCTGCCGACTATTTATTGTTTTGAAGAAGACATGGTTAAAAAAAAACAAAAAAGGAAAAGCCATAACTACTGTACTAGTACTGAATGTAGAAACTTTGCGTAGGTCCTAACCAGTTGAGCATGAGTGGAGGAGCGATGGGCGTGCCCTCGTCGGACCAGGCCAAGCTGCACCCGGATGCCAACATGCCGTCCAATCTCAACGTTAACAAGTATGAGCTGTCCCCCACACACTGGCACACAGAAGTGGGACGATCTGATTAAATACGACTTTTGTGTATATAATGTGTTTGTCACAGACAGTTGAATGCAACTTCTCTTTCTTTACTTTAGTCAACTAATGGCAGACAGCTCGACGGTGGGGTCTCTGGGCAACATGCCCACAGCTGCCCCTCTGTCTGCAGGTGGAGTGAGAAAAGCCTGGCATGAGCACGTCACTCAGGACCTCCGAAACCACCTAGTTCACAAACTGTTAGCATCCTCATCTAGTACTGAATGCTTTTCATTACTATCTGCATTTTCTGCAGACATGCTGAGTGTGTGTGTGTGTGTACAGGGTGCAGGCCATCTTTCCTACTCCAGACCCTGCTGCACTAAAGGATCGGAGAATGGAGAACCTGGTGGCGTACGCTCGGAAAGTAGAGGGCGACATGTACGAGTCTGCAAACAGCAGGGTAAAGAGATTTGGCCAAGTGATTTAAATATGTACAGAGCACATACATGTTATTGTTCTAAGCGTGTATAAGTTAAGTAATTTATTTATATAGCGCTTTTTACAACAGTACATTGTCACAAAGAAGCTTTACAGAATGAAAAGCCTTCAAACCCCCAAACAGCAAGCCGAAGCGACAGTGGCAAGGAAAAACTCCCTCATGTTATTTTAAGGAAGAAACCTTGTGAGGACCGAGGCTCAGTTCAAGTAATTTATTTATATAATAGCGCCTTTTACAACAGTACATTGTCACAAAGCAGCTTTACAGAATGAAACGCCTTCAAACCCCCCAAAGAGCAAGCTGAAGCGACAGTGGCAAGAAAAAACTCCCTGTTATGTTGTTATTTTAAGGAAGAAACCTTGTGAGGACCGAGGCTCAGTTCAAGTGCAAGTAATTTATTTATATCGCGCTTTTTACAACAGTATATTGTCACAAAGCAGCTTTACAGAATGAAAAGCCTTTAAACCCCCAAACAGCAAGCCGAAGCGACAGTGGCAAGAAAAAACTCCCTGTTATGTTATTTTAAGGAAGAAACCTTGTGAGGACCGAGGCTCAGTTCAAGTAATTTATTTATATAGCGCTTTTTACAACAGTACATTGTCACAAAGAAGCTTTTCAGAATGAGAAGCCTTCAAACCCCCAAAAAACAAGCCGAAGCGACAGTGGCAAGAAAAAACTCCCTCATGTTATTTTAAGGAAGAAACCTTGTGAGGACCAAGGCTCAGTTCAAGTAATTTATTTATATAGCGCTTTTTACAATAGTACATTGTCACAAAGAAGCTTTTCAGAATGAAAAGCCTTTAAACCCCCAAAACAGCAAGCCGAAGCGACAGTGGCAAGAAAAAACTCCCTCATGTTATTTTAAGGAAGAAACCTTGTGAGGACCGAGGCTCAGTGCAAGTAATTTATTTATATAGCGCTTTTTACAACAGTACATTGTCAGAAAGAAGCTTTACAGAATGAAAAGCCTTCAAACCCCCAAAGAGCAAGCCGAAGCGACAGTGGCAAGAAAAAACTCCCTTTTTAGTTGTTATTTAAGGAAGAAACCTTGTGAGGACCGAGGCTCAGTTCAAGTGCAAGTAATTTATTTATATCGCGCTTTTTACAACAGTACATTGTCAGAAAGAAGCTTTACAGAATGAAAAGCCTTTAAACCCCCAAACAGCAAGCCGAAGCGACAGTGGCAAGAAAAAACTCCCTGTTATGTTATTTTAAGGAAGAAACCTTGTGAGGACCGAGGCTCAGTTCAAGTAATTTATTTATATAGCGCTTTTTACAACAGTACATTGTCACAAAGAAGCTTTTCAGAATGAGAAGCCTTCAAACCCCCAAAAAACAAGCCGAAGCGACAGTGGCAAGAAAAAACTCCCTCATGTTATTTTAAGGAAGAAACCTTGTGAGGACCAAGGCTCAGTTCAAGTAATTTATTTATATAGCGTTTTTTATAACAGTACATTGTCATAAAGAAGTTTTACAGAATGAAAAGCCTTTAAACCCCCAAAGAGCAAGCCGAAGCGACAGTGGCAAGAAAAAACTCCCTTTTTAGTTGTTATTTAAGGAAGAAACCTTGTGAGGACCGAGGCTCAGTTCAAGTAATTTATTTATATAGCGCTTTTTACAACTGTACATTGTCAGAAAGAAGCTTTACAGAATGAAAAGCCTTCAAACCCCCAAAGAGCAAGCCGAAGCGACAGTGGCAAGAAAAAACTCCCTTTTTAGTTGTTATTTTAAGGGACATACCTTGGGAAGACCAAGACTCAGTGGGGGACTCATCCTCCTTGAGCGGCCGGGCAGCAACAACAATGTAGGACACTAATGTACAGATATTTAACATTAAACAAAATGTATGTGTCTACATGTCTTTAGGATGAGTACTATCATTTCTTAGCGGAGAAGATCTATAAGATCCAGAAGGAGCTGGAGGAGAAGAGACGCTCCCGGCTACAGAAGCAGATCATAAACCAGGCACCGATGAATGCGACTGGAGCACAGCAACCTGCTCTTAACCAACCAAATGCCCTCGGCCCCCGACCTCAGAGTCAGTCTTATGCACCCATGTTTCCCAAAACACACATGCCAGCAATTATGCATTATACACTTTAATTTTGACTTTAATTGTTGTGTGTGTTTACCCTAAACAAATCCACACTGTTGCGCGGCACGGGTGCTTAGTGGTCAGCACGTTCGCCTCTTGGCGCTTGAGATTCCCGGTTCGAATCCCCAGTCTGGGTGGAGTTTCCATGTTCTCCCCGTGTCCGCGTGGGTTCCTCCGGATGGATCAAGTAAATTGAGTTCTCCAAATTGCCCCATATAGAGTGTGTCTGTGTGAGTGAGTGTGTGCCCAGTGATGGATTGGCACCCTGTCCTGGGGGTATCTGCCCAGCGCCCGAAACGTTCTCCCCTGGATGGGCATGGGGAACCCCACCGCGACCCTAATAGAGGATAAAGCGGGAGATACTGAATAAATGAATAAATACATATGTATATATGGGGCGGCGCTGTGGTTTAGTGGTTAGCACGTTCTCCTCTCAGCACTAGGGATTCCCGGTTCGAATCCCCATCTGGGTGGAGTTTCCATGTTCTCCCCGTGTCCGCGTGGGTTTCCTCCGGGTTCTCCGCTTTCCTCCCACAGTCCAAAAACATGAATCAAGTCAATTAAGTTCTCCAAATTGCCCCATATAGAGTGTGTCTGTGTGAGTGAGTGTGTGCCCAGGGATAGATTGGCACCCTGTCCTGGGTGTATCTGCCCAGCGCCCGAAACGTTCTCCCCTGGATGGGCATGGGGAACCCCACCGCGACCCTAATAGAGGATAAAGCGGGAGATAATGAATGAATGAATGAATGAATACATATGTATATATTGGGCGGCGCTGTGGTTTAGTGGTTAGCATGTTCTCCTCTCAGCACTAGGGATTCCCGGTTCGAATCCCCATCTGGGTGGAGTTTCCATGGTCTCCCCGTGTCCGCGTGGGTTTCCTCCGGGTTCTCCGGTTTCCTCCCACAGTCCAAAAACGTGGATCAAGTGAATTGAGTTCTCCAAATTGCCCCATATAGAGTGTGTCTGTGTGAGTGAGTGTGTGCCCAGCGATAGATTGGCACCCTGTCCTGGGGGTATCTGCCCAGCACCCGAAACGTTCTCCAAATCCACACCATTGCTTGGATCATTTGACATACTTACTCTTCTGGATTCTGTATTTATTTTTTTACACCCACCAAGAAGCGGGGGTTCTTCAGGGGGGCTTTATTTTGGCGATCTTCAGAGAGCCGTCAATCACACATGGTGCAGCATGATTTTGGCCGTCGTGTGTCTTTGCTATCGTCCCGACAGGATTCATGGGTGTGTCTTGGGCGTCATGCCATAAACCAATCACTGTGTCACTTACCTTTCCCTCAAGATGCTGGTGTAGTTTAAATAAACACCAGCAAATAAATACACCCCAAGAAGCAACCAATTATGTGTAAATGAACATTCACAGCATTTGCAGGAAATGTAAAATTATTGGATAATTAATTGTAAATGACCAAACATTTTCCCACGGGAGTGAAGTTACCAATGGCTGCTGTTGGAAAGGTTGATAAGTGTGTAAATAATTTATTAGACACTCTGCGTGATGTGAAATAGCAAACGACTCTGACACGGGAAAATGTTATTGACATGGTGCCTGATTAACGTCTGATGATTTGGCACTGTGATGGATTTTTGAGGACAGATTTCTCTTTTCTTTTTCAATTTAGAGCCCATCTGTTCCATGGGTTGGTGCTTCGCCCTTCGTAGCTCCACACCGGCTTCTGCTAAATTTCTTTCTTGAGGACGTGGTAGCTCAAGGTTTAGGGTGTGGGACTATCAATCTTGGGTTGGCGGTTCGAATCCCATGTCTACAGAAGTTAGTAATGTGGGCCCTTAAGCAAGGCTCTATTGCTTCGGGATGTTGGACCATGCCTGACCCCAATAATAAAGTTGGGATGCTTGGTAAATTGGTTTAGATAAAAGCCATTGAAAATGACCAATTAAAATGAATAAACATCTTAATTGTCACACACACACACCACCCACCCACACACACACACATATATATATATATATATAAAAACTATTCATTCATTCATTATCTCCCGCTTTATCCTCTATTAGGGTCGTGGTGGGGTTCCCCATGTCCATCCAGGGGAGAACGTCTCGGGCGCTGTGCAGATACACCCAGGACAGGACGCCAATCCATCGCTGGGCACACACTCACTCACACATACACACTCTGTATGGGGCAATTTTGAGAATTCAATTGACTTGATCCATGTTTTTGGACTGTGGGAGGAAACCGGAGAACCCGGAGGAAACCCACGCAGACACGGGGAGAACATGGAAACTCCACCCAGATGAGGATTCGAACCGGGAATCCCTAGCGCTGAGAGGCGAACGTGCTAACCACTAAGCCACCGTGCCGCAATTTTATATATATTTTTATATATATTTTTTCTTTTTCTTTTTTTTTTTTTTTTTTTCTTTTGTGCACTCACTTACATATAGATTGTTCTCTTTCTTCTATAGATGGACCTGTACCGATGCCCAACGTGCCAAACCAGATGATGACCCGCATGCAGGTAGCACAAGGTATATCGCCACTTGATCTGATGAATCCAATCATGGCTTTATCGCAATGCCAGGATGTGTGTGTCCACTGTCATGCATGTGCAGTGTAGAAAATCGTGTGTGTGTGTGTGTGTGTTTTAGGGATGAACCAGTTTAATTCGATACCCATGCAGTCTGTGCCGGCACCTATAGCAGCTCGTGCCGTCTCTCCAATGAGTCACTCGCAGCAGCTAAACGTCAGCCCTCTTTCCCAGGTCAGTTCAATTCACACAATGACTTTACATCTCCAATTACCTCAACTTGTTTTCTTTCTTCACACTATTGAAAGTCCGTTATGCTCGACCCCTTCTACAGGTTTAATTATGCAAATTCTGACATCACGCTTGAAAATGATCTTTAAAATCCGTGGGTCGTGGTCAGGTTCTCGACTTTATTTGCATGAAGCCTTGAGCTCCAGATGCAGGTTCAGTGAGAGAGAAGGGTTTCCATGAGCTTTACTTAAGTAGCTGTTACAGCAACAAATTCGACCAAACAATATGGACTAGATGTCGCATAGGCCACACGAAATTAACTCACCAGCATCTCCTAAAGGGAGAACCTCCACCAACCTGTGACACCTGTAATAAGACCATCACTATAAAGCACAGAATCCTGGAATGCGATAAATACAAAGACACCAGAAAGAAACAGAACGTATCCCACGACTTACAAACAGCTCTAAGTCCAAAAAATACTTCAAAGCTCATGACATTTCTGAAAGACACTGGAATAAAGGCTCAATTACAGTCTTATAGTAAGACTATAAGACTGTATAAATAACAACCCACCTTCTGCCATGAGTAAGGCCGAAAGGTGATTCATGGCGTTAAAACACAAACAAACAAACCGCAACAAATTCCATTAAAGTATGACCTCTGAACCTGGCTTCATTCATGGTTCTCTGTTAGGTTCTATGTTGTCAACACGAGCGAGTTGTCATGTCAGATTTCTCGTGTTGTCACAGTTCAGAATGCTCTCACGGTCCATGCGTGATTAGTAGGGCTGTATTCAACTGAAGATTTTCATAGTCGAATCTGATTCGTCAGATTTTCCCTATAGTCGACTGATCAGTTAAAATTTCACCACAAGATGGCGCTATAAGCGTAGTTTTTAAAAAAGATTTTTTTTTTATATATATATTTTACTTGTTTTTCTAACAAAAGAAAACCTTTTTTTTTTCTTTTTTCCTTTTTTTTTCTTTTTTCCTTTTTTTTTTTTTCTAGAAATTAGGATGATTTTATTTGACAAAAGGCTATATATATAACGAAAACAAAGACATTTCATGTAAAAACTAATGCTTAGCAGCAGCCATGGGCACCCCCATGTGGTCAAAATGGTACATTCGACTATGAGGTTCATATTCGACTACGGTTCTCCGAATCGAATCGGCGAATCAGCGAATATTGCAGCTCACCCCTAGTGTGCAGACCAAGTTTTTACGAATTGAACACACAAAATCACGCTTCTCACGATTTTAGTTGACTCCCTAAGGCTTAGGTGTTCATCCTAAAATTTGTCTGCTTCACAAACCAAAGCAAGTTCATGTTTCAGTTTGCACTGCAACAAAATCAAAATGTTGACACTGTGGGTAAAAAGTAGTAATAATTAGGGCTGTATTCAACTAAGGATTTTCATAGTCGAATCTGATTCGTCAGATTTTCCCAATAGTCGACTGATAGTCGAATCAGTTAAAATTTCACCACAAGATGGCGCTATAAGCGTGGTTTTTAATTTTTTTTTTTTTTTTTATATTTTACTTGTTTTTCTAGAGCACCGTAAATGGGACTTTTTTCCACTTCAAAGGAAAAACCTCAAAAAACCCTAAAAATTAGGATAATTTTATTTGACAAAAGGCTATATATATCACGAAAACAAAGACATTTCATGTAAAAACTAATGCTTAGCAGCAGCCATGGGCACCCCTATGTGGTCAAAATGGTACATTCGACTATGAGGTTCATAGTCGACTACGGTTCTCCGAATCGAATCGTCGAATCAGCGAATATTGCAGCTCACCCTAGTAATAATATCTTATTAATGAATCCGCTGCATTGTTTTTACATTTTCGACAGTTTTGTTAAAGTGGCAATAATAATAAAAAAAAATATAATGGCTGCTTGTTTCATTCAGATGGGCTTGTCACCTACAAGGATGGCTCCGGCACAAGGCATGCTGGGAACTCATGGTGGGAACATGGTGCCACAGGCATCGAATCAGACACAGTTTATACCGCAGTTTCCTGCAAACACAAATAACATGAATGTCAACATGGGCCAGCCTAACACACAGCCCGCTGTTACACAGGTGAGTCCTTACACATATAAACATGCGCACACACACGTTCAGTCATTCATTCATTCATTCATTATCTCCCGCTTTATCCTCTATTAGGTTCGCGGTGGGGTTCCCCATGCCCATCCAGGGGAGAATGTCTCGGGCGCTGGGCAGATAGACCCAGGACAGGGCGCCAATCCATCGCTGGGCACACACTCACTCACACAGACACACTCTATATGGGGCAATTTTCAGAATTCAATTGACTTGATCCATGTTTTTGGACTGTGGGAGGAAACCGGAGAACCCGGAGGAAACCCACGCAGACACGGGGAGAACATGGAAGCTCCACCCAGATGGGGATTCGAACCGGGAATTCCTAGCGCTGAGAGGCGAACGTGCTAACCACTAAGCCACCATGTCGCCATGTTCAGTCATGAGATGAAACAAATTGTTCTGTTTTGTCATTCTGTTTTTCAAGGTTCTGAGCAAAATCGTAAAACGATTTACTATTTAAAACTAATTTCCTCCTTGCTGACAACACAGAGCACAACTATACCAAAAGTAAAACAATACAGTTGTAGGGCGGCACGGTGGCTTAGTGGTTACCACATTCGCCTCTCAGCGCTAGGGATTCTCCCACAGTCCAAAAACATGGTTCAAGTCAATTGAGTTCTCCAAATTGCCCCATATAGAGTGTGTCTGTGTGAGTGAGTGTGTGCCCAGCGATGGATTGGCGCCCTGTCCTGGGTGTATCTGCCCAGCGCCCGAAACGTTCTCCCCTGGATGGGTATGGGGAACCCCACCGAGACCCTAATAGAGGATAAAGCGGAAGATAATGGATGGATGGACATTTACATGGCGGCACAGTGGCTTAGTGGTTAGCATGTTCGCCTCTCAGCGCTAGGGATTCCTGGTTCGAATCCCCGTCTGGGTGGAGTTTCCATGTTCTCCCCGTGTCTGCATGGGTTTCCTCCCACAGTCCAAAAACATGGATCAAGTCAATTGAATTCTCAAAATTGCCCCATATAGAGTGTGTCTGTGTGAGTGAGTGTGTTCCCAGCGATGGATTGGCGCCCAGAATGTGGTTATTGATTAATTATAAGGTCATGAAAATAAAAGTTTTATTTTGTGCTTTTAATTAAGTCACGATTCCCGGTTCGAATCCCCATCTGGGTGGAGTTTCCATGCTCTTCCTGGGTGAGTCCCCATCTGGGTGGAGTTTCCATGCTCACGTGGGTTTCCTCCGGGTTCTCCGGTTTTCCTCCCACAGTACAAAAACATGGATCAAGGTCAATTAAATTCTCCAAATTGCCCCATATACAGTGAGTGTGTGCCCAGCGATAGATTGGCGCCCTGTCCTGAGTGTATCTGCCCAGCACCCGAAACGTTCTCCCCTAGATGGTTATGGGGAACCCCCCGCGACTCTGAATGATTATCCCGCACGGTGGCTTGGTGGTTAGCTGATGGATTCCCAGTTTGAATCCCAATCTGGCTGGAATTTCCATGTTCTCCCCGTGTCCACGTGGGTTTAACTCCGGGTTCTCCGGTTTCCTCCCACAGTCCAAAAACCTGGATCGAGTCAATTGAATTTTCCAAATTGCCCCATATAGAGTGTGTTTGAGTGAGTGTGTGCCCAGCGATTGATTAGCGCCCTCTCCTGGGTGTATCTGCCCAGTGCCCAAAACATTCTTCCCTGGATGGGCATGAGGAACCCCCCCCCCACGACCCTAATAGAGGATAAAGTGCAGAAGTATGTAGAGGGTGTTAAAATGAAATAAAATCTGATGTAAATGAGAACCTGCTCTCCTTTACCCATCTCTGTGTTTATTCATGTCCACTTTCTTGTGTGGAATTAACCGTGTTTTTGTCTTCATGTTCTTTAGCAGACGCAGAACCTTCCTCTTAATGCACTTGCCCCTATGGGGCCACAAATGAACTGCCCTGCACCTTCTCAAGCCCCACTCAGGGCCACTCCACCTCCCAACGCTGCCAACTTGGGCAATGGTACCAACCTGCCAGCGGCGCTGCAGGCCAACCAGGCAGGCACACCCACTCCCGGCCCAGTGCAGAGTACCCCGCCTCACACTCAACCTCAGACAGAGCTTTCCAACCTGTCACAGCCACACCCAAGCACACCGGTGAGAACATCCAATTCCAACTTTGGTCATTAGATTTGGTCATTTAGCCGATGCTTTTATACAAAGCGACTTACAAAGAGAGCACAGGGTTGATAGATGATTAAGGTTAAGGGTCTTGCGTAAGGACCCACATTGATAACTTCAGTGGAACTGGGATTTGAACCCACAACCTTCAGATTATTAGCCCCACATTCCAACCACACCTTCTTCTTAACTGAAGAGTGTGTCATTATCTACTCATTACATGATTATAAATCGTTACTATTCTTTCATAAATGGTATTTAATTGGCTCTCTGTACATCCACTATGTAGAAGCTTTTTGTTCCTTACATTTACATTACATTTACATTTAGTCATTTAGCAGACATTTTTATCCAAAGCGACTTACAAATGAGAACACCAACCAAATGACCCCCCCCCCTTTTTTATTTTTAATTTTAATTAAATAATTTTATTTTTAATTTAATTATTATTATTATTATTTTTTATTTATTTATTTATTTATTTTCTTTTTTTTTTTTTCTTTCTTCATTCTTGGTGGGTGGGTCTGGGTGGGGTGGGGAGGGAAAAATTTAGGAAAATATAAAAAATGGGGGAAGAGGAGAAGAAAAAAGGAAAATAATGAATGTGTGTGAAATGGTTTGTGTATGTAAATATTCTGTTTTTCCTCAATAAAAAGATTAAAAAAAAAACAAAAAAAAAAACAAATGAGAACACCACAAGTCAGAAGCATTGGAGAAAACCAACTATACTGTAAATTCATCAAACCTGATTGTTATTCGATGCTGCAGCCCCTTTTTTGTTTTTTCTCTACAACGGGTATTTGTTAAAGAGATGCGTCTTCAGTACTTTCTTAAAACTGTTTAGTGATTCCGCCTTACGGACAGAGTTGGGAAGAACGTTCCCCCATTTTGCAGTGGTGAACGCCACTAAATCTAAATTCCTTAGATTTAAAAAAAAAATCTAAATGAAAACAAAGGTGTTGTTTGTTTTGTTTGTCGTCACCCCAGCAGTGAAGATCAGAAAATTTGACTTGGCACAGGTTTAAACTGGATGCCCTTGTTACCAATTTTTCTTACCGAGAACGGATGTTCACATCACGAATGGCTCGGACAATTTTAGTGTCTCCAATTTACCTGTGGGTTTTAATGTGAAAGGAAAGCAGAGCCCCTAAAGAAAACCTAAGTAGGCACTTTAAAAATCTAGGCATTGAAACCAAATTTGGTTTCAGGTTTGATGATACTACAGTTGGGCTGGTTCCTCTTTATCTGCTGACTTTGTGGTCAAAATATTTAAAATTGTTGTTTCTCTCATTTATTCCCTCAGCTGGGTGATAATCGCGTTCCCACTCCTGCATCAACAGCGAGCACTGACCTGCACTCTCAGCATACAGTCCCCGAGCTGACCGCTGTAACTGAGCCCAAAACTGAGCCCAAAGCTGAACCCAAATCAGAAGAGCAGGACTTTGAGATGAGTGCAACGGAAACTGAGCCCAAGATGGAGGTAATGAAATCAAATTTCATTTCAGCAGATTAAATTTACACTCAGTCAAAATAAACACAAACATGAGACAAATGAGGCTGTTTTGTAGATGGATGGGTCTTTTTTTATGGGGTCTGTCTTTGGACATGATGGACAGTGCAGATAACCGTTTTCACCATCATCCAGGTCGAAGATGCTGCTCCGCTGGTTAAGGAGGAGGCAGGGAGCTCAGACACCAGACATGAGCAAATGGAGACAGAGGAGAAGAAAGTAGTGATAAAACAAGAAACCAAAGAGGAGGAGGATGGGGGGACAGCTGGTACGACGTCATCGTCACCGACGCAGTCTCGACGCAAGAGTAGGTTTTTAGTGTTCTGCGGATACATAACTTTTGGGAGACAAATTCCAGAACCTCAACCCCATTGTTATGAAGCCTTTCTGTAACAGTGTGCATGTACTTTTCTCTTGCAGTCTTTAAACCTGAGGAGCTGCGCCAAGCACTGATGCCCACTCTGGAGTCACTGTACAGACAAGATCCAGAGTCACTGCCCTTCCGCCAGCCCGTGGATCCGATCCTGCTGGGCATCCCGGTACACGACTCTTTTTACTATTATCAAGTTTTTTTGGTCAATAAACCCAGCTTTTGCAAACACAGATGAACCCTATATTAATGTGGATGGACCTCCTCTGCTGTTTCACTTCTTGGTCGTGTTTTCTGTGTTTAGAGTGAACCAGCTGCTTATGAAAACACACCGGCACAGTGTATATGAATCGTCATGATTTTAAAATATCATACCATGAACATTATGCTCGGGTGGCCTAGTGGTTAGCACGTTCGCCTCTCAGCGCTCGAGATTCCCGGTTCGAATCCCCATCTGGGTGGAGTTTCCATGTTCTCCCCGTGTCTGTGTGGGTTTCCTCCGGGTTCTCGGTTTCCTCCCACAGTCCAAAAACATGGATCAAGTCAATTGAATTCTCAAAAATTGCCCCATATAGAGTGTGTCTGTGTGAGTGAGTGTGTGCCCAGTAGGGGTGAGCTGCAATATTCGCAGATTCGACGATTCGAGTCGGAGAACCGTAGTCGACTATGAACCTCATAGTCGAATGTACCATTTTGACCACATGGGGGTGCCCATGGCTGCTGCTAAGCATTAGTTTTTACATGAAATGTCTTTGTTTTCGATATATATATAGCCTTTTGTCAAATAAAATCATCCTAATTTCTAGAAGAAAAAAAAGAAAAAAGAAAAACAAAAAAAGGCTTTCTTTTGTTAGAAAAACAAGTAAAATATATATAAAAAAAAATTTTTAAACTACGCCCTTAGCGCCATCTTGTGGTGAAATCTTAACTGATTCGACTATCAGTCGCCTATAGGGAAAATCTGACGAATCAGATTCAACTATGAAAATCCTTAGTTGAAGACGACCCTACGCCCTACAACTGTATTGTTTTACTTTTGGTAAAGTTGTGCTCTGTGTTGTCAGCAAGGAGGAAATTAGTTTTAAATTGTAAATCGTTTTAAGATTTTGCTCAGAACCTTGAAAAACACAATGACAAAACAATCTGACGAATCAGATTCGACTATGAAAATCTTTAGTTGAATACAGCCCTAGTACCCAGCGATAGATTGGCGCCCTGTCCTGGATGTATCTGCCCAGCGCCCAAAACGTTCTCTCCTGGGGAACCCCCCCAGTATCCTTTGAATTATTCAGCTGATGAAGTTGCACATACTTTTTACTCCCTGTGCTGAAAAACACGTTAAACTAAAAGCAGTTAACAGCCTCATTAACTTTGTTCAGTTTAATGTATTCAGTTTTTTTCACGCTTCCCAAATATTTGGTGCGTCTCTACTCTCTGTTGTTTTTGATGTGCTAAAATATATTTTAGAACATAAACAAGCTGCAAAAATCAGTATTAAGTTTTAACACCAAATCATATATGAGTATGTTGGTGCCAGAAAAGTTCATTCATCCATTCATTCATCATCTCCCGCTTTATCCTACATTAGGGTCGCGGTGGGGTTCCCCATGCCCATCCAGGGGAGAACGTCTCGGGCGCTGGGCAGATACACCCAGGACAGGGCGCCAATCCATCGCTGGGCACACACACACTCACACACACACACTCTATATGTATAAATATTTGCTAGTGATAAAACATTTGGCTTAATGCTGAACAACAAACAGTTTTTAATAATTTTTTTTATAAAAAAATATTTTTTTTCTTTTTTTTTTTTTCTCTCTCCTCCATTCTACCATGTTTTTTTTTCCAATCCATACATCACATACAGCAAATATATATTTTATATTCATTCATTCAAAAGTTCATTCATCCATTCATTCATTATCTCCCGCTTTATCCTCTATTAGGGTCGCGGGGGGGGTTCCCCATGCCCATCCAGGGGAGAACGTCTCGGGCGCTGGGCAGATACACCCAGGACAGGACGCCAATCCATCGCTGGGCACACACTCACTCACACAGACACACTCTATATGGGGCAATTTGGAGAATTCAGTTGTCTTGATCCATGTTTTTGGACTGTGGGAGGAAACCGGAGAACCCGGAGGATACCCACGCAGACACGGGGAGAACATGGAAACTCCTCCCAGATGGGGATTCGAACTGGGAATCCCTAGCGCTGAGAGGCGAACGTGCTAACCACTAAGCCAACGTGCCGCCTTCATTTTAAATTGATTTTACATAATATTTTTCATAACTTAAGTATGATTAAAGTAACAGATTACGTATGACTGAACTTTTCTGGGCGGCACAGTGGCTTAGTGGTTAGCACGTTCTCCTCTCAGCGCTAGGGATTCCCGGTTCGAATCCCCATCTGGGTGGAGTTTCCATGTTCTCCCCGTGTCTGCGTGGGTTTCCTCTGGGTTCTCCGGTTTCCTCCCACAGTCCAAAAACATGGATCAAGTCAATTGAATTCTCAAAATCCCTAGCGCTGAGAGGAGAACGTGCTAACCACTAAGCCACCGTGCCGCCCAGAAAAGTTCAGTCATACGTAATCTGTTACTTTCTGATCATATGTAGCAGTGTTGATGTTTACACCTGCAGCACTCTGCAGCAGTGTTATCAGGCTTCATTTAAAGGTTGGATTTAGTTTTTGGTACACCTATTAAGGTGAGTTGATGATGAGCTGTATGATTTGGGATGTCCACAGGATTACTTTGACATCGTGAAGAACCCCATCGATCTGTCAACCATAAAGCGGAAGCTAGACACGGGGCAGTACCAGGAACCATGGCAGTACGTAGATGACGTGTGGCTCATGTTTAATAACGCCTGGCTCTACAACAGGAAGACGTCGCGTGTTTATAAGTACTGCTCCAAACTGGCTGAGGTGTTTGAGCAGGAGATCGACCCTGTGATGCAGGGACTTGGCTACTGCTGCGGCAGGAAGGTGAGTATTGTAGCAGCTCCTACTATAGTTCAAATCACAGCTGTTAACGCAAATGCATATGAATATAGCAAACATAGAAGCCTTTATTACTTTTATAAACTAACTTAGATGGTTATTAGCTCCGTGTGTGTGTGTTTGAGAGATTTTATTTTATTTTATTATTATTTTTTTTGGGTTCATGTGCCATTCCTTGGGTTTGGTCTTGGCTCAGTCGTTCATAATGTCGGGAAACATACTTCACAACCGAGCACCTTGCTATGTATTCTGGATGTTCATGCGCTTTCATCTTTGTGAAAACAATTTGAGCATGGCCCTTTTGTTTTGGTGTTTTGACCCGGTATACGAAGCAAGGTCTGCAATCATTGGTTGAATGAATGAGTGAGTGGTGTGGAAGATCTTGACTAACTCACAAAGCTCCTATATAACATTTGGATTAAGTAAAACAGATTGTTTGATCTCCCAAACACGCTGCTGTAAAAACGCAGACCAAAATACCCACAGTTACAAACATGGTTTGTTACTTACATGAGCTGAATATGAGTTTTAAAGACACTTGCAGTAATTATTCATTCATTCATTCATTCATTATCTCCCGCTTTATCCTCTATTAGGGTCGCGGTGGGGTTCCCCATGCCCATCCAGGGGAGAACGTCTCGGGCGCTGGGCAGATAGACCCAGGACAGGGTGATAATCCATCGCTGGGCACACACTCACTCACACAAACACACTCTATATGGGGCAATTTTTGAGAATTCAATTGACTTGATCCATGTTTTTGGACTGTGGGAGGAAACCGGAGAACCCGGAGGAAACCCACGCAGACACGGGGAGAAGATGGAAACTCCACCCAGATGGGGATTCGAACCGGGAATCCCTAGTGCTGAGAGGCGAACGTGCTAACCACTAAGCCACCGTGCCGCACATGTTGTTAGTCTGTAGAAAAAAAAAGGGAACTCGTGGGAGAAGCCATCTGGGTGGAGTTTCTATGTTTTCCCTGTGTCCACGTGGGTTTCCTCCGGGTTCTCCGGTTTCCTCCCACAGTACATAAACATGGATCAAGGTCAATTGAATTCTCCAAATTGCCCCATATACAGTGAGTGTGTGCCCAGCGATGGATTGGCGCCCTGTCCTGGGTGTATCTGCCCAGCACCAGAAACGTTCTCCCCTAGATGGGCATGGGGAACCCCACCGCGACCCTAATAGAGGATAAAGCGGAAGATAATGAATGAATGAATGATTATCCCGCGCTGTGGCTTAGTGGTTAGCTGATGGATTCCCAGTTTGAATCCCAATCTGGCTGGAGTTTCCATGTTCTCCCCGTGTCTGCGTGGGTTTCCTCCGGGTTCTCCGGTTTCTGCCCACAGTCCAAAAACATGGATCAAGTCAATTGAATTCTCAAAATTGCCCCATATAGAGTGTGTTTGAGTGAGTGTGTGTCCAGCGATGGATTGGCGCCCTGTCCTGGGTGTATCTGCCCAGCGCCCGAGACGTTTTCCCCTGGAAGGGCATGGGGAACCCCACCACGACCCTAATAGAGGATAAAGCAGGAGATAATTAATGAATGAATGAATTTAAAATTAATGTTACTATCTAAAAAATTTTTTTTAAAGAAATGTTTATATATGAATTCTTAGCGGTAACATCTTTCAGGATGTCGGTGTTTCACTTTAAAGCCTCATTTATACTCCCTCTGCGTACGAAAATGTGTGCGTGCGCTTCATGCGTTATAACAGTTACTGCCCACATACTTCCTTGCGTCAGCTCCGTTGATATGGTTGTTGAACACTACATCCATTAGAGGGCAGTTTAGAGTAAAAATCAAACATGGCCACGGCGGAGGAACTTCTGATTTTGTACAAACTGCAAAAACGACAAAAAAGGCAGCGTTCTAGACGGCGGTGGTCTGTGAGGCCACTGAACAGGTCGCGACATTTGGAGGGAGAATTTTATTCACTTGTCCGCCCAATGAGGGAACTTGATGACGAACGTCATTTCCAATACTTTGGGATGTCTGCCAGGGCATTCGATAACTTGCTTTGCTTTGTAACAACTGTTTGTCCCTGTGCCCCGGCGAAGTAACATCATATAAATGATTCAAACTGCGCACACACTCGTATAACCGGTCTTCAAAAAGTTCCACCATGTTTTTCTTCTCCTTCGTGTACATATGGAAGTGGTCGCATCATGCACTGCCCCCACGGTTTCCAGTGGTATTGCTCCGTCCTGTCCGCATCCGCAAGCTTTCAGAAAACTTGCAAATTACGTACGAAATGAACGCAGAGTACGGACAAAAGGCTCCGTCTGTATCCGTCTCCGTATTTAACGTTGAGTATAAATGAGCCTTAACACTATCTGAGCAATACTCAGTACCTGCAATACCACACCTGTCCTGTTTTCCCCCCAAACTGCATCAGTAACATACAAACACACACTCCCAAACACTCTGCTGTAAAAGAGTTGAGTATTGGAATGGATCTTCAGTAGGTGTGATGTGGAGGTGTCCCAAACCTTTGTTTGTATAGTGTGTGTACTTCATTTTCCGTTTCAGTTCTTGATTGTTGAGTTTTGTATATTCTCTTTCTGCAGTATGAGTTTTCCCCTCAAACGCTGTGTTGCTACGGCAAGCAGCTGTGCACTATTCCCCGAGACGGGACCTACTACAGCTACCAGAACAGGTGAGAAGCCTCAAAGAGAGAGAGGGAGACGGTGTTTTGTAAATTTTTTAACCTCAACAGCTCTAAACCTCATGTGATTTAATATTTCTAGATTGTTTTTTTTTCTTAGTCCTTGTGTTATTAATCCACCTTTTCTCCGGTGTTTTATTTGCCATTAAACAAGCAGAACTAAAAATCTGTGAAGTGATATTGGTAATGAGCTCGATTGGTAGTGTTTGTATGAAAATGTACAATAAATATATTTACATTTGGTCATTTAGCAGACGCTTTTACAGGGTTAATCATAACATCCCTGGAGCAATGAGGGTTAAGGGTCTTGCTCAAGGATCCACACTGGTAACTTCAGTGGACCTGGGATTTAAACCCCCAACCTTCAGATTGATAACCCAATGCCCTAACCACTGAGCTACCGCTTGCCCATCTGTACATCACTTACTATCTTGTGGGCAAACTTTCACCTCTGAGCCTCTCTCTCAGCCATAATTTCTGAAAAACCCAAATGCCAGACATTTTGGCTCCTGATGACACGATTTGCTGTATCTGTTTTTGTTTGTTTGTTTCGCAGTGAATTCATGTTTAATTACTCAAAACAGACTCATCTCTGCCCCCTGCTGTACGAATTTGCTACTACATTAGAAAAAAAGTTTAAAGCAGTGTGGAAACCGAAGTACTGAAATGATAATATTTCTAACTTGTATCTCGTTTTTTTTTTGCAGGTATCATTTTTGTGAAAAGTGCTTTAATGAGATTCAGGGAGAGAGTGTGACGCTGGGAGATGATCCTGCACAGCCGCAAACGTAAGACTCCTTGATTCGTTACATCTATGAGCTGAATATGAGTTTTAAAGGCACTTGCAGTAATTGTAAGTTATTTAAAATATTAGGAAAAGTCATGTTACTATATATATATATTTTTTTAAATATATGTTTATATACGAGTTCTTAACGGTAACATCTTTCAGGATGTCAGTGTTTCACTTTAACACTTTTATCTGAGCAATACTCACTACCTGCAATACCACACCTGTCCTGTTTCCCCCAAACTGCATACAAACACACACTGTCATAACTTTATTTAGAAAATCAATACAAAATAATGTATAAATATTTGCTAGTGATAAAACATTTGGCTTAATGCTGAACAACAAAGTTTTTAATTTTTTAAATAAAAAAAAAAATAATAAATCTCTCTCCTCCATTCTACCATGTTTTTTTTCAATCCATATATCACATACACCAAATATATATTTTGTCTTGGTTTTTGAAGAGGAAAAAAAATCTAAACTGCATATTTGAAATGAATTTAGTTAATTAGTATAAACAAAAAAATGTAAAATTATATTTCATTATAAATAAGAAAATATTTGAACATCTAAATAAATTTATTAACAAGCATTTTGTTTTGCACCTTGAATGAATAAGTCTGTAACTAACTGCTGGCACAGCGTCAATAAAAACATGATTTTTCTGTATAAGTTATTTGATCCCTTTACTTTATTTCGGCAGAACACCCAAAGTGTGTGTTTTTCAGTATATAGATTCTGCTACTGAATATTTAGTTCATTCCTAAATATAAATGATCACCATTATAAGGGAAACTATTTAAAATAAGAGCAAGTTAATATTGTGTCCTAATAAGAAACCTGTGTAAATTACTGTCATGTATATTAAAACATAACTTTACTATACCAGTAGTAGAGCATGTACTGTTGGCTCAATGTTATAGACATTATTATAATTTTTTTCTATGTATCTGTATGTTTAGTATTTATGAATTGATTAATATAAACTGGTCTGATTTGTTTTGTTTTTGTTACAGAATGATTTCAAAGGATCAGTTTGAGAGAAAGAAGAACGACACACTAGATCCCGAGCCGTAAGTCTTCATAGCCCCGCTTTAGCAGAAAATCCTTTGTTTGGAGCTTGTGTCATTGCAGTATTTATAACATTTATTATATCAAATTTTTAGCACAAGTTTATCAGCTTTTTATTGAAATTTTAACCAAACTTTATTCTGTTTAAAATATGTAGCTCTACATGGTAAAGCTAAAAGAATAACAGGCTCATCAGATTATAAGTAAAGTGCCGTCAATGCCTGCTTTTTGCTGAATATGTTCTCTATTGCTGAGCATGAAAGCATGACGTGCATTGTTTGTTCTTGTAGATAAAATCTATCTAAAATCTAAGTCCCAGCTTCTACACTAAAAATTTTAATACAGAACATAATTAGTGCAAAACCTGCTGTTGGTCTGTATTGCAGATTTACAGGTTTAACAGTTGAATTAGTTGGTTCCTATGTATTTAGTTCTTACCAGATTTCGTTGGAAGACAACTGTGAATGTGATCGATTGTAATTACATTTTTACCACTGTTCCCAGAACATGGCTTTATTATGTTTAACATGTTGATACCTTTATAATCGAAATTATGTGTAAACAAATTATTTATAATATAAGTATAAATGCCTACTTGGCTTCATTATGTTTAATGTGTTGAAAATATATTACTTATTTTATAATTACTATTTTGTTTTCCTATTTGATGATTTTTTTTCTATCGATATACTTACAATTTTTACCTTTTTGTAAAAGATTTGTTGAATGTTTTTTTTTTTTTCACCTTTATAATAGAAATTATGTGTAAAAAAAAAAAATAAATATAGGCGGCACGGTGGCTTAGTGGTTAGCACATTTGCCTCTCAGCGCTAGGGATTCCCGGTTCGAATGGAGTGGAGTTTCCATGTTCTCCCCGTGTCTGCGTGGGTTTCCTCCGGGTTCTCCAGTTTCCTCCCACAGTCCAAAAACGTGGATCAAGTCAATTGAGTTCTCCAAATTGCCCCCTATAGAGTGTGTCTGTGTGAGTGAGTGTGTGCCCAGCGATAGATTGGCACCCTGTCCTGGGTGTATCTGCCCAGCGCCCGAAACGTTCTCCCCTGGATGGGCATGGGGAACCCCCCCGCAACCCTAATAGAGGATAAAGTGGGAGATAATGAATGAATGAATAAGTATAAATGCCTACTTTTAAATTATTGTGTGCATATTGTCCCTCCTAACTCAACAACATTATTCCAACTTTAATTTATATCATACAAATGAATACAGGAGGCAAAATATCTTGCGGTCATTTCATTGTGCTGCGTCACTGAAAATCAGCTAATCCCCAAAAGTTTTGATTTGTACTCGCATTCTGTCATACTTGCATATAAACTCTGTAAAGAGCATAGTCATGCAATCCTGTATAGGAACCTCCTGTCATTACGTAGGTAAGAAGTACCTGTAATTGAGTTTCAGCTCGCTGGTGCCGCCTGCTGTCAGATGTGTGATAATGCACAGTTGGATATTTCTACGTGCATGAAAGTGAAAGCAAAAACCACATTTCTCTTCAGTGCTGTCCATACAGATGTGTTTGTGACCCTGATGTTTACTCTGCCTACTGTTTTCTCAGGTTTGTTGAATGTAAAGACTGTGGGAGGAAGATGCACCAGATATGTGTGCTGCATTATGAAGTCATCTGGCCATCGGGGTGAGTGTCTGCAACTCTGCACATTTTCCTGAATGTGTTATATTCTCATCATAAAGAGGATTTATCATCTCATCATAAAAATACAGCTTTTATAAATTCATTACTTATTTTATGGCAATGTATGTAATTAGGGGCGGCTTAGTGGTTATCACGTTCGCCTCTCAGCGCTAGGGATTCCCGGTTCGAATCCCCATCTGGGTTGAGTTTCCATGTTCTCCCCGTGTCCACGTGGGTTTCCTCCGGGTTCTCCGGTTTCCTCCCACAGTCCAAAAACGTGGATCAAGTCAATTGAGTTCTCCAAATTGCCCCCTATAGAGTGTGTCTGTGTGAGTGAGTGTGTGCCCAGCGATAGATTGGCACCCTGTCCTGGGTGTATCTGCCCAGCGCCCGAAACGTTCTCCCCTGGATGGGCATGGGGAACCCCACCGCGACCCTAATAGAGGATAAAGCGGGAGATAATGAAGGAATGAATGAATGCAATAATTTTAAAGCAGTTTTAAAATGCTCTAATTGACTTTGCACATAAAGTGTGATCTGCTGTTGCCTTGTTTTAATGTGACTGTATTTTTTCCGACATTTGTTTGTTAACTAAACTGGTCTTTGCATTAAAAATGTTTTGGGTCTGTAAGTGTTTATTTTGCACATCAGCTTCAATTCTTCCATCTCAAAAACAGCATATTTAATCAATGAGGGTGTAGGTGTATGAACATCCCTGATGAGGTCAACTGCAAAAGCGCAAGGGTCTTGCATCTCTGTTGTGTGTGGGAGGCGACCGCACCATTTCTGCAGCCTCCCTATCGACTCAAGTCACATAATGATTTTAAAGAAACACTCGAATAACATCACTTTCAATGCCCAAATATTAACACTGTGGAACATTTATCAATGTTCTTTTTTGTTTGGATATTTCTTTTTATACTTTTTTTTAAATATCAGGAACTCAGTTTTTATTTTTTATCAGAATTGTTGATGGAGATTCTTTAATGTCTCATAAATTTTGAAAAACTGACCTGTTTCCATGGAACAAAACTATTGCAGAACCAATCAATCACTTAGTGTAATCTATACAACAATGAAAAATTCACTGCTTCCTATAGTCAGTCAACTTAAGTAAGTAAGTAAGTAAACTTTATTTATATAGCACTTTTCATAGGCACAGGCCACAAAGTGCTTTACAAAAGGATAAAACATAAAAATAAAAGAGAATAAACACAATAAAAGCACAATTTACATCACATAAAACATAAAAACACAACAACCAAAACTACTGGCTAGCCCATTTGCCCAAACTTACTACCAGTGTTCAATATAGTGGCACGATGCATCCTAAAACCAATGAGATGACGTTAAGAAAATCCTGCAATCCTTTCATGGTAATGGTCAGTTAAAAACTAATAGTGAAGTAAAAACTTTATTTTAATTTAATTGTTGCTTTTAATTAGTCAAGTGTGAAGCTTGGGGCCATTTCTGTTCTGACCTTAAATACATTTTTCCAATAAATTCAAAGCAATCATGATATTCCATAAAAAAAAAATTTATGAATATGTGACAAATTTATCAATTTTCCAGTGTAAAATACTCAATAACAATGAAGCCATGGTTACATTTCTTTTTAATTAACCTTTGTGACTGAACTGTGCAGAGTATATGAACCACAGCCTCTTCTGCACTCAGGTTTGTAGACAACGGTGAGATGGCAGATAGCTTCCCTTACTAATAGTCAGTTAATAGTCTAGCTATAGGACTGTTGTGGTGAATTTGGATGTTTGGTGTGTGAGAGATTGTTGGCACTGATCGTATTTTTTCTCTCCTCAGCTTTATATGTGATAATTGTTTAAAGAAGAGCGCAAAGACGAGGAAGGAAAACAAGTTCTCGGCAAAACGTGAGTCGGCGATGTGGTTTTAAAAATTGATCATCAGCCTTTTTGGTTATTATAATAAAGTGTGTGTGTGTGTAATAGGGTTGCCAGTGACTCGGTTGGGTACATATATAGAGGACCGGGTAAATAAGTACTTGAAAAGACAGAACCATCCGGAAGCTGGCGAGGTGTTTGTGCGAGTGGTGGCCAGTTCTGACAAAATGGTGGATGTAAAACCGGGCATGAAGGCCAGGTAAATACAGCATACACTGACGTTCAGAGCATTTACGAGTGTAGTGGATCTTTGTACACTGCGATATAGAGTCAGAGTACTCATGTGATTCACTTAATGAAATCAGTATGAGCAGTATGAATGAAAAAAGACTTAACAGTAACATTCTAAACTTCAAAAATGCTTTGATGAAAGTAAAGGCACTAAGACACCCACCGCAGAACAAATCACACTGTGTGTTCTATGTCCGCTGATCTTAACTCCCTATGCAACGTTCCATTTGTATGCGTTATGCATCTTTGACAGTAGAATCCGGCCAATCATCACACAGTCTACAAAGTATCGGGTCACATGGATATTAGGGTGTGGTGGCTCAGTGGTTAGGGTGTTGGGCTGTCAATCTGAAGGCTGGGGGTTCAAAGGGGGGAGCAAGACCCTTAACCCTCATTGCTCCAGGGGTGTGTGACCAACCCTGTGTTCAACTTGTAAGTCACTTTGGATAAAAGCGTCAGCTAAATGACCAAATGGAAATTTATTTTAAGAGCTTCAAATAAACACAGGAGCAAAAATAAGATGGGTGTTAATTCAGAACAAAAAGTGAAAAAGTAAAAACCTTATTTTAATTTAAGTGTTGAATGGTCTCCTGCTTTTAATTAGTCAAGTGTGAAGCTTGGGGCCATTTCTGTTCTGACCTTAAATACATTTTTCAAATAAATTCAAAGAAAACATGATATTCCATTAAAAAAAATGTGTGAATGCGACAAATTTATCAATTTTCCAGTGTAAAATACTCAATAACAATGAAGCCATGGTTACAGTTCTTTTTAATTGACCTTTGTGACTGAACTGTGCAGAGTATATGAACCACAGCCTCTTCTGCTCTCAGGTTTGTAGACAACGGTGAGATGGCAGATAGCTTCCCTTACAGAACCAAAGCACTTTTCGCATTTGAGGAGATCGACGGCGTGGACGTGTGTTTCTTTGGCATGCACGTGCAGGAGTACGGTTCAGACTGTTCCTTCCCCAATACCAGGTGAAGCCTTCACCTCAGTTCAGCCCACTGCTTTTCTTTTTCTTTTTCGCTGCTGCAATGTTTAACAGTCCTCCGTATCTTTGTGCAGGAGGGTGTACATCTCATACCTCGACAGTATTCACTTCTTCAGGCCTCGCTTGCTTCGTACAGCTGTCTATCATGAAATCCTCATTGGTTATTTGGAGTACGTCAAGAAATTAGGGTACGTTTCAGTCTGTACAAGTTATTATGGCTGGTTTCTGAAAGCGACACAAGTTTAGAATTTTCTTTCCATTTTTTTTTTTTTTACTTTTTTTTTAATTTTCTTTAAATTTCTTTCAAATTCAATGTTTTGAACGTTGCATTATAACCTGGGATCAAGAGCTGAGATTAAGTCACATGTGAGCTTTTGTAATAATCTTATAAAAACTACTTACAAGCTTTTAATTTTCAACCCATGTATAAATACTAGGGGTGTCTTCAACTAAGGATTTTCACAGTCGAATCTGATTCGTCAGATTTTCCCTATTGTCGACTGATAGTCGAATCAGTTAAAATTTCACCACCAGATGGTGATATAAGCGTGGTTTTTAAAAAAGATTTTTTTTTTAATATTTTGTTATATATTTTATATTGTTAAAGCGCACACATCATTTAAAAAAAATATTAACAGAAATTAGGATGATTTTATTTGACAAAAGGCTATATATATATATATATATATATATAACAAAAACAAAGACATTTCATGTAAAAACTAATGCTTAGCAGCAGCCATGGGCACCCCCATGTGGTCAAAATGGTACATTCGACTATGAGGTTCATAGTCGACTACGGTTCTCCGACTCGAATCAGCGAATATTGCAGCTCACCCCTAATAAATACTGTTTTTTTTTTCACTCTGTAGCTATGTGACGGGCCATATTTGGGCTTGCCCACCGAGCGAAGGCGATGACTACATCTTTCACTGTCACCCCGCTGACCAGAAAATCCCCAAACCCAAACGCTTACAGGAGTGGTACCGTAAAATGTTGGACAAGGCCTTTGCGGAGAGGATCCTGCATGATTATAAGGTATTTCACCTTCACCAGCTTTCAGCTCAAAACCTCTGAAATATAACAGGAAATGTGTTTTAATCTTGTTACGACTTAACATTAGTTGATGGAGGTTGAGTAATAATGTTGTCTCGTGTTCTGCAGGACATCTTCAAGCAGGCAACCGAGGATCGGTTGACGAGTGCGAATGAGCTGCCGTACTTTGAGGGAGATTTCTGGCCTAACGTACTGGAGGAGAGCATTAAAGAGCTGGAGCAAGAGGAGGAGGAGAGGAAGAAGGAGGAGAATACAGCGGCCTGTGAAACTCCCGAGGTGATATTTCCTTCAGATGTGGGTTCAGTTTAGTCCTAAGCTGTATTTTTATTTATATATAACTTTATTGATTATTCTCTACATATCATTTACAACATAGTGAAAGTCCAATGCGCTCTCTCTCTCTCTCTCTCTCTCTTTCTATATCCATCCATCCATTATATTCAGCTTTATCCAATATTAGGGTGGGGGGGGGGTTCCCCATGCCCATCCAGGGGAGAACGTTTAGGGCGCTGGGAAGATACACCCAGGACAGGGCACCAATCCATCGCTGGGCACACACTCACTCACACAGACACAGACACACTCTATATGGGGCAATTTGGAGAACTCAATTGACTTGATCCATGTTTTTGGACTGCGGGAGGAAACCGGAGAACCCGGATGAAACCCACATGGACACGGGGAGAACATGGAAACTCCACCCAGATGGGGATTCGAACCGGGAACCCCTAGCGCTGAGAGGCGAACGTGCTAACCACTAAGCCACCGTGCCGCCCCTCTTTCTATATATATATTTCATTCATTATTCCCGCTTTATCCATGTTTTTGGACTGCCCGGGACACCCAGGAGGAGGAATTCGAAACCGGGAAAACCCACTTAGAACATGGAAACTCCACCCAGATGGGGATTCGAACCGGGAACCCCTAGCGCTGAGAGGCGAACGTGCTAACCACTAAGCCACCGTGCCGCCCCTCTTTCTATATATATATATATTCATTCATTATCTCCCGCTTTATCCTCTATTAGGGTCGCGGTGGGGTTCCCCATGCCCATCCAGGGGAGAACGTTTAGGGCGCTGGGCAGATACACCCAGGACAGGGCGCCAATCCATCGCTGGGCACACACTCACTCACACAGACACACTCTATATGGGGCAATTTGGAGAACTCAATTGACTTGATCCATGTTTTTGGACTGTGGGAGGAAACCGGAGAACCCGGAGGAAACCCACGCAGACACGGGGAGAACATGGAAACTCCACCCAGATGGGGATTCGAAATAGGAATCCCTAGCGCTGAGAGGCGAACATGCTAACCACTAAGTCACCGTGCCGCCCCCTTAGATTAGATTAGGCTTTTTTTTTATTACTAGTCTCTCTCTCTCTCTCTATATATAATATATGTGTATATATGAATATATATATATATATATATATATATATATATATATATATATATATATATATATATAATATAAATGAATGGAATGATATCAACAGAAGATCATTTTAATTATACCTGTTCCTTTAGTTCCTCCCAGAACACACACAAAGATGCTGAAAAATGTCTAAATCATGAAAAATCTAAATAATCTTATGCTCTGTTGATGGATCAGGGTACATATGAGTTTACAGTGTAGTGATGGTGTAGTCCAATTAATTCGTCTTGATCATCTTCCCATCAGGGCACACCAAGCGACAGCAAAAATGCCAAGAAGAAGAACAATAAGAAAACCAACAAGAACAAGAGCAGCGTGAGTCGAGCCAATAAGAAGAAGCCGGGAATGCCCAACGTCGCCAATGATCTGTCTCAGAAACTGTACGCTACCATGGAGAAGCACAAAGAGGTGCGGCATGTTCACTTCTACACGCTGTTACACATGTTTGGCTCCAAATTCATCGTGTATACTTCTGCTCTTTTCCCTTCAGGTCTTCTTTGTGATCCACCTGCATTCAGGTCCGATGGTCAACACGCTGCCACCCATCGTGGACCCCGACCCGCTTCTCTCCTGTGACCTGATGGATGGGCGTGATGCCTTCCTGACGCTGGCGCGAGACAAACACTGGGAGTTTAGTTCCTTGCGCCGCTGTAAGTGGAGCACTATGTGCATGCTGGTGGAGCTGCACAATCAGGGCCAGGACCGCTTTGTCTACACCTGCAATGAGTGCAAGCACCATGTGGAGACCCGCTGGCACTGTACCGTCTGCGAGGTCAGAATCTGGAACTTTCCATATTTAACCCCGTTTTTTTTTTTTTTATGGTCGTCAATGGAACTCAAGAAAATAGGTTGAATCTGTCCTATTAATTTAGCAGACAGAAGTAGCTAATCATTAAATTTCAATTATGATTTTGAACTCTCTAATTAGATGTTACAAGTCAAGCTTCACATGGAGATTCATTCATTTATTCATTATCTCCCGCTTTATCCTTTATTAGGGTCGCGGTGGGGTTCCCCATGCCCATCCAGGGGAGAACGTCTCGGGCGCTGGGCAGATAGACCCAGGACAGGGCGCCAATCCATCGCTGGGCACACACTCACTCACACAGACACACTCTATTTGGGGCAATTTTGAGAATTCAATTCACCTTGCTCCATGTTTTTGGACTGTGGGAGGAAATCGGAGAACCCGGAGGAAACCCGGGGACACGGGGAGAACATGGAAACTCCACCCAGATGGGGATTCGAACCGGGAATCCCTAGTGCTGAGAGGCGAACCACTAAGCCACCGTGCCGCCCTCACATGGAGATATGTTGCTAAATTAAAAATTTGAATATAAGCTGTGGGTTTCCTCCGGGTTCTCCGGTTTCCTCCCACAGTCCAAAAACATGGATCAAGTCAATTGAGTTCTTCAAATTACCCCATATAGAGTGTGTCTGTGTGAGTGAGTGTGTGCCCAGCGATGGATTGGCGCCCTGTCCTGGGTGTATCTGCCCAGCGCCCGAAACGTTCTCCCCTGGATGGGCATGGAGAACCCCACCGCGACCCTAATAGAGGATAAAGCGAAAGATAATGAATGAATAAATGAATATAAGCTGTGTTCGATGTGCTGGCACCTAGTGGTGAAATTGTAGATTGCAGCAAACTTAATACCACCATTACCTGACCAATTAGGTGGCCAAGTTGATCTATCAGCATTTTAATAAACAGCTGTCAGTGCCAGTCTTAGTTAATTAGTATAAAAAATGGATGGATTGTGAAAAACTAAATAATTAAAGTAAATTATGTGTGATTCATTTGATTGTTAGCACAAAACTGTATTATATGTTTATAATGTTTAACTGCGGTGTTGTTTACACAATAACAACCTGTGAAACATTCTAAAACAATACGTAAAAGTTTACGTCAATATGTAGACCACACTACATATTGATGTAAACTTTTACGTATTGTTTTAGAATGTTTCACAGGCTGTTATTGTGTATAGTTATTACATTGTATCTGTTATTATAAAACACTTCACATTTTGGATGCATCTCATGTTGTACTCTGTAGATTTTCCTGTAGATTCCTTCTTTATAACATAAGGAAGATCAGACCCTTTTTGACTAAACATGCTACCCAACTGCTTGTTCAAGCCCTAGTCCTATCCCGGCTTGATTATTGTAATGCGCTACTTGCCGGTATCCCAGCTTCCACAATCAGACCTCTTCAACTAATTCAAAACTCTGCAGCCCGACTCGTGTTTAACCAGCCCAAGCGAACTCATGTCACTCCATTACTCACTTCCCTCCATTGGCTTCCTGTAGCTGCTGCATTCAGTACTCGCAAAGTCACTGACTCTGGCCTACAGAACCATTTCTGGATCTTCCCCCTCCTACCTTCACTCTCTCTTTTCAAAATACACTCCGACTCGTTCACTTCGCTCCAGTGATGATTGCCGCCTGGTGATTCCACCTCACCGAGGAGCTCATTCTCACTCCGTGGCGTTCACCACTACAAAAAGGTGGAACGTTCTTCCCAACTCTGTCCGTAAGGCAGAATCACTAAACAGTTTTAAGAAACTACTGAAGACTCATCTCTTTAACAAATACCTGTTGTAGAGAAAAAAATAAAAATAAAAAAAGGGGGTTTGATGAATTTACAGTGTAGTTGGTTTTCTCCATGGCTTCTGACTTGTGGTGTTCTCATTTGTAAGTCGCTTTGGATAAAAGCGTCTGCTAAATGTAAATGTAAATGTACTCTGTTACTTATATTCTGGGCTTTCTTTGTTTCCAGGACTTTGATCTGTGTATCAGTTGCTACAACACTAAGGGTCACGAGCACCAGATGGTTAAATGGGGTCTGGGGCTGGACGATGACAGCAACGGTCAGAGTGGAGAGGCCTCCAAGAGTCCGCAGGAAAGCCGGCGACTGAGCATTCAGCGCTGCATCCAGTCTCTGGTACATGCTTGCCAGTGTCGTAATGCTAACTGCTCGTTGCCATCGTGCCAGAAGATGAAGCGCGTGGTGCAGCACACCAAGGGCTGCAAACGCAAGACCAACGGAGGCTGCCCTGTTTGTAAGCAGCTCATTGCGCTTTGCTGCTACCATGCAAAGCATTGCCAGGAGAGCAAGTGTCCTGTACCCTTCTGCCTTAACATTAAGCACAAACTACGCCAACAGCAGCTGCAGCATCGCCTTCAGCAGGCGCAGATGATGCGCAGGCGCATGGCTACCATGCAAGGCCGAGGCGGTCCCCAAAACCTTCCGTCCCCCCCTCCCACGGCGGCCCCGGGCACTCCCACAGCGCACACCAGCAGCCCCCGGCACAGCAGCAGCCGAACACCCCACAAACACCACAGTCTCATCATGCCAGTCAGCCACCCACCCCCAATGCCCAGGTAATGTCCCCCACGTACCCCAGCGCACCTCGAAATGGCCAGCAAGCATCGCAGGGCAAGCCGGGTACCCAGGCCTCACCTCTGCATCAGCAGCAGTCTCCTCTTTCTCAGCAGCAGCAGCAGCAGCAACCACAACAAGGACAACCGCAACTAGCACCTTCACAAGTGCAGCCGCATCCACCACCTGCTGCTGTCGAGATGGCCCGCCAGATCGAGATTGTGGCGCAAGCTCAGCAAAACCACAACTACCGCATGACCATGAACGGCTTGCCTCACACGCCACGCATGCCGGGAGCCATTCAGCCTCACATGCAGATGGTCCCACCGCGGGGACCGCAGGTTATGCAGGGCATGGCTCAAGGCCAGTGGGCGCAGGCCACCCAAGCGTCACCGCAGGTGCCAGCGCCAGCATTACCTGTACAAAGACCCCTGATGCCCCAGCAACCACAAACGCAGCGCATGATTGTACCAACACAGGGCCAACGTGCCCCAATGGCTCCCCAGAGGCCCCCAGCTATTGCTCCCAATGCCCTGCAAGACCTTCTTCGCACTCTTAAGTCTCCCAGCTCGCCGCAGCAGCAGCAGCAGGTGCTCAACATCCTGAAGTCCAACCCCCAGCTTATGGCGGCCTTCATCAAGCAAAGAACCGCCAAGTACCACGCAAACCAACCGCCGCAACCACAGCAGCAGCCAGGCTTGCAGACAGGCTTACAGCCAGGCATGCAGCCCAACATGCAGTCCATGGCAGCCAATCAGAACATTCAGAGGCCAGGCATGCCCACTCAGCAACCTCAGCAGCCCAACGCACAAGGCATGGCAGCTCTCAGACCGCCGCAAGGGCAGCTAATAAACCCGGCTCATGCCGAAATGTACAGGCGGCAACTTTTGCTTCGGCAACAACAACAGCAGCAACAACAACAACAACAACCACAACAACAACAACAGCAGCAGCAGCAGGGTGTTATGCCTCAAGCACATGCCCAGTTCCCCCAAACACAGGGGGCCACGTCGAGCTACTCACAACAGTTCCGAATGCAGCAGCAGCAGCAGCAAATGGCAATGCAAGGCAGCAGTGGACCCATGAATCAGCTCCCACCCATGGCGCAGATGACCCAGCCGGGATTGGGGATGGAATCACAGAACTTACTGCACCAGCGCTTACTTCAGCAGCAGCAGCAGCAGCAACAGCAGCAGCAGCAAGCCGTCCTGAAACCGCCAATGGGATCACCCGTGCCTCCAAACCCGATGAGCCCTCAAGGCCACCTCCTCCCCGGACAGACCATGCCGAGCAACGCACTCAGCAGCCAGGTCCGCTCGCCTGCCCCCGTGCAGTCTCCCCGACCGCCGTCGCGGCAGCCGCAGCAGCACTCCAGTCTTTCGCCGCAGATCCAGCCGCAGCCCTCTCCCCACTCCTCCTCACCTCATCCCAACCTCGGAACGCCCGTGCCACCCGGCTCTGCCCTAGATCAACAGGGCCACATGGGCACGCCGGAGCAGAGCGCTATGCTCCCGCAACTCAATGCCCCCGGTCGTGCTGGCCTGCCCTCCGACCTGGGCATGGTGGGCGACACCACAGGAGACACGCTGGAGAAGTTTGTGGAGGGGTTGTAGCATTTTTAGCAGGACTTCACACCCTGCCCCTTCTCAAAAACTCCTCCCAGTTTCCTTTTTGCTCCCTCCCAATTGCTTATTCCTCTATAAAGATTTTTTTATACTGACATGTAAAAAGTTCCAAGAAATGTACTGAAAAAAGAGAAGAAATAAGAGGAATGTCCATGTTTTTTTTTTTTTGTTTGTTTGTTTTTTTTTCCCAAATGACTATAATTTCTTTCAGTTTGAGGAATTAAAAAAAATTGCTGTTCAGAAAAAATAACAAAGAATATATTTTTCGGTTCGGACCATAATGTGGTCGTGGTTCTGTTCGTTTCTTGGTGTTTTTGTTTTCAGGGGTTTTTGGGCTATGGTTTCATGCCTGCTCTTTTTTAAGACAATTTACCGAAGTTCATTATATTATTCATACATTTTTATTTTGTACCGTCTGACTTTGTAAAATAATTTTGTCGGGGGACTTGGGCAGGGGTTCTCTCCGCTCTCATCTTTCCTCCTGGCCGCTGTAATCTAGTGTTGTACTGTTTCTCTTTTATTTTGGGTTTTTTTGTTTTGTTTTTTGTTTTTTTTCAGACCTGCGCTCGAGAGGACATCCTCTGTTCCGCATTGTGAAGTCTTTTTGAGGATTTGTTTGTGTTGGTGGGCATAACCTGACACACACACATACACACACACACACACACACACACACACACACACAGATTCAGCACAACCAGCTGGGAATGATGATGTGCAACCCTGGACATCTCGCTGGTCTGGATCCCGAGTTTCTGTCTTGCAGATGTAGAATATTGTTGCTTTTTGTCCTAATTTTTGTGATACAGATCTTTAAGTATAAAGCGAGAGAGGGCAGGAGGAGCGAGACCCCTGACGTCGTGGGTACGGAATGGGCATCACTGGTTAAGTTGCTGTTTGGAAGCGAGAGTTTGTGTTCGACCCTCATTCCTCTCACACAAACTTGAAACGGGGCTCCACTTTTCCTCCTCATGTAAATCATGCAAGTTATTAAACAAAATACTATAAATATAAGGAAGAGAGAATTGAATCATTGTATAAACTGGTTAAAACTTATTTCTTACTTATATACCATATTGTTAAATAAACTGTGTGCAACAGCTCAAAACTGTGTGTTGTCTGTTACATGGGATTCAGAACCTGTGTACATTTACATTTGGTCATTTAATAATAATAATAATAATAATAATAATAGATTTTATTTGAAAGCGCCTTTTAGAACACCCAAGGACGCTGTACAAAACATACATATTAAAAAACATTTACATTTAAAAATAATCATGTGCAAAAGAAAGTAGAATGAAATAAATTACAAAGATAAAATTATATCAAATAGAATTAATTAACAGTTTATAATTAACGCTTTTATCCAAAGCGACTTAAAAGGTGAGCACAGGGTTCATCACAACATCCCTGGAGCAATGAGGGTTAAGGGTCTTGCTCAAGGACCCACACTGGTAACTTCAGTGGACCTGGGATTTGAACCCCCAACCTTCAGATTGATAACCCAACACCCTGACCACTGAGCCACCACGCTTTATCCTCTGTTAGGGTCGCGGTGGGGTTCCCCATGCCCATCCAGGGAAGAACGTCTCGGGCGCTGGTCAGATACACCCGGGACAGGGCGCCAATCCATCGCTGGGCACACACTCACTCTCACACACACACTCTATATGGGGCAATTTGGAGAATTCAATTGACTTGATCCATGTTTTTGGACTGTGGGAGGAAACCGGAGAACCCGAAGTAAACCCACGCGGACACGGGGAGAACATGGAAACTCCACCCAGATGGGGATCCGAACCGGGAATCCCTAGTGCTGAGAGGAGAACATGCTAACCACTAAGCCACCGTGCCGCCCAATGTTGAACATGGTTGGATGAATTTCTCTCAGTTGAAGACTGAGCGAAACCATTCATCCATTTATTCATTATCTCCCGCTTTGTCCTCTATTAGGGTCGCGGTGGGTGGGGTTCCCCATGCCCATCCTGGGGAGAACGTCTCGGGCGCTGGGCAGATAGACCCAGGACAGGGCGCCAATCCGTCGCTGGGCACACACTCACTCACACAGACACACTCTATATGGGGCAATTTGGAGAATTCAATTGACTTGATCCATGTTTTTGGACTGTGGGAGGAAACCGGAGAACCCGGAGGAAACCCACGCAGACACGGAGAGAACATGGAAACTCCTGGGCATTCGAACCGGGAATCCCTAGCGCTGAGAGGAGAACGTGCTAACCACTAAACCACCGTGCCAGTTGAAGACATTATATTTTTTTAATCAATAACGTTGTTTGTTAAACGTTACGACGGGAACCAAGTTGCTAATCGTTAGCTTCATGCAACCTAGTGCACTTAATAGGGTGTATTGGAAGGTAATGGAAGCTAATGTGAACACTACAGCACAGGAAATACGCGAGGGGAAGTAGCAGCAGGCGGTTAGCTGGAGTGTTTTGAAACTGGAGCGTGCGTCTTCTTAAACGTGTTTCAGAAATAAAATTAAACTGTGTGTTTTTTAAGCCTGACATTTCGATGAGATTATAGGAATTATGAGTTATGATGACGTCAATGCATGAGTTATAGAAGCAGAAAGCTGACTAGTCTGTTTAGTGTGAGTTGATGTAAACAATAGCTTCAGATCGCGCTATTAATGTTTAAAAAGCAAGTATTTAATGTAGTGCGATGGTGTAAGAATGGATTTCAGCTGTTTAAATGTTGGCAATTACACGGTAAGTTAGTGTTATCGTGCAGATTGAAGCGATTTTTTTTTTCCTGTGTTCTGTGTTCGCTGCATTCTCATTGTTTTATCGCCTTAAACATTCATTCATTCATTATCTCCCGCTTTATCCTCTATTAGGGTCGCGGTGGGGTTCCCCATGCCCATCCAGGGGAGAACGTTTCGGGCGCTGGGCAGATAGACCCAGGCCAGGGCGCCAATCCATCGCTGGGCACACACTCACTTACACAGACACACTCTATATGGGGCAATTTGGAGAATTCAATTGACTTGATCCGGGGCGGCACGGTGGCTTAGTGGTTAGCATGTTCTCCTCTCAGCACTAGGGATTCCCGGTTCGAATCCCCATCTGGGTGGAGTTTCCATGTTCTCCCCGTGTCCGCGTGGGTTTCCTCTGGGTTCTCCGGTTTCCTCCCACAGTCCAAAAACATGGATCAAGTTAGTTGAGTTCTCCAAATTGCCCCATATAGAGTGTGTCTGTGTGAGTGAGTGTGTGCCCAGCGATGGATTGGATCCCTGTCCTGGGTCTATCTGCCCAGCGCCTGAGACGTTCTCCCCTGGATGGGCATGGGGAACCCCACCGCGACCCGAATAGAGGATAAAGCGGGAGATAATGAATTAATGAATGAATTGACTTTGTTCCATGTTTTTGGACTGTGGGAGGAAACCGGAGAACCCGGAGGAAACCCACGAGGACACGGGGAGAACATGGAAACTCCACCCAGATTGCGATTTGAACCGGGAATCCCTAGCGCTGAGAGGCGAACGTGCTAACCACTAAGCCACAGTGCCGCCATGTAAATGTCCATCCATCCATTATCTTCCGCTTTATCCTCTATTAGGGTCGCGGTGGGGTTCCCCATGCCCATCCAGGGGAGAACGTTTCAGGCGTTTGGCAGATACACCCACGACAGGGTGCCAATCTATCACTGGGCACACACTCACTCACTCAGACACACTCTACATGGGGCAATGTGGAGAAACCCACGCGGACACGGGGAGAACATGGAAACTCCACCCAGATGGGGATTTGAACCTGGAATTCCTAGCACTGAGAGGAGAACATGCTGACCACTAAGCCACCGTGCCGCCCTCATGTAAAAGTCATTATTTGTAATTTACAGAGAGAGTGGGTACATGATGGAGTAAGGAGGAAGAGGAGGAGGAGCAGTGTGTGATGGACGATTCAGATCAGGACTTCTCCTTCCTTTGCTCTCGACTGTTGAAGCGAGTGAAGCGAAGAGGTGGAGATTCCGAAGAAGAGAAGAAATCCGAGGTGAAAGGCAATGATGGAGGAGGAGCAGGAGGTTGTTCGGAGGAGCGAAATAGCAACAAAGCCCCGTTTAAAAGGAAAAGGGGGAACAAAACTGCAACGCAGAAGACGAGAAGAGCAAAAGTTAAGACCGAGGAAGCTGTAGATGCAGGAGCTAAGGCAGCAGCAGTGGCAGCGGGTGAAGTGAAGGTGCCAGCTGAACAGTTAAATGTGGCAGGAGACCAGCAGAAGGTAAGATGTGCAGTTTGCTGACATTATTTTAACATGATTTCATTTCAAAGGAGTTAAATCAACTGCAGAATTATACACGATAATATAATAATGTTTATGATAATGTTTAAACATGAGCTCATTTAGCAGACACTTTCAACCAAAACAACTCACAAACCTCATTGGAGCAATGAACCACTTTGGTGAATTCAGTGGACCTCGGATTTGAACCCACAACCTTCAGATTGATAGCCCCACACCCTAATTACCGGGCACATGATGGATTTACAGTTGTGATCAAATTTATTCACCCCAATGCTGCGAGGGGATGGAATTCAGTGCACATTTGTAATTGTGTTCATAATGAAATCTTACAAGGACTTGTTAAAGAACTAAATGCAACTAAGATAGCATCAATTGTTTTTGTCATAAAAGTATTAAATGGCCTTTTTGTGATTTCTTCATTGACACAATTATTCAACCCCTTTACAACTACCACTCATAAGAACAGAGGTTCATTCCAGTGTTTTCAATCAGGTATTGAAAACACCTGTGGATGTCAACGAGCAGAATCAGCAGATAAGCAAATTAGGCAGATTTAAAAGGACGTGATACTCAGCTCCTTCTAGAATCTACTGGTGTGTTTACAAGCATGGTGAAGAAGAGAATGGTCCCAGAAGACAAGAGAAGAGGTTATTGCTCTTCACAAGAATGGCAATGGATATAAAAAGATTGCGAAGTTGTTAAATATTCCAAGCAGACACTATCGGAAGTATCATTCGCAAGTTCAAGTTAAAGGGCACAGTGGAAACGTTACCTGGTCGTGGCAGAAAGAAGATCCTGACCGCGAACGCTACCTGAAGCGTAATGTGGAGAAAAATCCCCGCGTGACTGCTAAGGAACTGAAAAAAGACCTGTCAGATGTAGGCACTGAAGTTTCAGCTCAGACAATAAGGCGCGCACTGCATAACGAAGACCTCCATGCCAGAACTCCCAGGCGCACCCCCTTGCTGACTCCAAAGAACAAGAAAAGTCGACTGCAGTATGCCAAAAGTCATGTGGACAAGCCACAAAGGTTTTGGGACAGTGTACTGTGGTCAGATGAAACTAAATTAGAACTGTTTGGGACAATGGACCAGCGCCATGTTTGGAGGAGGAAGAACCAGGCTTATGTACAAAAGAACACCTTGCCTACTGTGAAGCATGGCGGGGGGTCAATTATGCTTTGGGACTGTTTTGCTTCTAATGGTACAGGAAAGCTTCAACGTGTGCAGGGTACCATGAATTCCCTTCAGTACCAGGAGATCTTGGAGGAAAATGTGATGGAGTCAGTCACAAACCTGCGGCTTGGGAGACGTTGGACCTTCCAACAGGACAATGATCCGAAGCACACATCCAAGTCCACTAGAGCATGGTTGAACATGAAAGGCTGGAACATTCTAGAGTGGCCATCGCAATCACCAGACTTAAATCCAATTGAGAACCTCTGGTGGGACCTAAAGAAGGCAGTTGCAGTGCGCAAGCCTAAGAATGTGACTGAACTGGAGGCTTTTGCCCATGAAGAATGGGCTAAGATACCCATAGGTCGCTGCAAGACACTTGTGTCAAGCTATGCTTCACGCTTGAAAGCTGTCATAACTGGAAAAGGATGTTGTACTAAGTACTAAAAAATAATGTCACTAGGGGGTTGAATAAAACTGATAATGATGTGAGCACAGTAAAGACATTTGTGGTTATTCCATCATAAATATTATGTTATATTTGTCTAATTTATAAGTGCCTCTTTGATATAATTGTAAAGAAGATGACTGAAATGATCCAAATCAATGTCAAACTGGCCAAAACACTTTATTTCAGTGGGGGTTGAATAAATTTGATCACAACTGTAGGTGTTTAGAATAAAATCGAATGTAGTCTAAAGAGAAGGTAACTATTTTTGTAATTAAGTTTTTAAGAGGGCGGCACGGTGGCTTAGTGCTCAGCACGTTCTCCCCTTAGCGCTAGGGATTCCCGGTTCGAATCCCCATCTGGGTGGAGTTTCCATGTTCTTCCTGTGTCTGCGTGGGTTTCCTCCGGGTTCTCCGGTTTCCTCCCACAGTCCAAAAACATGGATCAAGTCAATTGAATTCTCAAAATTGCCCCATATAGAGTGTGTCTGTGTGAGTGAGTATGTGCCCAGCGATGGATTGGCGCCCTGTCCTGGGTGTATCTGCCCAGCGCCCGAAACGTTTTCCCCTGGATGGGCATGGGGAACCCCACCGCAACCCTAATAGAGGATAAAGCGGGAGATAATGAATGAATGAAGTTTTTAAGAAGGTTAGCTTTGTTTCATTGCTTTTTTGTTGTTTCATATTTTGTGCAGTTCTAAAACTATTCATTCATTCATTATCTCCCGCTTTATCCTCTATTAGGGTTGCGGTGGGGTTCCCCATGCCCATCCAGGGGAGAACGTCTCGGGTGCTGGGCAGATAGACCCAGGACAGGGCGCCAATCCATCTCTGGGCACACACTATATGGGGCAATTTGGAGAACTCAATTAACTTGATCCATGTTTTTGGACTGTGGGAGGAAACCGGAGAACCCGGAGGAAACCCACGCAGACACGGGGAGAACATGGAAACTCCACCCAGATGGGGATTCGAACCGGGAATCCCTAGTGCTGAGAGGAGAACATGCTAACCACTAAGCCACCGTGCTGCCAGTACTAAAACTATATATTTGGAAATTATAATGAAATCTTAGGGCAACGCTGGGGCTTAGTAATTAGCATGTCCGTGGTAGCTCAGTGGTTAGGGCGTTGGGCTATCGAGCTGAAGGTTGGGGGTTCAAATCCCAGGTCCACTGAAGTTATCATTGTGGGTCCTTGTGCAAGACCCTTAACCCTCATTGCTCCAGGGATGTTGTGATTAACCCTGTGATTAACCTTGTAAGTCGCTTTGGATAAAAGCATCTGCTAAATGACCAAATGCAAATGTATGTCCGCCTCTCAGTGCTGGGGATCCAGGAATAAATCCCAATCTGGGTGGGCTTTCCATGTGTGTTTGTGTGCGTGTCTGTGTGTGCCCAGAGATAGACTGGCACCCTGTTCTGGGTGTATCTGCCCAGCGCCTAAGCTTTCTCCCCTGGATGGGCATGGGGAAACCTCCCCCCCGCGAACCTAGTACAGGATAAAGCGGAAGATAATGAATGAATAAAATAGAGAATATGCAAACTCCACACAAAAAGAATCTCAGCCTGCCTGCCTGGGAATCAAACCCAAAATTGTCTTGCTGTAATGTGACAGTGAGACCATTCAGACTTTAATTCTCTGCTATTAAGGTTTATAAAGTGTAAATCACTGCAGAACTAAGCAAAATATGAATTTCAGTCAAAAACCCTATCAAAATCGTGCAAAACTCAAAATGTTTTTAAAGGATTGTGAGATTTTCTCTGTAACATTTTTTAGTTTGTTAAAAAAGAAAAGTTTGTTAAATAAGCTTCTCAGGTCTCTAACATGATGCTGTGATTCCGGAGTGAGTGACAGTAAGTCTCATGTTGTACAGGAAGAGAAGATGCGGGTGAAGGACAAAGTGCTGAGCAGGATGCAGCGCTTTAAGCGAGTCAGTCCTCTCGTCTGTTGCACGAGAGTCCCGCCAAGTCAGCGTCACAGCCCTCCTGCAGTAAGATCAGAGTACCAATACATCCACATTATGACACTCTTTATACCGAATCGAGAGAAAGAGCCAGAGTCACAGAGGAAAAGGTTTCCTTACTTTTCTGATCTACAAATAAGAAACAATGTTGCCATGAGTTTAAGTTCATTTATTTATATAGCGCTTTTTACAATAACATGTTATACAGCTGCTTTGTGACAGTGTTTCGAGCCAGAACCCCCAGAGCAACAGTGGCAAGCAAAAAATAAAGCCCTGTTACAGTTGGTTTTTAAGGAAGAAACCTTGTGAGGACCGAGGCTCAGTTCAAGTAATTTATTAATAGAGCGCCTTTTACAACAGTACATTGTCACAAAGAAGCTTTACAGAATGAAAAGCCTTCAAATCCCCAAAGAGCAAGCCGAAGCGACAGTGGCAAGAAAAAACTCTGTTATGTTGTTATTTTAAGGAAGAAACCTTGTGAGGACCGAGGCTCAGTTCAAGTGCAAGTAATTTATTTATATAGCGCTTTTTACAACAGTACATTGTCACAAAGAAGCTTTACAGAATGAAAAGCCTTCAAACCCCCAAAGAGCAAGCCGAAGCGACAGTGGCAAGAAAAAACTCCCTGTTATGTTGTTATTTTAAAGAAGAAACCTTGTGAGGACCAAGACTCAGTGGGGGACTCATCCTCCTTGAACGGCCGGGCAGCGACAACAGTGTAGGACAGCCATGTACAGATAGTGTCGAGATTGGGAGACCATATTTAACAAATAGAAAAACTCTAACAACTGGAAAAAAAACTATATGTGGGTCCATTAAGGGGTCCTGAAGGACCGCCAGTCCAAGTAATATCCAGGTTCCATCCAGTATTCGTCAGCAGATCCATGGATGAAGATCTCCAGGAAGCCGGTCACACCTCAAAAGAAACAGACAAGGAAGGAAGTTAGAGATAATAATAAAGCATGGCATTTAATTAATAAGTAATTAATTGACACAGTGCAGCATGTGACTCCGGCATCACTGACTAGAGCAGCAGAACTAAAAGAGGCAGATACTGCAGACTCTACATAGTTGAGATGGCTCCCCGGAACAGCATCATTTCAGTGCCACACCCCCCATTAATGATGAGGTGGGTGAAGAGGTGAAACGCCAGCATACACTGATCGCAGAATACCACCCCAACACAGCCAAACCTGAGATCTACATCTTTATCTACAGGGGATTAATTAAACGCCAGATTAAATAAATGTGTTTTTAATTTATTTTTAAAGATTAATAGTGATTCAGAATCACGAACAGTAACTGGAAGGCTATTCCAAAGTTGAGGAGCCTTGTGGGAGAACGCTCTTCCACCAGCAGTAATTAAATTTATTCTAGGAGCTAAGAGTAAACCAGCACCTTGAGATCTGAGCTCACGTGTTGGCTTGTACGATTGAATCGGCTCACTCAGATACTGTGGAGCCTGATTTTAGTTGATTTAGATTTGGTTGTTAATCAAAGGAATCATGTGTATGTGAATAGGAGCAGCCCCTGATGAAGCTGAGAGTGATGAGGTCATTGCTCTGAGGTTACAACAGCAGTTGGAGCGGGAAGCTGCGCATCAGGTGGTGAATGTGGAGGATGGAGGTCTGTTCTTCTGTCAGCTCTGTTACAAAGACCTCACAGCCATGAGCCCCCAGCTGCGCTCACAGCACAGTAACAGGTTCCCAGTTTCTCCTGCTTCTCCCTCTGTTTTGTGCAAAAGTCTGTTGGTCAAACTTCTGATCAGGTTCGAGTGAAATCGGCACACAGACAACGAATTAGGGCTGTATTCAACTAAAGATTTTCATAGTCGAATCTGATTCGTCAGATTTTCCCTATAGTTGACTAATAGTCGAATCAGTTAAAATTTCACCACAAGATGGCGCTATGGGCGTAGTTTTTAAAAATATATATATATTCATTCATTCATTCATTATCTCCCGCTTTATCCTCTATTAGGGTCGTGGTGGGGTTCCACATGCCCATCCAGGGGAGAACATCCCGGGCGCTGGGCAGACACACCCAGAACAGGGCGCCAATCCATCGCTGGGCACACACTCACCCACATAGACACACCCTATATGGGGCAATCTTGAGAATTCAATTGACCTGATCCATGCCCCTGGACCGTGGGAGGAAACCGGAGAACCCGGAGGAAACCCACGCAGACACGGGGAGAACATGGAAACTCCACCCAGATGGGGATTCGAACCGGGAATCCCTAGTGCTGAGAGGCGAACGTGCTAACCACTAAGCCACCGTGCCGCCCAAATATATATATATTTTTTATATTTTACTTGTTTTTCTAACAAAAGAAAACTTTTTTTTTTCTTTTTTGTTTTTTTTTCTAGAAATTAGGATGATGTTATTTGACAAAAGGCTATATATATATAACAAAAACAAAGACATTTCATGTAAAAACTAATGCTTAGCAGCAGCGATGGGCACCCCCATGTGGTCAAAATGGTACATTCGACTATGAGGTTCATAGTCGACTACGGTTCTCCGAATCGAATCGTCGAATCGGCGAATATTGCAGCTCACCCCTTACAATGAATACACAACAACTTTGGTGCTAGAATAATGTGTCTTTATTCCCCCACACACAGAGTACCGTATTTTCCGGACCATAAGGCGCAGTCTGAATTACGGGGTCTATTTCTGTATTTGACCCACGTACAAGGCGCACCGTACTATAAGGCGCAGTCTCAAATACGGACTCTATTTCTGTACGGTACTTATTCTGTACGGCAGCGTATTATAAGGCACTCGCTAAAACATACGATCTACAAGAAAAGTAAAGGATGCAAAACGCTGATTTATAATTGAAGTTTATTCTACTTCTTGACAAAACACACATTATTTTAATCACTCTTCTCCCACAAATCCATCAAAGTCCTCGTCTTCTGTGTCTGAATTAAAAAGCTGCACTCCGGTGTTCCCTCTCATCGATGTCCGAGTCCGTCCCGTCGCCAGGCGGCCGTTCAGCGACGATGCCGGCTTTCGCGAAAGCTCGGACGACGGTTACAGCAGAAACCTCAGCCCAGGCTTCCACAATCCATTCACAGACGGTGGCGTAATTCGCCCGCCGCCGCCTCCCGAGTTTTAGTGAACGTGTGTTCGCCGTCTATCATCCATCGCTCCCACGCCGCCCGCAACTTTACTTTAAACGCCCCGTTTATGCCAACGTCCAGCGGTCGGAGTTCTTTATTTAATTCTCCCGGAATGACGGCGAGCTCCGAATTAATTTTCTTCCCTCGGCTTTTTCAGCAGGGACGGTGATGTGTGGAAAAAAAAACACCCCCTCGCACAACAATACTTTTTTTGGAACTCAGTACACGTATAAGGCGGAAAGTTTTAGGCTTTTGGGTGCGCCTTATAGTCCGGAAAATACGGTATATAGAAACTTATAGAACATCTATATATGTTATCTATATATACATCTATATATGATATAGAAACATCACACAGAACTACATAGCAAAAACCCTTACCTGACACACTAGGACCGGAGAGCCGTCGGTCCCGGTCAGAGCTTGCAGCCGCAGTTCAAGGCGGGGCAATCGTGCACATCCCACAGCAGACTCCGATCAGCACCGGGACTCTTCTTCCCTTTATGCAGAATCTACACATGGGTTGCATGCGAGCGGAGCGGGCCAGACCCCACCCGCAGGTGTCCCTGCAATTAACTCAGTGCCCCGTTTTGAAAACATATTTTTCGAAACAGGGCTCCTACACAGTTTCCATGTTCTCCCCGTGTGTTTCCTGCGTGGGTTTCCTCCGGGTTCTCCGGTTTCCTCCCACAGTCCAAAAACATGGATCAAGTCAATTGATTTCTCAAAATTGCCCCATATAGAGTGTGTCTGTGTGAGTGAGTGTGTGCCCAGTGATGGATTGGCACCCTGTCCTGGGTGTAATCTGCCCAGCGCCCGAGATGTTCTCCCCTGCATGGGCATGGGGAACCCGACCGCGACCCCAATAGAGGATAAAGCGGGAGATAATGAATGAATGAAAGGGCTCCTACACTCCTAGAGAGACCATAAAGAGAAAAGAGAGACCATAAGTTTGTGAGTGATCAAAAGGCATAAGAAAATCTATTTGCCCCACACCCTCCGAATTAAAGGTTAAACTCAGCCGCTGTTATTAATGACGCTTAACGGCGGCTCTCTGTTGTGTTTCATGTGTGAGTTGCACTGACCGTCTCCACTCTTTCAGGTGTCTCGATATGAGTGAAGGCAACACCTCCGAAGATTCGGCTCCTGCCCCACCCCCTCGCCCTCATTCACGTGTGCCCGATTGCCCAATATGTGGGCGGGGCTTTAAGTCCGAGAAGTCTCGCACTGTCCACTTAAAGCGCTGTTCTACGAGTATGGGCGTGTCTCCAGCCGAGCTGCTGCAGGCCCTGCACAGACAGGCCACTGAAAGTCAGAGCAACAGTGCAGCGGATCCCCGGTCAGTTCTTTGACTTCACTGTCACTCAACAAGTGTTTACTTCATAGCATTACTTGAATGTTTATTGTGCTGTGTATCGTCCTGGGTTTATTGTGATCCTTGTGTTTGCACACGTGCACTTTAGAATAGAATAGAATAGAATAGAAAGCCTTTACAGTATACACAGTATACATCATATAATGAGATTTAAGCTCCTCCTTAAAGTGCACATGGCATTATATCATTCATTCATTCATTCATTCATTATCTTCCGCTTTATCCTCTATTAGGGTCGCAGTGGGGTTCCCCATGCCCATCCAGGGGAGAACATTTCGGGCGCTGGGCAGATAGACCCAGGACAGGGCGCCAATCCATCGCTGGGCATACACTCACTCACACAGACACACTCTATATGGGGCAATTTTTGAGAATTCAATTGACTTGATCCATGTTTTTGGACTGTGGGAGGAAACCGGAGAACCCGGAGGAAACCCACGCAGACACGGGGAGAACATGGAAACTCCACCCAGATGGGGATTCGAACCGGGAATCCCTAGCGCTGAGAGGCGAACGTGCTAACCACTAAGCCACCGTGCCGCCCGGCATTATATCAGTGATTCTCAATTATTTTCTGTTAAGCCCCCCCTAGGAAGAAGAAACCCCCCCACACACACACACGCACACTCACCTCCCCCCCCCCCCATACATGACAAAATGGGATGAAAAAGTATTTTTACACGCCCTCTGTAGTATGATTTATCTATAAATTTGTTCTAAGTACACCTCTTTTATAACAATGTCTCCTTATTAACAATAAAGAAAACAAAAACGAAAGAAATATAGATCAACTTAGAACAAAGAATAATTTTATTAACTTTGTTTTTTAGTTTGTAACAGAAACGAATGAAATCCTTATTTAAACCAGAAATATTTTTGAACTGACTGGCATTTGATACTGAAAAATGAAATGAAATAAAATCAGAGAGGAGAATGTGCTAACCACTAAGCCACCGTGCCGCCCCTCTTTCTATATATATATTCATTCCTTATCTCCCGCTTTATCCTCTATTAGGGTTGCGGTGGGGTTCCCCATGCCCAGCCAGGGGAGAACGTTTCGGGCGCTGGGCAGATAGACCCAGGACAGGGCGCCAATCCATCGCTGGGCACACACTCACACAGACACACTCTATATGGGGCAATTTTGAGAATTCAATTGACTTGATCCATGTTTTTGGACTGTGGGAGGAAACCGGAGAACCCGGAGGAAACCCACGCGGACACGGGGAGAACATGGAAACTCCACCGAGATGGGGATTCGAACCGGGAATCCCTAGCGCTGAGAGGAGAACATGCTAACCACTAAGCCACCGTGCCTAAATAAAATCAATAAATAATAATAAATTCAAATTCATCAGCAACATTCATCAGGAGCACAATTTATTAACACTTTAACCTTCAAAACAAAAATTAATACAACAATTTGTGCTATTTATCAAAATAAGGAAGTCAGAACTAATGTCTACGTTTTGCAGCTCAGCTTTTCTGCAGTAGTTTTCATAAAGCGTTATGATTGCTTGCTGTACGCGTCACGTTTACGATTAAAAACTCAAGCGGTTATCAGCGTGATTGGGGTCTAATGTCTTTAAGTGACGCCTTCATTTATTTCACGCTGTCCGCTGCCAACATTTAAAGACACAGAAGACACGCTGGTCTTTCTTCGTCTCCACCTCAGTTACAGTGAAACCAAGCGCTACATACACTTTCCTCGTTTTAACTTTCGGTTGATTTGTGTTGCTCTCATTATCTTCGTCTCTCTCCGCCTTTCTCTCCGTCATTCCTGTTAAATATTTCTCCATGTTGTATTTTGAGGGTTTGTTCAATGCACTTAATATCACTTGCTCTGTGATTTCTTGTTATGCGCCCCCCCAGGCTCCGAACTGCGCCCCCCTATTTGAGAAGCACTGCATTATATATAAATAGAAAAAACAATAGAAAAGACATGTGCAAAAATGTACTGTGCAAATAGACATGTAATGTGTAAAATGATATGCCAATTAGTGCAGGTTCCCGTTTAGCATTGTAATGGCTTTGGGAAAGAAGCTGTCCCTGAGTCTGTTTGTTTTGGCCCGTATGGACCTGTAGCGTCTGCCAGAAGGCACATTTATGTTGATTGTGTAGTAGCTGTTATGTGTAGCACGTTGTTCCTGGAGAACGCTGCCTCGTTCCACATATACTGTACTGTTCTTTATATTGTGGAATGACAAATAAAACACTTGAGTGCTGGCTTGGGGTTCCTGTGGGATTGTTCTGCTTTATTCACATCAATTCAAAATTCTTTTAGGTTTCGTTAGGTTTCATTACAATGGTTTCCTCATTTCTCAGACGGCAGGCCGGAGGTAGCAGTGACACATCCGATTCGAACAAACCTGTCAGAAAGAAGGCCAGAAGTAAAGCTCCCCAGATGGATGAAGACACCATGGTGGCGCTGGCGATGTCTCGCTCTCTGCTGGAACAGGAAAAGGAGAAAGAAAGAGACATGGAGGAGGAACGGCAGATCCATACCCTGCTCTCCAAACCTCCAGGTGCTGATGTCACTCTGAAGAGACCTGTAGCAGGTACAGTATTACACCACTGCCTGTCCCACCATGTCAGGGCGCGGTCGCTCAGTGGTTAGGGCGTTGAGCTATCAATCTGAAGGTTGGGGGTTCAAATCCCAGGTCCTCTGAAGTTACCAGTGTGGGTCCTTGAGCAAGACCCTTAACCCTGAACAGTTAAATGTGGCAGGAGACCAGCAGAAGGTAAGATGTGCAGTTTGCTGACATTATTTTAACATGATTTCATTTCAAAGGAGTTAAATCAACTGCAGAATTATACACGATAATATAATAATGTTTATGATAATGTTTAAACATGAGCTCATTTAGCAGACACTTTTATCCAAAACAACTCACAAACCTCCAGTGGAGCAATGAACCACTCTGGTGACTTCAGTGGACCTCGGATTTGAACCCACAACCTTCAGATTGATAGCCCCACACCCTAATTACCGAGTTACCACACCTACGACTGCCCCTGATTTAGGTGTTTAGAATAAAATCGAATGTATTCTAAAGAGAAGGTAACTATTTTTGTAATTAAGTTTTTAAGAATGTGAGCTTTGTTTCATTGCTGTTTTATTGTTTCATATTTTGTGCAGTACTAAAACCATTCATTCATTATCTCCCGCTTTATCCTCTATTAGGGTCGCGGGGGGGTTCCCCATGCCCATCCAGGGGAGAACGTCTAGGGCGCTGGGCAGATAGACCCAGAACAGGGCGCCAATCCATCGCTGGGCACACACTCACTCACACAGACACACTCTATATGGGGCAATTTGGAGAATTCAATTGACTTGATCCATGTTTTTGGACTGTGGGAGGAAACCGGAGAACCCGGAGGAAACCCACGCAGACACGGGGAGAACATGGAAACTCCACCCAGATGGGGATTCGAACCGGGAATCCCTAGTGCTGAGAGGCGAATGTGCTAACCACTAAGCCACCGTGCCGCCAGTACTAAAATTATATATTTGGAAATTATAATGAAATCTTAGGGCAACGCTGGGGCTTAGTAATTAGCATGTCCGCGGTAGCTCAGTGGTTAGGGCGTTGGGCTATTAATCTGAAGGTTGGGGGTTCAAATCCCAGGTCCACTGAAGTTACCAATGTGGGTCCTTGAGCAAGACCCTTAACCCTCATTGCTCCAGGGATGTTGTGATTAACCCTGTGCTCACCTTGTAAGTCGCTTTGGATAAAAGCGTCCAATAAATGACGTAATGTAATGTAATGCCATTGATCTAGTAAACCACAGTGGCGGTCTGTCACACCTAATCCACCTGTCAATAACGATTTCATAGCAATAAAAACATCATATTATGCAGAAATGCAGTGGCAGTGGATTTTGATTAGAGATAATAAATGCATTTGATGCGGCTCCATGCTTTATGATCAATCATGAGATGCAGGAACGCATGCGCACGGCAAATACAATCATTACATTATATTTACATTCCATTTGGTCATTTAGCAGACGCTTTTATCCAAAGCAACTTACAAGGGCCTTGCTAAAGGACCCACATTGGTAACTTCAGTGGACCTGGGATCTGAGAATCAGCCAGCACATGTATTAATGAATTTAAAACAATCATTACATTTACATTACATTACATTTGGTCATTTAGGAGACACTTTTATCCAACGCGACTTACAAGGTGAGCACAGGGTTAATCACAACATCCCTGGAGCAATGAGGGTTAAGGGTCTTGCTCAAGGACCCACACTGGTAAGTTCAGTGGACCTGGGATTTGAACCCCCAACCTTCAGATTGATAACCCAACGCCCTAACCACTGAGTTACCGCTCCAATCATAATGAACACAGTTTCTGCCTGTGCTTTGGAACTCTGATGGGTGCTGAGACCATAAGAAGAAGCTTTAGTGGCTCTGATGGGAACAGAGGCCTCATCGCTGAATAACTGCCACTTATTGGGCTTAACCCACAAAGGGACACTCGGTCATTCTGAGTTTATAGTTTTTTTCACTGCTCATAATGAAAAACATCCTGTTGTTGTGTTTAACATTCATTTCTTATCCAGGTAAGGCTAAAGGCAAAAGGAGGAAACGTGCCCTCACACTCCCCCCTCCACTGCTGCTGGTGCAGGACCCTCAGGCAGCTGGCGCTCGAATCCAGGAGCGGGTCACCTCCCTCTTGCTCTGTCAGAGATCTCCTACTCCTCCTACTCCCACCCTGCTCCCCTCCTCACTGCCTGCTCGCCTGCACACCAAACCTCTCTGGATGAAGAGTGCGCTGCTCGTGGGAGACGCGGTATCACTCGGCGGATTTTATACTGCCGAGCTCAGCACCTTTATTCAACCCAGCAACAGACCAGAGGTGAGACACTGAGGGATACAGGAGTTCAGTTATATCATTTATTCATTAGCTTCCACTTTTATCCTATATTAGGGTTGTGGGGGGGCGGTTCCCCATGCCCATCCAGGGGAGAACGTCTCGGGCGCTGGGCAGATACACCCAGGACAGGGCGCCAATCCTTCGCTGGGCACACACTCACTCAAACAGACACACTCTATATGGGGCAATTTGGAGAACTCAATTGACTTGATCCATGTTTTTGGACTGTGGGAGGAAACCGGAGAACCCGGAGGAAACCAACACGGACACGGGGAGAACATGGAAACACCACCCAGATGGGGATTCGAACCGGGAATCCCTAGCGCTGAGAGGAGAACGTGCTAACCACTAAGCCACCGTGCCGCTTCAGCTATACCAGTTCAGTATAAAAGATCTCTAAGTTTTTACTATAAACAAATAAACAATCAGGATGGCATGGTGACTTAGTGCTTAACATGTTTGCATCTGGATACAGTTTCCATATTGTTCCCATGTCAGCGTGGGTTTCCTCTGGGTTCTCCAGTTACCTCTGATAGTCCAAAAATATGAATGCAATTAATTGGCTGTGCTAAATTGCCTCTATTTAAAGTGTGTGTAAGTGTGTGCCCAACGATGGGTTGGCACTCTGTCCTGGGGGTATCTGCCAGGTGCCTGAAATGATGGGCATGGGGGGGACCCCCCAGGGAACCAAGTATAGGATTAATCAGAAGATAATGGAACACGTTTGGATATGCCACTACTGCACTGTTCTGTCTGTACTGTTAATTTATCTTATGTCTGTTGCATTTATTGTATGTTCTTGCACAGCTGTCACTTTGGCATCTGTCTTGCACTGTGTGTTCCACGTTGCATCGTGGCCCTGGGGTGTGTGTACTTGTAAAAATAAAAGCCTCTTGACTTGACTTGTAAATGCACTCTGTTACAGATGCAGTCAGCTCTGTGTTTGGAGGGGAAACCACATGCTGCAGATCAGTCATGCACAAAAACACTTCTTTCACAGCAGCCCTCAGAGCGGCCCAGCACCCCGAGTGTGACTTCACAGGCCCTGAAGGATCTGGCTGATCTGGCTGAGGAGGCCATGACACTCACACAGTATCAAAATACAGGTGAGATGCTGGGGATCTGATGTACTGTGAGTCTTAGTTCATTACGATGGATTCAGGTTTAAAAACAGTTACATCTATTCTCCATTAAAAAAAGATCCTGAACTTCCTCTGAGTGGATTCCTTCATCAACGTGGTAGCTCAGTGGTCAGGGTGTTGGGCTATCAATCTGAAGGTTGGTGGTTCAAATCCCAGGTCCACTGAAGTTACCAGTGTGGGTCCTTGAGCAAGACCCTTAACCCTCATTGCTCCAGGGATGTTGTGATTAACCCTGTGCTCACCTTGTAAGTCGCCTTGGATAAAAGCGTCCAATAAATGACCAAATGTAATTAAACTTCTTGTAGCTTTCTCAGTGTATTAGGTTTTTACGTGGCGTGTAATATAAATTATTTAAAGCGATCTGGTCGTTTTGCTAAATAGACGCATTTTACCATAATGACTCGATCACTGTACGGCAGGGACGTTGTTAGACCTGGACCTTCGGGGCCCCCCCGAATGTTTTGTCAGTAGCCCCAGATCAAATGAGAGCAGCCTCTCCTCCAGCAGCGGGACAGAACGATGGAGTCACCGTCAGCCGTAATAAGTGTAAACCGACAGAATTCTTCTGAAGGCGCAAACTGTCGCAAAGTTACGGAATTTAAAGCAAAACCTCGTTAAAACTGTATCATCTGCGACCGACTCGTAAAACAGATTCATGCTTTTCTTCAGAAGCTCAGGTCCGTTTATTCAAAAATTTCAGCCAGAATCATTGATTATTAGATCTGAATGTGCTATCCACTGCTGACAGACATTCATTCATTCATTATCTCCCGCTTCATCCTCTATTAGGGTCGCTGTGGGGTTCCCCATGTCCATCCAGGGGAGATCGTCTCGGGCGCTGGGGAGATAGACCCAGGACAGGGCGCCAATCCATCACTGGGCACACACTCACTCACACAAACACACTCTATATGGGACAATTTAGAGAATTTAATTGACTTGATCCATGTTTTTGGACTGTGGGAGGAAACCGGAGAACCCGGAGGAAACCCACGTGGACACGGGGAGAACATGGAAACTCCCGCCGCCCGCTGACAGACATATGTCATGTTATTTAATTTTATCCAATATAACTAATGAATGATCAAACAAAATGAATGTAACAACAGTTTGAAAAATGGATAAATACCATCATGACGGTGCACTTTTTAAAGAGGACAAAGGGGGGAATAAGGGCTCGGTTTCTAAACCCTAAAAACGCCCCTGCTGTACGTTATTCATTTATTATCTTCAGCCTAATCCTCCAGGGTAGCAGTGAGGGGTTCCCCAGAATGTTTCAGTGGTGGGCAGAATCACCAAGGTCAGGGCGCCATCCATTGCTGAGCACACACAGACACACTACATTGGGCAATTTAGAGCATTCACTTTCCCTTGAATCCCTTTTTTTGGGCTGTGGGAGGATGTGGGAGGCTGTGGGAGAACATGGAAACTCCACCCAGATTAGGATTCAAACCTGGATCCCCGGCCCCAAGAAGCGTGCTAATCACTAAGCCACTGTGCCACCCTTGTACATTATTATTTAAATGTTCTTTATAAATTTAGGAAAGTAAGACATTTTTTTTATATTTGTTAGGAAAGTGTATCCAGATTGTGTGCAGATTTAGCGGGTATGGTAAATAACCCCCAGCTCAGTGATGTGCAGCTACAGGTGGATAATGGAGACGTTTACCACGCTCACTCCTTCATGCTGTACACTCGCTGCCCCCTGCTGGCCAACATGGTAAAGACCCCATTTTCCACTATTGCCTGAGACCAGATATTAGTCTAATGCTGAAGATAAAATAATGAGGATTATAATTTGGAACTGTATTGTTTTGTGCTATCGTTTCAGGTGCATGATGCAGGGTTTGGGGTGCGGGAGGCAGGATTTGCTCAGGTTCAGAGGCTCTTACTGAATGATGTATCTGGTGAAGCGGTACACGCTCTGTTACAGTTCATCTACACCGCTGTCTGTCCCCTCACAGAAAGCCTGCTGTCCCACGTCCTAGATCTCGCCACCAGGTCAGTATGATGCCGTAACCAAAACCTTCCTCCTGACATTTACAGCTTAAAGATTTTTTACTGAAAATACCCAGAGATATGGTTTATGATTTTAAAACCTCACCACGAATCATAAACGTTTGTCAAGTATGTATCATCAATATTATTATTAATATTATTATTATTAATATTGCCTCAATTATATTACCGCAATTTCCAATCAACAATCAGAACACCCACATGACGAGAAGCAATAGCGGTAAGCATCATGTGGTGCAAATAAGCTGTTGCACTCTAGTTTTAATTATCTATCCATCCATTATCTTCCACTTTATCCTCTATTAGGGTCGCGGTGGGGTTCCCCATGCCCATCCAGAGTAGAACATATCGGGCGCTGGGCAGATACACCCAGGACAGGGCGCCAATCCATCGCTGGGCACACACTCACTCACACATACACACTCTATAGGGGGCAATTTGGAGAACTCAATTGACTTGATCCATGTTTTTGGACTGTGGGAGGAAACCGGAGAACCCAGAGGAAACCCACGCGGACACGGGGAGAACATGGAATGTCCATCCAGATGGGGATTCGAACCGGGAATCCCTAGTGCTGAGAGGCGAACGTGCTAACCACTAAGCCACCGTGCCGCAGTTTTAATTATTGTTTCTTTATTTTTTATATTGTTGTATTATTGATCATTGTCAGTTTATCGTGTGTGTGTGTGTGTGTGTGTGTGTGTGTGATAGACTCAGTTTGACTGAACTGCAGCAACAGTGTGAAGAGTACAGTTCCACTCTACAGCAGCAGAAGGTTGGAATCGCGATTTGTTCAGCCCAGCAGCAGGTGGCTGAAGCCCAGCAGAGTCTGGCTGAATCGCAGTTCATGGAGCTCCTCCGGTCAATGTGGGAGCATGAGGAGAGCAACTCTGGTGACGACGGGCGTACGGGAGAGGGGATGCAGGATCATGAACAAACAGACGGTATAGATGAAGACGTCAGAGAAGAGGTGGTGAATGAGAATGAACTGGATGAGATTTATGAGTTTGCAGCCACTCAGAGGAAGATGATGACTGAAGATGTTCCGAATAAGGATGAGGAAGATGAAGAGGCTAAGAAAGTAATCGATGACCTCAACAAGGAAAGTCATCACACTGTAATCGTGGAACCCGTGAGTAGGTGTGCAGATTTGGTTCAACCCCCAACCCAAACTTCAAACACCAGTTTAGACCGCAGCTATAACCGAATGTTCTCTGAGCCGTGGGATGAAAATAAGGAGACGTCCCAGACCCTCAGCAGGAACACGGCTTCCTCACCTCATGATATCATAGACCTCAGCATTAGTCCTCCTCCTGACCCTGGAGAACCTAACAATCCATTCTTTCCCATGACTGGCATCTCTCCAAGTGAGAAGGAAGATACTTCAGATCAGAGTAAAGGCATTATAATGAGTTCATCTTCACCTTCGACAACAATTGGACCAAAATCTCTGGTTAATCACAGAACCCCCACAAAATTACCCACCTTACTACCCAGCAGTCCCAAACTCACATCTGGATTTCAGTCTGATCCAAACCAGCCGGAGCTCATCGTCCTGTCTGACTGCAGCGACGACATGGACATGGATACTCCGTCGGAACCACATCCGAATCCTCCTGCACCAATGGTTTCTAATGGTCTGAACTACTCTCAAAGACCAGTAGAACCCACTGAGGTTCAGCCATCCCCGAAAAAACAAGTCAAAACCTCTGATCATCAGTTCTTTCCTTCAGAACCTTCTAAATCAGACCCACTCAGAGTTGGTTCTAATGATCCCGCTGATGATAGTCTGTTTAACGGCTCAGCTGAAGTGTCCTGGCTGATCCCAGCAACTCCAGAACCTTCTACACGCTCCAGTAGCTCACAGACCTGCGGCATCATGCGCCGCACCCAGCTTTTTCCCAAATCTCAGTCTTCCTCCTCGTTGTGTTCCTCAAAAACTAGTTCTGGTTCTGAAATCCAGAACCCTGTAAAATCAAAATTTACTTATACAGAAGAAAACTATAACTCACGTAAAACCTTCTCCCAAAGGTCACGTGATGACTCTTTGAAGTGGACATGTCCGGATTCTGCAGCCAAACTGTGCAGTAGCACCCCCATCCACTCAGAACCTCAGGACCCTCTAGGAACACCTCTCCTGAGAATCCAAAGATCTGATGGTCTGCCGCTCAGCCCGTTGAAGAACTCGTGCAGACCCTCACAGGAATCTGCATCTCCAGTTGGTGGCCATCATGCAAAATATGAAGATGAGATGAAGACCGGAGATCTGCAAGAATCTCACTCCTCACCGATGGACCACAAAGAAGCTTCCAAACAGATCAGCTTCTCCTGCGCTTATGACGAACCTCCCATCGCGTTTGATGACTCGTGGGGTTTGGGTGGAGCACTTCCCGAGCACGTACCGCGCTTCAGTCTTAAGCTAGACAGCAGTGGAGAACAAGGAACATCTGCAGAGCATCAGGTCCAGACTCCTAAATTAGGCGCAGTTGGTGCTCCTGATGCTGCTGCTCCTCACAACTACAGCTTGCCAGATGGTGAAATGTGGGACAGCTGGAGCGAGGACAAGAACGATGCAGATGATGATGATGATGATGAAGGCCTTCCACTTACTCAAAGAGTTGGTGCGGTGGCTTTGGTAAAGCGAGTGGCACAGTTAAAGACACCAGGTAACAAACAAGTTTTATTGTTATTACATGAGATTTAACAATCGCATATTGATTCTGATTGAGTAATTATATTTATAAAAAAAAAAAAAATATATATATATATATATATATATATATATATATATATATATATATATATATATATATATATATATATATAAACTATATAATGTATTTTATTAGCACAGAAGATGCATAAGATATTCATAGTAATAATCGGTTTATTTTGATGTTCTATACTAAATACATTTCTAAATGCAATAATTAATTAATTAATTTACTTAATTAATTACTCATTAATTAATTACTCATATAATTACATATATATTCATATATTATCTCCGCTTTATCCTCTATAGGCGTCGCGGTGGGGTTCCCCGCCTCTCATGCCCATCACAGAATCCCCATCTGGGTGGAGTTTCCATGTTCTATGTGGGCGTGGGTTTCAATTTTTTCCGAGAATTCAAAAAAACATGATCTTGATCCAAATGTTATTGTGGACTGTGTGGTGAGGAAACCGGAAAACCCGGAGTGTATCCCACGCAGACACGGATGGATGGGGAACCATGGAATACTCCACCCATATATGGGGATTCGAACCGGGAATCACTAGTGCTGAGAGTAGAATTTTCGTGCTAACCACTAAGCCACCTAATATATATATATATATATATATATATATATATATATATATATATATATATAATAAAATGTCAAATTGTTAATTCTCTTGATTAATAAACATGCAATAAAAATATAAATATATTGATGATTAGGCATTATGTAAAAAAAAAATATTTACAGCATTATTGCATTATAAACCCAGAATGAATGATGAAATACTGAGGTGATTTTTTTTTTGTTGTTGCAATAACAGATTACTGTACATAACATTTAATAGGAAATCAGTAAGTAACATTTTTACTAAGTCAAGAAGAATAGCACTCAAAAACAACAAACTGCTAAATGCCAAGTTTGACCAATCACAATGAAATATATTCAAATGTGCATATATTAAAAATAAACCTCCAACATAGATGTCAGGATTTATTTCTCTATACTGACCTGCATGTGTAGGTGTTAATTAATTAGGGATTATTAGTTTGCAATATTAATGCAGCTACATGATTTTTCTTTCAGTCGTTTGCAGAAAAAAGAATCAAGCTCCTTTGGTGCCAGTCACACCCATGCCGAGTTTCTCAGACATGGACACACCTGAGCTGAAGAACAGACTGGACAGGTGAGGGCAGGAGATGTTTATAAATGCTTAAAGTATTCAAGTGTTTTATTCGTCATTCCACAATATAAAGTACAGTACAGTATATGTGGAACAAGGCAGCGTTCTCCAGGAACAAAGTGTGCAAACACAAGGATCACAATAAACACAGGACGATACACAGCACAATAAACATTTGAGTAATGCTATGAAGTAAACACTTGGTGAGTATGTAAACAGAGTGAGTTTGAAAAGTGCATGTAGATGTGAAAGTGTGGAGCTGGATTATATCTGCAATACTACATCACATTATATGGTTCATTTGTGAACCATATAAATAGCTTAGTGTATATTACATATTCCTTTTTCTACCTGCCACTTAAATTTTTTACTGTGGTGCTTACATTTAGTATTTCAAATTTGAGTATAATGCTTTTTTATGGTTTTTAAAGAAGCACTTATTGTTAATACTTATATACCACATTATAACTCTGTAAATGGTGCAACTGTAACAGCTGCAATCCCCCCCCCCATATTAATATAGTATCCTGATTCTGATAGTGACAGCTTTCTCGCTGATGAAATCAGAATCATCCAATCATCCATTATCTCCCGCTTTATCCTCTATTAGGGTCGCGGTGGGGTTCCCCATGCCAATCCAGGGGAGAACGTTTCGGGCGCTGGGCAGATAGACCCAGGACAGGGCGCCAATCCATCGCTGGGTACACATTCACGCACACACTCTCTCTCTATATGGGGCAATTTGGAGAATTCAGTTGACCTTGATCCATGTTTTTGGACTGTGGGAGGAAACCGGAGAACCCGGAGGAAACCCACGCGGACACGGGGAGAACATGGAAACTCCACACAGATTGGGATTCGAACTGGGAATCCCTAGCGCTGAGAGGAGAACGTGCTGACCACTAAGCCACCGTACCGCCCCTAACTTGAATTCATTCATTCATTATCTCCCGCTTTATCCTCTATTAGGGTCGCGGTGGGGTTCCCCATGCCCATCCAGGGGAGAACGCTTCGGGCGCTGGGCAGATACACCCAGGACAGGGCGCCAATCCATCGCTGGGCACACACTCACTCACACAGACACACTCTATATGGGGCAATTTGGAGAATTCAATTCACTTGATCCATGTTTTTGGACTGTGGGAGGAAACCGGAGAACCCGGAGGAAACCCACGCAGACATGGGGAGAACATGGAAACTCCACCCAGATGGGGATTCGAACTGAGAATCCCTAGCGCTGAGAGGCGAATGTGCTAACCCACTAAGTGAACTTGAATTCATGTTGATAAAAAAAAAAGAAATAAACAGCTGTTTGCTATTTTCATGTTTGCTCCAGGTTCGGGGTTCGGCCGCTTCCTAAGAAACAGATGGTGCTTAAGCTGAAGGAGATTCATCAGTATACACACCAGCTGATGAGCTCGGGCTCAGAGGAGGACATGTCCCCAAGAGCTCGTCCAAAAACCTCAGAGTCCCATGCTGCTCCCGCCTCCCACCAGCCCGCTCTGCTCTCTTTTAAACATCCCACAGCGCCCCCTCCGGCCTCCTCTAGGAAATTACAGTTTAATGAAGAGGAAGCTCTACCTTCATCTCAGGATTCCAACACTTCATCCACCGCTGAATCAGACAGGTATCATATCTGAATCTATGCTCTCACGATTCGAATCTAAGAGACATTTAAAAATTTGGCAGATGTGCTACTGAGTAGGGCTGTATTCAACTAAAGATTTTCATAGTCGAATCTGATTCGTCAGATTTTCCCTATAGTCCACTGATAGTCGAATCAGTTAAAATTTCACCACAAGATGGCGCTATATGCGTAGTTTTTAAAAAACGATTTTTTAAAAATATTTTACTTGTTTTTCTAACAAAAGAAAACCTTTTTTTTTTTTTTTTCTAGAAATTAGGATGATTTTATTTGACAAAAGGCTATATTTTATAACGAAAACAAAGACATTTCATGTAAAAACTAATGCTTAGCAGCAGCCATGGGCACCCCCATGTGGTCAAAATGGTACATTCGACTATGAGGTTCATAGTCGACTACGGTTCTCCGAATCGAATCGTCGAATCAGCGAATATTGCAGCTCACCCCTACTACTGAGCGAGGGTTCTTTAAAATGCCCCATTTTATATCGGTGACACTATAAATTTCTCTTACACACAAATTTTTACATGGGGCAGCAGGGTGGCGTAGTGGTTAGCACTAGGGATCCAGGTACAAATCTGGGTGGGGATTCCATGTTCTCCTCGTGTTCCCGTGGGTTTTCTCTGTGCATTATACACACATGCAGGAGAAAATGAAGTTCCTTAAGCAAGCATCAAGAGCTATATTATTCCTGTTCATGTCTAAGAAGAGAAATGGTGACGGCACATTTTTCACAAACGTTAAATCATGTTCATTCATTCATTCATTCATTATCTCCCGCTTTATCCTCTATTAGGGTCGCGGTGGGGTTCCCCATGCCCATCCAGGGGAGAACGTATTGGGCGCTGGGCAGACAGACCCAGGACAGGGCGCCAATCTATCGCTGGGCACACACTCACTCACTCACTCACACAGACACACTCTATATGGGGCAATTTTGAGAATTCAATTGACTTGATCCATGTTTTTGGACTGTGGGAGGAAACCGGAGAACCCGGAGGAAACCCACGCAGACACTGGGAGAACATGGAGACTCCACCCAGATGGGGATTCGAACCGGGAATCCCTAGCGCTGAGAGGCGAACGTGCTAACCACTAAGCCACCGTGCCGCCCTGTTATATCATGTTGTATGTTAAAATTAATATTTAATGATGAACTGTTTTTCAGGTAAAAACATCCCTCTAATCTGCTTGTGTTACTGCAGCTGTCAATACCAGCTGTGATACCACATGCTGGCAAAGTTCATCCATTTTTTTTAAGCTTTAACCTTTTTCAAGTTTAACATTTTCCATCCATCATCTCCCGCTTTATCCTCTATTAGGGTCGCGGTGGGTGGGGTTCCCCATGCCCATCCAGGGGAGAACGTTTCGGGCGCTGGGCAGATACATCCAGGACAGGGCGCCAATCCATCGCTGGGCACACACTCACTCACACAGACACACTCTATATGGGGCAATTTGGAGAACTCAATTGACTTGATCCATGTTTTTGGACTGTGGGAGGAAACCAGAGAACCCGGAGGAAACCCACGTGGACATGGGGAGAACATGGAAACTCCACCACGATGGGGATTTGAACCGGGAATCCCTAGCGCTGAGAGGAGAACGTGCTAACCACTAAGCCATTTAACATTTTGAAATTGAAAATGGCACGGTGGCTTAGTGGTTAGCACGTTCTCCTCTCAGCACGGTATGAATCCCCATCTGGGTGGAGTTTCCATGTTCTCCCCGTGTCCGTGTGGGTTTCCTCCGGGTTCTCCGGTTTCCTCCCACAGTCCAAAAACATGGATCAAGTCAATTGAGTTCTCCAAATTGCCCCATATAGAGTGTGTTTGAGTGAATGAGAGTGTGCCCAGCGATAGGTTGGCGTCCTGTCCTGGATGTGTCTGCCCGGCGTCCGAGACGTTCTCCCCTGGATGGGCATGGGGAACCCCACCGCCACCCTATTAGAGGATAAAGCGGGAGATAATGAATAAATGAATGAAAATGTTTACCAAGAAGGTACTTGCAGAATTACAAATAACATTCTAAACACAGTGTGTAACACCATGTTGTTCTGCGCAGATCAAATCCTGAATTGTGTGACTCTGATGAGGACGGCTCTGACAGTGAGGGCATCACGGCGTCACAGGCCACGGCGCGGCAGAAGGATAAACTCTTGGCTGTGCGTCGCTTCCTCCTCTCGGACCCGCAGCTGCACCGTCGCATATTGCAGTACCAGCCGCTCTCGCTGTGTGAACTCAAAGCCCGACTGCAGACAGCTGGAATAAAACTGGCCACCGCCAAGCTGATGGACTTCCTGGACTCTCAGTGCATCACCTTCACCACAGCCAAACCGGGTCAGGCAGCCCCCTCGCGCCGAAGAGCCCGCGCCGCGGGCCGAGGCCGGAAGAAAGCCGTGAAAGTTGGGTGAGATACAGTTCTATTTATTCAGCCCAATGTGCTGTACCGTCTCGCTCGTCCTTTACCTTTAAGTGCCTCCTGGCGAGACACACGAGAAGCGTTCGGGCCGAACCCACTGAACACCTGCTGAAATGTAGTAACTGTAATCAATCGAGTATTAGTTGAAGTGCTACACGCATATCGGCTTCACCCTGACTGGAATAAAAACTCAGAACACGTCAGCGTGTAGCAGAATTTACTGTTTATCCTTTTTCCACATTTTTTATGCAAAAAAACAGCTCACGTCAGCACACTGTAGAGCTCAGGTCTCACACAGAACCAGCAGCGGAAGAAAAAACCCTCATCTCTCTGTGTTTGTAGTGCAGTTTGAACGTAGAGCAGCTCCTGAGCCCACATCAGTCAGTCTAGGCTCTCAGAAGCCCAGCTCAACCTGGTCCAGCTCCCACAATCCCCTGCTGCGCCATCCAGTCTACACTAGTCACGATGGATTGGCAATAGTGGCAAGAAAGCGCTGTGCCCACCATTCCTCCAAATCGATAGGCACAAAGTCTACAAAAGATGAAGAGAGAAACAGACAGGTCAGTTGAGATTAATCACAGAACAAATAGAATACTCGTTATATTGAGTTTAAAAAGCTATCAAGAGCACAGCTAAATACTGTACTGCATACTTCAGGATGGTTGTGTATTTCTTTATAATATGGCACCATGTAGACATCAGTGTTTAAAAAGTATTGGTGCATACAATCACAATGCAATAATCTTATAAAATATATATATTTTTTTTAGTCATAGCATCTGCCGTTTAAAGTTATACACTAGTTCGTAAATAGTTCTGATAAAGAGATCCATTTTGCCTTCTGCACTATAGTACAGAGGAATGTGTCCTCCACATTTAATCCAACACACACTGAGTGAAGGGAGTTAGGTGCCTTACCCAAGGTCACGTCAGCCAAACTGCTTTTGGGACCGGAAGACGTTCAGGTCATGGTCCTTAACCACAAGCCTACGACCTCTGGCATAACTATGCACCAGTGCACAAAGTAAGCTCAATGGCGGGGTAAGCTTGGTGGGGACACACTTGAGTACTCTGCACGAGCCTTGACCCCCAACCCCATGCATAATTTTTTGGATGAATTAAAACAGATTGGGAGCCAGGTGCTAGTGTTTTTTTTTTTTTTTTTTCTATTGTTACTTCTTTGGGGCGGCACAGTGGCTTAGTGGTTGAGTTCTCCAAATTGCCCCATATAGAGTGTGTATGCGTGAGTGAGTGTGTTCCTAGCGATGGATTGGCGCCCTGTCCTGGGTGTATCTGCCCAGCGCCCGAGACGTTCTCCCCTGGATGGGCATGGGGAACCCCCCTGCAACCCTAATAGAGGATAAAGCGGAAGATAATGAATGAATGAATTCAAGTTAGGGGTGGCACGGTGGCTTAGTGGTTAGCACGTTCGCCTCTCAGCACTAGGGATTCCCGGTTCGAATCCCCATCTGGGTGGAGTTTCCATGTTCTCCCCGTATCCGCGTGGGTTTCCTCCGGGTTCTCCGGTTTCCTCCCACAGTCCAAAAACATGGATCAAGTCAATTGAGTTCTCCAAATTGCCCCATATAGAGTGTGTGTGTGTGTGAGTGTGTGCCCAGCGATAGATTGGCGCCCTTTCCTGGGTGTATCTGCCCAGCGCCTGGATTGGCATGGGGAACCCCCCCCCCCCCCCCCCCCGACCCTAATAGAGGATAAAGCGGAAGATAATGGATGTTACTTCTTTGAAATAAAAACCCAGTGGTATTACTAAATCAGTAGAACATCAGTATACAAGTGGGTTTTTTTTATGCATTTTCTTAAATTGACTCATAAAATGTAACTACAGCATTATAAACAGGAATTTGTACAAATGGACTGTATGTATAAAACACCAACAGAATGATACCATCATAAGGCTGAGCAGATGAAATTGTGAAATTTTAAACTGCACTTCATTTAAAGACGTTAAACATTCCATAAGGACCCAGAAACTTTTTAATAGAGTTAAGTTCTGAACGTAACTTGTAATAATTTAACCTTAAAATCAAAGTGCAGTGCTGTCTGTTATGAAATAATGAGACATAAGAGCCTATAAATGTTACAGTAATTTTAAATACCTTACTCATCTTTACAAAGTAATTAGGTATAATACTCATTACTGTCAAAAGTACTCTGATGGATAGTGTTACTCACTCTTCATGCTGGGGTTGGGATTCCTCTCCGTGTACTGCACTGGACCTTTACCGTTCTCTGGCAGTGGACCTTCACTCAGCTTCTGCTCAACCTCCTGCCAAGCTACACACACACACACACGCATTAGTTTTTAAGTTTGTACCTTAGCACTGGGCAGCATATGTGAAGCTCTGTGATTATTTGCAATCACAATCAGATCAGTTACTAATTCAGTGGTGCAAGAGCAGAGTGGTTACATATTACGCTACAATATTCATGAGGTACTTGATGGTTTATTTATCTCTGAGTAAATATTTACATAATTAAACATTAATAAATGATAAATATTTACCAGGGATTCGAGTCTGTTCAGAATGAACAGGTCTGATGCGTGATAAGTGGCATTATTACCTATCCCATCATTCTGTTTGAGATAGCAGTTTATTTATTCAGAGCATGTCGGTTAATTACATACAGAGCTGTGTTTAAATAAAAAGCTCACTGTAAATATTAGTTCTATTATGTTTCTAATAATGTTCGAGGCAGTCAGTGGTTAAAGCAAGCTGTCTACTTTAACATGGCTAAACATGCCATAGGATTATACATCGTGCTTTTGCATTCTAACAATACTGTATCAAGTTTCTGTGATTTTGTCCCCATGTAAGGTGGAAGTAGAACTTGTATAATATTAAACTCCAGTGCAATACTTCTATATAATGATTACTTTAAGAGAGTTGTATTCTAAACCAATAAGGCACAAGAGGGCATGTATTATTGGGAATAAATAAAAAGGAGTTATACTTTTTTCCTGTGATTTACAAAAACACTATAATAAAAAAAACCTAGGTTTAATTCTTAATTGGGTTTATTAAAAGCAAAATCCTTGATCAACTATTCTTCTGCCAGGTTTTTACAGTGTAACAGGTTTCCTGCCATCTAGTGGCCAAAATTACACAACACAGTTTATAAAAAAATATCGGGAAAAGAATTTATTGTATATCACGCATTGATACGAATATGAAGCAATTAAAGGTATGTATTATTATCAATAATGTCACAAATTTAAGGACTGGAACTACCCACTTTATACTTAAAACTAATTAATGCCGATTTGCTCTCAGTGACAAAATGTAAAAGATCTACAAAGAAATGTGAGCATTTACTATTAATTCTATTTTAATCAATAGTTAAAGTAATTTAGACTTTTAGAGTCCGGGAAGCAGAGAGGAAAGTGGCAGAAAGACAAAAAGCACTGATTAACAGTGAGTTAATCAAATATTAAACATTAGAGGATAAAAAAATAGCATTGTTTGCATTGGGTAGCAATGTGCTTACATTATTGAAGTGCAAGAATTACCAGCATGATAAACAAATCAGTTTTCAAAAGAATGTGTTCATGTTGGTCCTGACTTATTCTTAAGTGAAAACTTCGAGTTTAAGGTTTTTAAGCCAAATTTGGAAACTATTGGAAGAGTCTTATAACGTTTCTTTTTGCAGTCCAGGAATAATAAATCTCTCAGCTCTTCGAGCTCATCTGTTCTCTCCTGTTCTCATCTGTTCTCCTGCAAAAATAACAAAACCCTGACCCTTCACACTTCACCAACATTAATCTTTCCTCCTTGTGTCATGGTCAGGGATCCGCTCTACCTTACGCTCTCTCTAATTACATTACAGCACTCACTCACTCGTCTGTAGGTTCCACCGACCTTGCCACTTCTCACCCTGTTCTTGCCCCACGTTGTGTACAACTTCCGCCTGCCCTGCCTCACTAGTCCATGCCACATATACAGCTTCCACCTGCCTTCCCAACCTGCCCCACACAGCCCCGACCTTGCCAACCCACCCCACATCATATACAGGTTACACTCTCCTTGCTAAGCTGCCCCATGCTCTGTACATACAGGTTCTAATAAAAACTCACCTTCATAAACAAACCGTACATTCTCCTCGTGAGCCGGCGTGAAGCCCTCTGCTGTGTTCTCCTCTTTTGGTGAGGTAGATCTGAGAAAGCGTTTAGTGTTCAGCCTCTGAAACACGATTTTGGGTGCAGGGGAGCTGTGGAGCAACAATCACATCAACTTTACTACAAATGTGTACAAAGATAATGTAAACAACATGCTATGTAGATTAGTGAAAAAGTGGTTTGCAACAGAACATTATAGGCTTCATTAATCATCATATACAGTACCAATTAAAAGTTTGGACACGCCCACTTCATGTTCCATTATCAGTTTACAGATGGACTTTGTAGTTTTACAATTACAGACTGTAGTATGTCTTTTTTTTTTTTTTTTTGTTAGTCCCCTGTTGGTTGTCTGTTCTCTATGGTCAGAACCATCACAGAACAGGTATAATTTGGGTGGTGGATTGTTTATTGTCAGTTTTGCAGTGACACATTTACATTTGGTCATTTATTGGACGCTTTTGTCCAAAGCGACTTACAAGGTGAGCACAGGGATAATCACAACATCCCTGCAGCAATGAGGGTTAAGGGTCTTGCTCAAGGACCCACATTGGTAAATTCAGTGGACCTGGGATTTGAACCCCCAACCTTCAGCTTGATAGCTCAACACCCTGACCACTGAGCTACCGCACCCTTACACAATAAGAGTCCCTAAATTCAGACAGTATTAGGATAGAATATACATAATTACAAAAAACACCCCAAAAATAACTTTCATGACACTAATGTGGTGAGGGTTTCTTTTTTTATTTAAACACCTCAGTGACACTGCTGGGATAGGAATAATGCACCAACCAACCAATGAGAAGTTATTCTGCTTTCTACATACTTTCATGCCTTTGGAGAATATTTGTTTGCAGTGGTGTTTTGCAGTGACACATTTCCATTTGGTCATTTAGCAGACCCTTTATTTCCAAAGCGACTTACAACGTGAGCACAGGGTTATCACAACAATGAGGGTTAAGGGTCTTGCTCAAGGACCCACACTGGTAAATTCAGTGGACCTGGGATTTGAACCCCCAACCTTCAGATTGATAGCCCAACACCCTGACCACTGAGCTACCACACCCTTACACAATTCACGAGTCCCTAAATTCAGACAGTATTAGGATAGAAAATACATAATTACAAAAAAACACCCCAAAAATAACTTTCATGACACTAATGTGGTTCGTTTTTTTTTTTTTTTTTAAACACCTCAGTGACACTGCTGGGATAGGAATAATGCGCCAACCAACTAATGAGAAGTTATTCTGCTTTCTACATACTTTCATGCCTTTGGAGAATATTTTTTGCAGTGGTATAGTCCTGCTAGAAATATGTGCTGCAGTCGAGAGACATGTGGCAACAGACTAAATCAAACACCTTCAATCAATCAAGAGAGGTCTCTTAGGGCTTCTGTTTATGCAGTAAACACAGTCCCAGTTAGTGTTTAAGAAATGGTGCAAAAAGCATAATGCTTACACACACACACACACAAACACACACACGAGTCAAACGGAGCTCAAGTCTTTGTTACTCTGAACCGGTTTGACCTTGGTGGGTGTGAAGGCTAACCGATCAGTGTTTATCTCCTTCACTGCACACACACACACACACACACACACACACACACACACACACACGTGTAGGTACTCACTTTGAATCTAGCCAGTGTGTGCGCTTGTGTTTCAGGTCGGTGGCTTTATTGTCGATCTGCTGTTGTGTCGGACCTGCAACATCACACACAGATTAACTTTCCACACCATCACCCCGCGTGACGCACACACTCAGCACTCAGTACTCCGTACACCTCACTACATCTGAACTCAGCACAAACTCCCGCAGCATCAACAGCACGCCGTTTAAAGCTCCCCGCGGCGTCTAGAAGCTCCGAGCTGAAGGTCTGGCACGGAGTTCTCTCAGGTTCTTGTTGGAATTCTTGTTCTAGCAGCTGTTCACTCGTAACAATAGTGAGGGCTCGCACCTGTTCTGCGTTGCGTCACCAGTTTGCTCGGGCCTCTGGTGATTGTGTACATCATGGGAACTCGCGTGTCCTCAGAGTCCCACGCCACGCCACGCCGCGTCCCGCACACAGCAGTCTCGGCGTGCTGTAGGTCCACGCTGCGTGACGCGGTTTGTGACCCGCCGCCGCCGCCGGGGAGCTCCCGCACACGCTTGCGCTTTCAAATCCCGGGGAAGGTGAGCGCGGCCCCGGTGTTAAAGCTCGCTCGGTTTCGTGTCCCGTGGAGTCGCGTGGAGACGCGTGGAAACGCAAGGACACGCAGCAGCCGCGCGCTGAACTCCCAATGACGCCGCACGCCGACAGCGAGAAGGTCACCTGCACGCGAGCCCCACGCTAGGACGTCACAACACGCCCCCGCTCAAGGAGGAGCTCTAGAGCCGCGCCGCGTCTCAAACTGCACACGCGGCAATGCGGAGGGCGCGAGCTGGCAAGTGTGTGTCGGTTAGGAGGTTCTAACCGAACTAGGGAGTAAACTTTGGATTAGGACAAACCCTTTTCCCCAAAGCACATGTTAAACCTAAACGCTAAAACGGGTTGCCATGTTTGCTTCGATTCCCCGTTATGGTAGGTTACTTTTATAACCAGAAAGAAAGCTCAGAACCACAGATTTGTAACTTTAATAAATTTGTAATCTTGGGAACATAAACAATGGAAGAATTTGATGCAACAATATGAAAGTGAGGTGTTCACATCTATTTCATGACAATTTCTGTTATAACGATTTTTAATTGCTTTTGGTACCAGGGATACTTTTAATCTGATTGATTATACAATCAGTTATTACCACTGTTAAGCTCACTATTAAGGAGGTGGGGTTCCCCATGCCCATGCAGGATAGAATGTTTCCAGCGTTGGGCAGATACACCCAGGACAGGGCACCAATCCATTGCTGGGTACACACTCACTCACACAGACACACAATCATTGCAAATTAGCACAGCCAATTCACCTTCAATTCAGGTTTTTGGACTGTGGAAAGAAACCGAGAGAATCCGGAGGAAACCCACACAGACACAGGGAGAACCTACTTAATGATACCATCACTTATACGTGTAAGGTTTTAAAATCATGTATAATTTTTATACACATATATCAATTATATATATATACAGCGGCACGGTGGCTTAGTGGTTAGCACATTCACCTCTCAGCACTAGGGATTCCCGGTTCAAATCCCCATCTGGGTGGAGTTTCCATGTTCTCCCCATGGGGTTCCTCCGGGTTCTCTGGTTTCCTCCCACAGTCCAAAAACATGGATCAAGTCAATTCAGTTCTCTAAATTGCCCCATATAGAGTGTGTGTGTGAGTGAGTGTGTGCCCAGCGATAGATTGGCACCCTGTCCTGGGTCTATCTGCCCAGCGCCCGAGATGTTCTCCCCTGGATGGGCATGGAGAACCCCACCACGACCCTAATAGAGGATAAAGCAGAAGATAATGAATGAATGAATTTAATATAATATATAATATATATAGCACGTCTTCAGTTAAATAGGTGCTCAAGAAACTAACTTCACGTTCCTTTATTGAGTTGTACCTAAATATTTGTATGATATTAAAACACTTCATATTGCAGCTTCCAACTTTAAGTTACTTTAGCATTTCAGAAATACTTGGCTCAGTGGTTAGGGTGTTGGGCTGTCATTCTGAAGGTTGGGGGTTCAAATCCCAGGTCCTCTAAAGTTACAATGTGGATCCTCAATGTACTCAAAGGCCTCAATGTACAACAAACAACTTGTAAAACTCCTTTAAAGATGCAATAACAATCTAATCAAAGCCACACTGTCCAGAGTCCATCTTTAATTAAAGCGAGGACATTTATTTCACACCAATCTGGCAACCGAAGCCGGCTCGTCTAGGTCACTGGGTGAAAGGTTTTAACATATATTTAATCACATGACTGCGCTGTATGAGTTACTCACCCACATATACAAAGTCATTTACCTGAAGATAATGCAATGCGCTTTATACACGCTATAAATATAAACGTTACACAAACACATCGATCAAATTGTGTCCTTGCTTGTAGAAATACCGCGTAAACTGTGCGCAGCCATAGTAGCCGTATATGCTCCAGTGTGTTGTAAAACGGCTCGGCTGGATTAACCCTTTCATCTCCAGTCCGATCCTTCGGTTTATTATTGCGATATCGATATCGATCGCCGAATGACGTCACTAATAATTGATAAGCGCTAGTACAACGGTCGCGTCATACCACGTGACCCCACAGATATCAAACGCGTTCAGCTTCTAGTTTAATGGGATCGAGTTTAAGGTGGGGCGGCACGGTGACTTAGTGGTTAGCATGTTCTCCTCTCAGCGCTAGGGATTCCTGGTTCGAATCCCCATCTGGGTGGAGTTTCCATGTTCTCCCCGTGTCCGCATGGGTTTCCTCCGGGTTCTCCGGTTTCCTCCCACAGTCCAAAAACATGGATCAAGTCTATTGAATTCTCCAAATTGCCCCATATAGAGTGTGTGTGAGTGTGAGTGTGTGCCCAGCGATGGATTGGATCCCTGTCCTGGGTCTATCTGCCCAGCGCCCGAGATGTTCTCCCCTGGATGGGCATGGGGAACCCCTGAAGGTAATAGAGGATAAAGCGGGAGATAATGAATGAATGAGTTTAAGGTGAAAGGCCCGTTTAGAGAAACATTCGAATTTGAAATTTGGATTCGGATCAAATATTGGTTTAAAAACAGGTTTCTTCTTCCTCAGGTTTATCAACTGTTGCGTCAGAAAGTTGTGGAACTATTTACAGGTTGCGTCAGCTGTGTTCCGTCAGCGTCAGTCAGAGCTGCAGGTGAAGGTCCTCTGAATGGCAGCAGTCTGAACATCAGAGCCAACAAAAGCAGCAGTATTGATCACAGAGACAGAAATGATGATTCTTACAGTGACATAAGTGCTGCCTGGAACCTCGACACAATAAAAAGTATGAACCCAAACCAGGGGCGTTTTTAGGGTTTAGAAACATCAGGGGCTTTAGCCCAGATCCCATATCCCCCTCTGTCCTCTTTAAAAAGTGCACTTTCATGAGGGTATTTATCCATTTTTCAAACTGTTGTTACATTCATTTTGTTTGATCATTCATTAGTTATTCATTCATTCATTATCTTTCGCTTTATCCTCTATTAGGGTCGCGGTGGGGTTCCCCATGCCCATCCAGGGGAGAACGTCTCGGGTGCTGGGCAGATACACCCAGGACAGGGTGCCAATCTATCGCTGGGCACACACTCACTCACACAGACACTCTATAGGGGGCAATTTGGTGAACTCAATTGACTTGTTCCATGTTTTTGGACTGTGGGAGGAAACCGGAGAACCCGGAGGAAACCCACGCGGACACGGGGAGAACATGGAAACTCCAGCCAGATGGGGATTCGAACCGGGAATCCCTAGTGCTGAAAGGCGAACGTGCTAACCACTAAGCCACCGTGCCGCCGATTCATTGGTTATATTGGATAAAATTAAATTACATATGAAATGTGTCTGTCAGCAGTGGAGAGCACATTCAGTTCCAATAAATGATGGATTTGGCTGAAATTTTTGAATAAACGAACCTGAACTTCGTCAGAAAAGCATGAATGCGTTTTACGAGTCGGTCACAGATGAGAGAGTTTTAACAAGGTTTTTAAGGTTTTGATTTGAAATACCGTAAGTTTGCGACAGTTTGCGCCTTCAGAAAAATTCTGACCGTTTCTGATAGTTGAGAAGCTGCCATATACAGCCAACATACAGTTAATACAGTAACCTTACTCCCGATACTGGCGGACAAAATCTCTCCCACACACACACACACACACACACACACACACAGAGCTTAGAAGCACAAAGAAGAGAAGAAGGTTACAGCCCCGAAAGCCCAGGTCTAACGACGCCCCTGACCCAAACCATTTTAAATTACTACTTCAGAACATTTGCGTATGTGAGATCAACTGGGAGAACCTCTCAGAAAAGAAAAGCAGTTAATAGCACCTGAATGAAATAGCTTTGTTTTCTCATTCACGTTATTAAATGATCTGCTGAACATTCATTCATTATCTTCCACTTGTCTTATATTAGGGTCGCGGTGGGGTTCCCCATGCCCATCCAGGGAAGAACGTTTCGGGCGCTGGGCAGATAGACCCAGGACAGGGCGCCAATCTATCGCTGGGCACACACTCACTCACACAGACACACTCTATATGGGGCAATTTGGAGAACTCAATTGACCTTGATCCATGTTTTTCGACTGTGGGAGGAAAGCGGAGAACCCGGAGGAAACCCACGCGGACACGGGGAGAACATGGAAACTCCACCCAGATGGGGATTCGAACGTGCTAACCACTAAGCCACCGTGCCGCCCGATCTGCTAAACATCCCCCAGTTCAACATCCTTACATAAGAACGTATCTAATGTGGACTCCGTTTTCAAATTGGAACCATTTATAGTGACAGTGCTGCAAGAGTGGTTTCATAACAAAGTATCTGAAATGCTGAAAGTTGCTGAGTAATGATCAAAGTTTAAAATAACTGTAGACCTGAAGCAAAATCTCTAATTAAGATTCTTATTCCTCCCGCAATTATTTCTTTTCTCCCCAACAGACAGCACTGGAGGGCGGCACGGTGGCTTAGTGGTTAGCACGTTCACCTCTCAGCGCTAGGGATTCCCGGTTCGAATCCCCATCTGGGTGGAGTTTCCATGTTCTCCCCGTGTCCGCGTGGGTTTCCTCCGGGTTCTCCGGTTTCCTCCCACAGTCCAAAAACATGGATCAAGTTAATTGAGTTCTCTAAATTGCCCCATATAGAGTGTGTCTGTGTGAGTGAGTGTGTGCCCAGCGATGGATTGGCGCCCTGTCCTGGGTGTATCTGCCCAGCGCCCGAGACGTTCTCCCCTGGATGGGCATGGGGAACCCCACCGCGACCCTAATAGAGGATAAAGCGGAAGATAATGAATGAATGAATGAATGAGACAGCACTGGAGCAATAACCCCCCCCATTACAGTACATTACAGTTTATCCCCTGAGTGTCTACAGTACACCAGATGTTACAACACTGAAGTCATCATGCAGTCAGTCACCCAAACACACCGCTCATGTTTACACATTTTATCTGAAAGCAAATTCATTACGTGACTATTCATCATAGTCAACTTCCAAATTAGGGTCACAGGGCTGCTGGAGCCTATCACAGTGATTATTAGGCAAAAGGTGGGGAACCAGCCTGGTCCCTTTTGGAACAGACACTAATAAAGAAAACATTCATGCACACTTTTTACAGCTGGGGCAATTTAGTATCTTCAGTTCAGTTGACTGCAGGTGTTCAGGCTGACAAAGGAAGATGGAGCTGCCAGAGGAAAAACAGACAGACAAGACAAGAGAACATGCAATCCCCACAACCACGGAACCCTAGCTGGCCACTCAAACAGGGAATCACACAGAGGATGTTCATGTGCAACCCCACTGACCCAATAATTTTGTATTCTTTTTTCAGTAACGATTTGTACACCACTTTACTCCTGTAAATTACCAATATAATTAAATAGCGCACACACACACACCCACACACTTCTATTTGTGTGTATGTGTATTTTGGCACTGCCACTCTCAGTAATGAGGGTCACAGTCCTCTATCAGACTGTCAGTAATGTAGTTAATGTTCAGTTGCTGCTGGTAGAATTGTTTCTCTACCGCTGTATTCACCGTCCAGGCTACGACCTCCACATCACGATCTGCCCAGTACTGCACCGTATCCCTGACACACACACACACACACACAGATCATTAATAAATTACAGGCTGTAGTCCATCTGCTTGTGGGCTACATTGCATACTGTGACCAAGAGAACAGAGAACCAACAGGGAAATAAGTAAAAAATAATAAAAACTGATGTACTACAGTGTGTAATTATAAAACTGTAAGTTAATCTATACGGTAAGTGGAGGAAATGGGCAATTTATCTTATCTTTCATATCTTATCTGCTTTATCATCTTATTAAAGATATATAGATGTGTGCACAAAGCACTTTGTGCTGACTCACATGGAGATAAAGCTTTTTTGTAGCAGGAACGCAGACACACCACACAGCTTCCACAGCAGATGATGATGTGCCCAGTCCAACAGCACATCCAGCGCCTGCATCCACTGCTGCTTCCATGCCGACTGGAACCGCGCAGAGCCATCTCCATATCGACTCAGACTCCACGGCCGATGGGTGAGCGCCGTCACAACCTCCGAATCGGCTTGTCTCATCTACAGAGAACCGTCCAGTCATCAGAATTCCTCTATCTACAGGTATGTCTCTCATTACATTTACATTACATTTACATTACATTTAGTCATTTAGCAGACGCTTTTGTCCAAAGCGACTTACAAAGCGAATGAGACTTACAAAGCGACTTACAAAGCAAATGAGAACACCACAAGTCAGAAGCCATGGAGAAAACCAACTATACTGTAAATTCATCAAACCTGAATTACTGTGTAATACACTGTGCATATGCCTTGAATGACACTGAAGTACTTTTATTTTTTAATGAAGTAATTCTCAGTAAAGAATTTCATTCATTCATCCATTATCTTCCGCTTTATCCTCTATTAGGGTCGCGGTGGGGTTCCCCATGCCCATCCAGGGGAGAACGTTTCGGGGGCTGGGTAGATAGACCCAGGACAGGGTGCCAATCCATCGCTGGGCACACACTCACTCACACAGACACACTCTATATGGGGCAATATGGAGAACTCAATTGACGTGATCCATGTTTTTGGACTGTATTTTATTTTGTGCTTTTAATTAAGTCACGATTCCCGGTTCGAATCCCCATCTGGGTGGAGTTTCCATGTTCTCCCTGTGTCCGCGTGGGTTTCCTCCGGGTTCTCCGGTTTCCTCCCACAGTCCAAAAACATGGATCAAGTCAATTGAGTTCTCCATATTGCCCCATATAGAGTGTGTCTGTGTGAGTGAGTGTGTGCCCAGCGATGGATTGGCGCCCTGTCCTGGGTCTATCTGCCCAGCGCCCGAGATGTTCTCCCCTGGATGGGCATGGGGAACCCCACCGCGACCCTAATAGAGGATAAAGCGGGAGATAATGAATGAATGAATGATCAGAAGCCTTGCAGGATCAGCTTGGCTGCTCATCTCTGAAGTTAGCGAACCTGAAGGAAACTGGGGGATGAGAGAAAACTGAATATGGGAGTTACCCTGTAGATCACTTTGGGTTCAAAGGAGCAGACCATGCTGGTGTTGTAGAGTACTGGGTGCTTCAGATACAGCTGCTTCAAAGCCACTGCTGCCTGTAGAAAGAGCCAACACACCACTGCCATCAGATTGTGAAATCATGTCTGCTTCCTTCCAGCACCCAGGAACGTGTCAGTTTTCACACACTGCAGCAGTCAGACCAGATCCTTCCTCAATCTGATATACATGGTAATGACCGACCCTGTGAAACCCACTCACACTGTAATAAAGCCAAATCAGCCATTATTCAGATCATGCAGGCGCTCACACTAACTGAAAGAGAGGTGATTTTATGGTGTCGTTTTGCATCGATTCTCGCAAAAACCTGTTTCAAGTTAACACGGGTTCATCCACAATAAAATGTAACATCTCATTATCAGCTGCTTAATCCAAGACTAATCCAAATAAGAGGCTTCAAATTACAAATGCAGGATTCCATTATTTCATACAACTATATGGTGCACTGGCACGGTGGCTTAGTGGTTAGCACGTTCGCCTCTCAGCGCTAGGGATTCCCGGTTCCAATCCCCATCTGGGTGGAGTTTCCATGTTCTCCCCGTGTCTGCGTGGGTTTCCTCCGGGTTCTCCGGTTTCCTCCCACAGTCCAAAAACATGGATCAAGTCAATTGAATTCATTCATCCATTATCTCCCGCTTTATCCTCTATTAGGGTCGCGGGGGGGTTCCCCATAACCATCTAGGGGAGAACGTTTCGGGTGCTGGGCAGATACACTCAGGACAGGGCGCCAATCTATCGCTGGGCACACACTCACTGTATATGGGGCAATTTGGAGAATTCAATTGACCTTGATCCATGTTTTTGTACTGTGGGAGTAAACCGGAGAACCCGGAGGAAACCCGGGACACAGGGAGAACATGGAAACTCCACCCAGATGGGGATTCGAACCGGGAATCGTGACTTAATTAAAAGCACAAAATAAAATACAGTCCAAAAACATGGATCACGTCAATTGAATTCTCAAAATTGCCCCATATAGAGTGTGTCTGTGTGAGTGAGTGTGTGCCCAGCGATGGATTGGCGCCCTGTCCTGGGTCTATCTGCCCAGCGCCCAGGACGTTCTCCCCTGGATGGGCATGGGGAACCCCATCGCGACCCTAATAGAGGATAAAGCGGGAGATAATGAATGAATGAATGAATATATGGTGCACTGCTCTGACACTACCTGATCCGGATGACCCTTTACATCGAAGTAAATGACGAGTTTATGTTTGATGCACTCCTCCACGGCCTCCTGCAGAGTGGGAACCTTCTCTCCTCTGAATTGTTCACTGTGGAAAAATATTACAAACTGCTAAATTTAATACTTTAAATGTTACTAAACTAACATTTCCATGTCTCTTTATTAATTCTCCATCTACCTGAGTCTGTGTTTAGCAGCTGCATCCAATTTCCTTATTTCTGAAAAGCGCAGTTTGCTCAGAGTACCCGATCCATTGGTGGTCCGGTCCACAGTATCATCGTGCATCAGAATGGCAACGCCATCAGCAGTGAACTCCAGGTCCAACTCCACCCCAGTCGCTCCGTTCGCACTGGCCTATGAGAGAGAGCATTAGATTAAGAGTTGCATCAAATTACACACTGTCCTTTGGGATTGTTGATGGTCCCCAATAAGGTTACATGCAATAGTTCATATGTAAACATTAAACCTGTTGTGCTGCTCATTCTAAAAGTAAACTGTATGTAAACCAGGACTGTATGTAAACCACATTCGCCTCTCAGCAGCAGGGGATTCATATTCGACTCCCGATCCGAGTAGTTTCCATGTTCCATGAACTCTTTTGCTGTGTTCTCGATTTCCTCCCACATTCCAGAAACATGGGTTCAAGGTGAATTGGATACTCTGAATTGCCCCATATAGTCTGTGTGTGTGTATGTGTACCCAGCGATAGATTGGCACATGCATGGGGGAACACTGGTCCATAGGATTGGATTAAGCAGAAGATACTGAGGTAAGACTTAGAAGTATCCCAACTTGATGGCTGGGAATAGAACCCAAGGTTGGCTATGATACAGCCCCCCTGGTGCAATGAGGGTTAAGGGCCATGCTCAAGGACCCACACTGGGAACTTCAGTAGAGCTGGGATTTGAACCCCCAACCTTCTACACCCTAATCACCGAGTTGCCACACCATTGGAAATGAAGTACATAAGCTGCAGTAAGGGCGGCACTGTGGCTTAGTGGTCAGCACGTTCGCCTATCAGCGCTAGAGCGGTTTCCTCACACAGTCCAAAAACATGGATTAAGTCAATTGAGTTCTCCAAATTGCCCCATATAGGGTGTGTTTGTGTGAGTGAGTGTGTGCCCAGCGATAGATTGGCGCCCTGTCCTGGGTGTATCTGCCCAGCCCCCGAAACGTTCTCTGCTGGATGGGCATGGGGAACCCCCCCTCAGCGCTATGGCCTCTCAGCGCTATGGATTCCCGGTTCGAATCCCCATCTGGGTGGAGTTTCCATGTTCTCCCCGTGTCCGCGTGGGTTTCCTCCGGGTTCTCCGGTTTCCTCACACAGTCCAAAAACATGGATTAAGTCAATTGAGTTCTCCAAATTGCCCCATATAGAGTGTGTCTGTATATAGAGTGTGTCAATTGAGTTCTCCAAATTGCCCCATATAGGGTGTGTTTGTGTGAGTGAGTGTGTGCCCAGCGATAGATTGGCGCCCTGTCCTGGGTCTATCTGCCCAGCCCCCGAAACGTTCTCTGCTGGATGGGCATGGGGAACCCCCCCTCAGCGCTATGGCCTCTCAGCGCTATGGATTCCCGGTTCGAATCCCAATCTGGGTGGAGTTTCCATGTTCTCCCCGTGTCCGCGTGGGTTTCCTCCGGGTTCTCCGGTTTCCTCACACAGTCCAAAAACATGGATTAAGTCAATTGAGTTCTCCAAATTGCCCCATATAGAGTGTGTCTGTATATAGAGTGTGTCAATTGAGTTCTCCAAATTGCCCCATATAGGGTGTGTTTGTGTGAGTGAGTGTTTGCCCAGCGATAGATTGGCGCCCTGTCCTGGGTGTATCTGCCCAGCCCCCGAAACGTTCTCTGCTGGATGGGCATGGGGAACCCCCCCTCAGCGCTATGGCCTCTCAGCGCTATGGATTCCCGGTTCGAATCCCCATCTGGGTGGAGTTTCCATGTTCTCCCCGTGTCCGCGTGGGTTTCCTCCGGGTTCTCCGGTTTCCTCACACAGTCCAAAAACATGGATTAAGTCAATTGAGTTCTCCAAATTGCCCCATATAGAGTGTGTCTGTATATAGAGTGTGTCAATTGAGTTCTCCAAATTGCCCCATATAGAGTGTGTTTGTGTGAGTGTGTGCCCACCGATAGATTGGCACCCTGTCCTGGGTGTATCTGCCCAGCCCCCGAAACGTTCTCTGCTGGATGGGCATGGGGAACCCCCCCTCAGCGCTATGGCCTCTCAGCGCTATGGATTCCCGGTTCGAATCCCCATCTGGGTGGAGTTTCCATGTTCTCCCCGTGTCCGCGTGGGTTTCCTCCGGGTTCTCCGGTTTCCTCACACAGTCCAAAAACATGGATTAAGTCAATTGAGTTCTCCAAATTGCCCCATATAGAGTGTGTCTGTATATAGAGTGTGTCAATTGAGTTCTCCAAATTGCCCCATATAGAGTGTGTTTGTGTGAGTGTGTGCCCACCGATAGATTGGCACCCTGTCCTGGGTCTATCTGCCCAGCCCCCGAAACGTTCTCTGCTGGATGGGCATGGGGAACCCCCCCTCAGCGCTATGGATTCCCGGTTCGGATCCCAATCTGGGTGGAGTTTCCATGCTCTCCCCGTGTCAGCGTGGGTTTCCTCTGGGTGTCCGGTTTCCTCCCACAGTCTAAAATCATGGATCAAGTCAATTGATTTCCCTAAATTGCCCCATATAGAGTGTGTCTGTGTGAGTGAGTGTGTGCCCAGCCTGTCCTGGGTGTATCTGCCCAGCGCCCGAAACGTTCTCCCCTGGATGGGCATGGGCATCCAGGGGAGAATAGAGACCCTAATAGAGGATAATGCGGAAGAGCTCAGTGGTCAGGGCATTGGTGTATCAATCTGAAGGTTGGGGGTTCAAATCCCAGGTCCACTGAAGTTACCAGTGTGGGTCCTTGAGCAAGACCCTTAACCCTCATTGCTTCAGGGATGTTGTGATTGACCCTGTGCTCACCTTGTAAGTCGCTTTGGATAAAAGCATCTGCTAAATGACTAAATGTAATGTAAATGTAAGATGATGGTGAGACAGGTGCATGGGTGGGTAGGGTGTCCAGGTCATTTACCTGTCTGATCGCCGCGAGGGTGTTTTCGGGAGCATCGTGGGCTCCAGCCCGGTGAGCCAGCACTGATACCCCCCCGGGCCGCAGCACGGACCGCGCCCTGCTGGAGGGCACCGGGGGGAACCGGAACACCACCAGAAAGAGGTAGAGGAGCGCTGTGAGAGCCCCGGACCAAACAGCGCTTCTGGTGGAGAGTAGAACCAACACAAATAACACCGAGAAAGAGAAGAGCTCGTCCCCTAACTGCAACATCACGTGAAAAAGCCCGGTCACGTCATCAAAGAGAATCCCTCCTAATCAACATCCAGACGCTCCCGCTCTCAAAACCTCATACTTTATCCAACAAGTCACTTTACACATCTGACTTTAGACGAACCACACGCGTCAAATTCAACGCAAATGCCAAAAACGAACCCAAACCGGTTCCACCAGAGCGCGCGGGCGCACGAGCACACTGCGCATGCGACACTGACCGGCCGGCACACTAATGGCTGTGTCTCAAATACAGCTGCAAGGGTTCACTTGTTCACTAGGAACACTCCGTATTGGCAAGTGACATCAAGCACAAATTTCCAAATCCATCCATCCATTCATTATCTCCCGCTTTATCCTCTATTAGAGTCGCGGGGAGGGGGGGGGGGGGTTCCCCATGCCCATCCAGGGGAGAACATCTCGGGCGCTGGGCAGATAGACCCAGGACAGTGCGCCAATCCATCACTGGGCACACACTCACTCACACAAACACACTCTATATGGGGCAATTTTGAGAATTCAATTGACTTGATCCGGCACGGTGGCTTAGTGGTTAGCACGTTCGCCTCTCAGCACTAGGGATTCCCGGTTCGAATCCCCATCTGGGTGGAGTTTCCATGTTCTCCCCGTGTCTGCGTGGCTTTCCTCCAGTTTCTCCAGTTTCCTCCCACAGTCCAAAAAAACATGGATCAAGTCAACTGAATTCTCCAAATTGCCCCATATAGAGTGTGTCTGTGTGAGTGAGTGTGTGCCCAGCGATGGATTGGCACTCTGTCCTGGGTCTATCTGCCCAGCGTGCCCGAGACGTTCTCCCCTGGATGGGCATGGGGAACCCCACCGCGACCCTAATAGAGGATAAAGCGGGAGATAATGAATGAATGAATGAATTGACTTGATCCATGTTTTTGGACTGTAGGAGGAAACTGGAGAAACTCCACCCAGATGGGGATTCGAACCGGGAATCCCTAGCGCTGAGAGGAGAACATGCTAACCACTAAGCCACCGTGCCACCCAATTTCCAAATCATATTTAAAAATGAAGGAAAATCGAGAAATTGAGGGAGGGATCTCAACTCGTCGAAGAATGATGACTTGCATCCCAAGAACACCATACCTACTGTGAAGCATGGGGGTGGAAACATCATGCTTTGGCGCTGTTTTTGGGGCAAAGTTGACAGGATGACTTAAGTAAAGGCATTGAAGATGGAATGGGACTGTGTCTTCCAGCATGACAAAAATTCCAAACACACTGTTTAGGCAACAAAGGAGTGGTTGTGTAAAAAGCATTTCAAGCTCCTGAAGTTGGGCACGGTGGCTTAGTGGTTAGCACGTTTGCCTCTCAGCACTAGGGATTCCCTGTTGGAATCCCCATCTGGGTGGACTTTCCACGTTCTCCCCGTGTCCGCGTGGGTTTCCCCCAGGTTCTCCGGTTTCCTCCCACAGTCCAAAAACATGGATCAAGTCGATTGAATTCTCCAAATTGCCCCATATAGAGTGTGTATGTGTGAGTGAGTGTGTGCCCAGCGATGGATTGGCGCCCTGTCCTGGGTGTATTTGCCCAGCGCCCAAGACGTTCTCCCCTGGATGGGCATGGGGAACCCCACAGCGACCCTAATAGAGGATAAAGCGGAAGATAATAGATGGATAGGTCCTGGAGGTCTCCAGACCTCAACCCTATAAAATAATTGTTGAGGTAGTTGTGCCCAGAGATACCCCCAAACATTACTGCTCTAGAGGACATCAGCATGGAGAAATGAGCCGAAATACCAGCTACCATGTGTGCAAACCTGGAGAGGACTTCGGGAAACGTTTGCCCTGTCAGAGGTCATGTTACTATGTTACTATCAAGTTACAATTTTGTTATTGACCAAACACTTCTTCACTATTATTTACAGATCAATTCTTAAATCGGTGGCACGGTGGCTTAGTGGTCAGCACGTTTGCCTCTCAGCGCTGGGGATTCCCGGTTCGAATCCCCATCTGGGTGGAGTTTCCATATTCTTCCCGGGTCTGCGTGGGTTTCCTCCGGGTTCTCCGGTTTCCTCCCACAGTCCAAAAACATGGATCAAGTCGATTGAATTCTCCAAATTGCCCCATATAGAGTGTGTCTGTGTGAGTGAGTGTGTGCCCAGCGATGGATTGGCGCCCTGTCCTGGGTCTATCTGCCCAGCGCCCGAGATGTTCTCCCCTGGATGGGCATGGGGAACCCCACCGCGACCCTAATAGAGGATAAAGCGGGAGACAATGAATGAATGAATTCTTAAATCGGTGGCACGGTGGCTTAGTGGTTAGCACGTTCGCCTCTCAGCGCTGGGGATTCCTGGTTCGAATCCCCATCTGGGTGGAGTTTCCATGTTCTCCCCGTGTCTGTGTGGGTTTCCTCCGGGTTCTCCGGTTTCCTCCCACAGTCCAAAAACATGGATCAAGGTCAATTGAATTCTCCAAATTGCCCCATATAGAGTGTGTCTGTGTGAGTGAGTGTGTGCCCAGCCATAGATTGGCGCCCTATCCTGGGTCTTTCTGCCCAGCGCCAGAAATGTTCTCCCCTGGATGGGCATGGGGAACCCCACTGCGACCCTAATAGAGGATAAAGCGGGAGATAATGAATGAATTCTTAAATCCTACACTGTGTATTTTTTCTCTCACACTCTGTCTCTCATAGATGAGGTGATAAAAATGACAGACCTCTTTCATCTTTCTAAGTAGGAGAGACTTTCACAATCAATAGCTGACTAAATACTTTTTGGCCCCACTGTATATAAAAGTTACTCTTTATACAATCACACTATGCTGTAAACTCTCCCTCAGCTGATGTAAACATGAAGTGAAGCTGATTGCTCAACTCGACTTTATGATTATAGTGTTTTATTACATGTTTTTATGACTAAGCAGCTGTATAGTAATTTCAGTTTGAATACCGTATGTTCCAGACTATAAGGCGCACCTAAAAGCCTAAAAACTTTATCGGGCTTGCGCCTTATGGTCCGGAAAATACGGTAAATTGAGTTCGGCCACACGGAGTCTTTTATTTTGAAAACCCTGCTCCCACGTTTCACCCAGCGCGCACAGCAGACATGGTGAGAAGTGAAATGTTTATTGTATTAATATTTCTTCTGGTTTGTAGTTCTGATGTGAGATTAGGCACGGGTGTGTTCATATTATTAACCTATTTTAATATTGTGATGTATGGATCATGATGGAGATTTTAAATCGGCTCGTTTACGAGTAGAAACGATGGAGGTGAATTAAAGGTGATTAAGTGATTTAAAGGTGAATGTTTCTCACCTTATTCACAAAGTAACAAAACGGGGTAATGTTGTTTCAGCATATAAATATTGTACCACGTGTCAATCATGCATGGAAATAATTACTTACAGCAGGAGTGTCAATATTTTTTGCAAAGAGGGCAAATTTGAGATAATGAGGATGCCCGGGGGGGGGGCAATAGTTCCTTTTGATATCTTTTCTAGGGTTAAAAGGGAAAAGGGCGGCACGGTGGCCTCTCAGCGCTAGGGATTCCCGGTTCGAATCCCAATCTGGGTGGAGTTTCCATGTTCTCCCCGTGTCTGCGTGGGTTTCCTCCGGGTTCTCCGGTTTCCTCCCACAGTCCAAAAACATGGATCAAGTCAATTGAGTTCTCCCAATTGCCCCGTATAAAGTGTGTTTGTGTGAGTGAGTGTGTGTCCAGCGATAGGTTGGCGCCCTGTCCTGGGTGTATCTGCCCAGCCCCCGAAATGTTCTCTGCTGGATGGGCATGGGGAACCCCCCCCTCAGCGCTATGGATTCCCGGTTCGAATCCCAATCTGGGTAGAGTTTCCACGTTCTCCCCGTGTCCGCGTGGGTTTCCTCCGGGTTCTCCGGTTTCCTCCCACAGTCTAAAATCAAGGATCAAGTTTATTGAGTTCTCCAAATTGCCCCATATAAAAAGTGTGTCTGTGTGTGTGAGTGAGTGTAAGCCCAGCGATGGATTGGCGCCCTGTCCTGGGTCTATCTGCCCGGCACCCGAGACGTTCTCCCCTGGATGGGCATGGGGACCCCCCCCCCCCCCCGCGACCCTAATAGAGGATAAAGCGGAAGATAATGAATGAATGAATGAATAAAAGGGAAAAGTTATGCACTGTTATAAAACACTTTTCATTGTCACACTTACCTTTATTTTTCGAATGGCAATGTAACCGAATATAAGCCGCGCAGGCGTGAACAACTACAAAGATACAATTCATTCATGTCGGCATATCGGCAGAGTCAGATAACGTTGAACAAACTGTATAGAAAAGCTTAAATTGAAGGTATTTCAATTTGAATTCAAGGTCAAGCAGCTCAAATGCGTCTGTTTTCATTGCAGGTTAATGAGAAATAATCAAAAGCCACTCCTGTGCTGCCCCCTAGCGGCATCTCAATATCTGAACATAGGTGCAGAATTCAATGAGGCAGACAGTTAGTATTAGCATGGTGCCGCAGTCGTGAGGTAACAGGCGGGTTAGATTTGAAACGCTTTTTTAAACGATTTATTTATTCTGACGGAGCCAGCGAGCCAAAAATAACACATTATAAACCCGGGCTGTTTGGAATTTGACTTTTGACACGCCTGATTTACAGGGTCATAAACTTAACTTCTGAAAGGGTATTAACAGATAGTTATATATTACAGCAATGAGGTACGACAGGGCATGTATTATTGTGAATAAATCACGGGGAATTCCCATAAATTATTCACAATAATGCACAACCTTGAGATCCATATTGCTTTTATATAATGGCTACATTGTAATAAAAAAAGAGGTTGAATTCATAAACGCATTAATAAACTAATCTTCTGCGTCGTAATGTAGTCTGGTTTTTAATGTTATTTAAACGTTTACAATCATAAACTGCCATCTAGTTATTTCTGCAATTTCCACCAGGGTATTAATGAGTATTCTGAAGTATTGTGATGCTACCAGAGGTGTGCATTATTGTCAATAATATCATAGCTGGATAAATGGCTCAGCCAATCAGATTTAAGGACAAGAACTACCCGTTTTACAAATACACACAATGTATATACAGTATATATTCATTCATTATCTCCCGCTTTATCCTCTATTAGGGTCGCGGTGGGGTTCCCCATGCCCATCCAGGGGAGAACGTCTCGGGCGCTGGGCAGATAGACCCAGGACAGGGCGCCAACCATCGCTGGGTACTCACACTCACACTCACACAGACACACACACTCTATATGGGGCAATTTTGAGAATTCAATTTACTTGGTCCATGTTTTTGGACTGTGGGAGGAAACCGGAGAACCCGGAGGAAACCCACGCAGACACGGGGAGAACATGGAAACTCCACCCAGATGGGGATTCGAACCGGGAATCCCTAGCGCTGAGAGGCGAACGTGCTAACCACTAAGCCACCGTGCCGCCCTACAGTATATATGTTCCCCAAAATGTTCCTTACAGGTGGTTTTAAACACCTGATTTGAGTATTGATGATTCAAATGATTCCTGTCCTAATATTTTTGACTATCAATTTAAAAAAAAAAAAAAAAAAAAAAGGGGGGTTTTTTTTTTCTCTGTGATGCCAATTATTGTTTTTTCTATGCAGCTGAGGTCAGTGCGACTAATCAGCCGGACTTTGTCGGGAGTGGTGTCTGGACCCCGATGCTGCCGTCCAGCAAGTCATCAATTCCTGTTTCACTTTAGTCCTCCATTACTTCAGTCTTCCCAGCATCCTCGTCCGGTTTCCAGCCTTACATCTGAGAAATACACTTTATTTTACACTTTTCCTGCCATCAAAGGTCTGCGTGCACTCTCCAGGCTCAAACTGGCACAGACGGGTCTAACTCTGGTTCTTTTGCCAGCTGTAACTCACTTTTACATGCAGAATCAGGCTTCATTATCCATGCTGACCTACACCGCGGGCATTGCTGCTTTTGCAGCCATCATGCTCTACACCATAAGCTACTATGCCCGCAGGGTGGTGGGCATGATGTATGTGGACTCCACCCACACCACTCTAAAGGTGGCACACTTGTCATTCTGGGGCCACAGGAGGGATATCTACCTGCCTGTTTCAGATGTTATGACTCTGGGAGATGTGGGAGACTCTCCACATGAAATAATCCTGAGACTGAAACGCTTTAGCTGCTCCGACACACTTTACTTTTCCACCAGGTTTGGCCGTGTAATCGATAAACAGGTGTTTGAAAGAGTGTTTGGGGCTCGATGAGCTCTGCTCTGGTTAACCATGGCTGAATGAAGGTATGATCTCAAAAATGTCTTCTTGTTCAGTGGACTGTACACAGACGCTCTTCATTCTGTTGAAGCCAGGTTTACTGCTGCCATTAAGATCTTTATGCCTGTTGTTTTCAACATTCATGTCAAGATTTTCCCCCACAGTCTTGGTGAAGGCAAAAAATAAATGCTTTTCTCACCAGTATTTAAGTCTTCTTCTGATATGTCACTACAATTCCTACAGTGTATTGATGTATTGTCAAGTACCGAACCACAAAATTGTCCAATTCCATTTGAAGGAAATTTATTTTTTTTGATTGATGGTACACTGGGATCATTTGGGGTGTGAACGGCAAAATACATTTTCAGTACATCATCTTAGGTTTAAAGAAGCACAGTAAGCTGCTTCAAAGATGATAGAAATAGGAGGAACTTTAACCTCTGAACCTCCACCAACAGTGTGAGAATATTTTTCTGAAAGCTTTATATGATGTATAACCTAATAAATATTTAGATTTCTTTAGTCAATAAAGGTCTTTATTATTATTATTAAATTGTTTAATAATTGTTACTATACGATGAAATGCGTATAATGCTTGTGTTGCTATATGAGGCCCAGTTTATTTTATAAAACTGATATATTCTAGGTGGCACGGTGGCTTAGTGGTTAGCATGTTCGCCTCTCAGCACTAGGGATTCCCGGTTCGAAGCCCCATCTGGGTGGTTCTCTGGTTTCTTCCCACAGTCCAAAAACATGGATCAAGTCAATTGAGTTCTCCAAATTGCCCCATATAGAGTGTATATGTGTGTGTGAGTGTGTGCCCAGCGATAGATTGGCGCCCTGTCCTGGGTGTATCTGCCCAGCGCCCGAAACGAGCTGGATGGGCATGGGGAACCCCACCGCCCATGGTGGTGGGCATGATGTATGTGGACTCCACCCACACCACTCTAAAGGTGGCTCACTTGTCTTTCTGGGGCCACCTAATAGAGGATAAAGTGGAAGATAATGAATGAATGAATAATTTATTCTATAAACTGTGCCTCATAAAGCAACATTTTTTAAAAGTATTTTAATATTTTCTGGTTAGAGATCAAATAGAGGTCAACTCCATAGGCACCAGCATTCCTAACAATCCAAGTGACCCTTTTGTGTAAAGGTATTGTGTCATGTGCAAATTCTTAAGCTGATAATAACCAGTTGCTTTAACCAATGCATTATAATAGTAAAACTGGCAATTCAAATAAGATCATTATAAGATTTGGCACGGTGGCTTAGTGATTAGCACGACCGCCTCTCAGGGCTAGAGATTCGAATGGGATTCGAACCGGGTGGAGTTTCCATGTTTTCCCTATGCCCGCATGGGTTTCCTCCGGGTTCTCCCGTTTTCTCCCACAGTACAAAAACATGGATCAAGGTCAATTGAATTCTCCAAATTGCCCCATATAGAGTGTGTGTGAGTGAGTTTGTGCCTAGCGATAGTTTGTGCCTCCCAACTCTGTCCGTAAGGCAGAATCACTAAACAGTTTTAAGAAACTACTGAAGACGCATCTCTTTAACAAATACCTGTTTTTACAAAACACAAAAAAATAAAACAATCAGGTTTGATGAATTTACAGTATAGTTGGATTTCTCCATGGCTTCTGACTTGTGGTGTTCTTATTTGTAAGTCGCTTTGGATAAAAGCATCTGCTAAATGTAAATGTATGTAATGTAAATGTAGCGATAGATTGGCGCCCTGTCCTGGGTGTATTTGCCCAGTATTTGCTGGGTGTATTCTCCCCTGGATGGGCATGGGGAACCCCACCACAACCCTAGTAGAGGATAAAGCGGAAGATAATGGATGGATAAGATTTGGCCCATAAAGACAATACTCCAGACATGATCATTTTAAAACTTTATAACATGGTATAGCCTTTATCTCTAAACAGAACTTTATTACTTTTATTCCTTTTACTTCCTTTATTATTTTTATTCATTCATTCATTATCATCCACTTTATCCTCTATTAGGGTCGCGGTGGGGTTCCCCATGGCCATCCAGGGGAGAACGTCTCGGGCGCTGGGCAGATACACCCAGGACAGGGCGCCAATCCATCGCTGGGCACACACACACTCACTCACTCATACACACTCTATATGGGGCAATTTGGAGAACTCAATTGACTTGATCCATGTTTTTGGACTGTGGGAGGAAACCGGAGAACCCGGAGGAAACCCACACGGATACGGGGAGAACATGGAAACTCCACCCAGATGGGGATTCGAACCGGGAATCCATAGCGCTGAGAGGCGAACGTGCTAACCACTAAGCCACCGTGGCGCCCCTTTATTATTTTAATATTTATATCATTTGTATATAAATCGAATTTTAATCTGAGCTCAAGTGATTACACTAGTAATAAAAAAAAAAAGCCTAATCTAAACAGGGGGCGGCACGGTGGCTTAGTGGTTAGCACGTTCGCCTCTCAGCGCTAGGGATTCCCGGTTCGAATCCCCATCTGGGTGGAGTTTCCATGTTCTCCCCGTGTCCGCCTGGGTTTCCTCCGGGTTCTCCGGTTTCCTCCCACAGTCCAAAAACATGGATCAAAGTTAATTGAGTTCTCTAAATTGCCCCATATAGAGTGTGTGTGAGTGTGTACCCAGCGATGGATTGCCGGCCTGTCCTGGGGGTATCTGCCCAGCGCCCGAGACGTTCTCCCCTGGATGGGCATGGGGAACCCCACCGCGACCCTAATGGAGGATAAAGCGAGAGAGAATGAATGAATGAATGAACCTAAACAGGTCGGTCGTGATGTGGTGTTTTTTTTTTTTTTTTTTTTTTTTTTTTGTAAAAATGCTGTTTTTATTAAATTCACCACTAGGTGGCGTCGATTAACCCGTGTTAAAAAATGAGGATAACTCCAGTTAATAAGATGAGACAACACAATAAAGGACTGGGCTTCGTTCAAAACCGATAGCATTTAAAAGACCTTTAAAGCAAAGTGTCAAAGCATCTTGTTACTGTACTATCGACCTGATCACTGCTGGGTTATAATAAATAGTGCACTTTGAAGTGAATAAGACGAGAATTAGGACAAACAGCTGGTCAAGCCGAGCTCTGTCATGTGACCAGAGAGAGCGAGAGAAGGAGACAGAGGGAGAGAGAGAGACACACATTTGACAGGCGTCGTCTCGAGGCGATGCTGCTGTTTTTCTGTAAAGTAAATCGACATTTTTCTTTATTGAATCGGATTCCTTTGATGACAGTTGATGTAAATATAGCGGGTTGTCTATCGGTTATTGACTATCAGGAACAATAGTGAACATTAGCTAGAGAACTTCTGAGCGCTGCAAGTTTACACGAAGGCTGAAGAAACAGGACACGAGCTGGAAAGGCTGGAGCCATTTTCTCTTTTTTCTTTTTTGAAATCTTTTTTTTTTCATGGTGCTTGTTCATCTGCAGAAAGCAACGGCGTGATAGAGTTACTGACGGACGAAACGCTGAACTCCGACTAAATCACCTCAGGTAAACATTTCAGCTCTCATACGAACTGTCTGCTGCTTAACCATCGCATGCTCTGCTTTATAAAGCTTATAAAGACTTATTAATCACAGTGCTGTATCAATATGACATGTGGTTGCTACGCGGGTTGGGCCGTGATGGTATTAACCGATAAACCGAAGGGTCACGTGACTGAATGAACGGTTTTAAAGGTTTGAAACGATAATGCAGAGATTTGTTGTCATCGCTGATACTGGTCCGGAACCCCGGCTGTACTGATCTAATGCTATGTCTTGGATAGTTCTAAAAATAGATATTTGAACCAGATTAGCATGTTCTCCTCTCGGTGCTGGGGATCCAGGTTGGAATCCCAATCTGGTTGGAGTTTCTGTGTTCTCCCTGTGTCCGTGTGGGTTTCCTTCCACAGTCCAAAAACACGGATCAAGGTAAATTGAATGCTCTACAGTAAATTCATTCATTCATTATCTCCCGCTTTATCCTCTATTAGGGTCGCGGTGGGGTTCCCCATGCCCATCCAGGGGAGAACGTCTCGGGCGCTGGGCAGATAGACCCAGGACAGGGCGCCAATCTTTCGCTGGGCACACACTCACTCACACAGACACACTCTATATGGGGCAATTTGGAGAATTCAATTAACTTGATCCATGTTTTTGGACTGTGGGAGGAAACCGGAGAACCCGGAGGAAACCCACGCAGACACGGGGAGAACATGGAAACTCCACCCAGATGGGGATTCGAACCGGGAATCCCTAGCGCTGAGAGGCGAACGTGCTAACCACTAAGCCACCGTGCTCTACAGTAAATTGTCCCATATATTGTGTCCCCCCCCCAGCAATAGATTTACGCCCTGTCCTGGGTGTGTCTGCCCAGTGTCCAACACACTCGCCCCTAGATGAGCATTGGAGTGAAGTCTGTTATAAAAGGTGACTAATTTAAAATTTTATGCTCACAGATGTGGAATAGGAAGTTAAATATACTATATATACAGATTTCTATATTTAAGAAAATGTCATAGTAAATGCGTCACTGACACCTCCAGAATCATCTGCTTTTGAGATTTCTTTCCGAAGAAGTGGGGTTTAAACTCCAGAAATGAATTCGGGTAACAAATAATGTTTACAAAATCTTTCAGTATTAGAAATCAGGCAGTGTTAATATAGGATAGAAGATGGATGATGGTGTAAGAACAGCATTTCAGATAAAGATTGAGACACTTGAATAAAGTGCCGGAGAATGAAAAACAATTCCAAACTGCAGAGCTATAATGATGCAACGGAGTGTAAGAACTTAGCAAATGTCTGCAGCACACCCGCTCTGGAAAGAGATCTGCCATGACTGTAAGTGTGTGTGGGAAGGTCATCCGGTTTAGTGGTTTGGTAAAGTATCATGAAAAGACATTCTTTTCTGGTGAGATGTCAACCACCTCAAATCCTGTCTTTTGCACACACACACTCTCTCTTTCTCTCTCTCTCTCTCTTTTTCTCTCACTCTCACATACACACACACATACACACACACATCATGGTGATCCCCTCAGGCTAATGTATTTCCAAAACAAACATGGAGAAAATTCCTGTAGCTCTTCGTGTATGGGGGGAAGTAAAGGGTAGAAAATAGAAGCAGAAGGCAAGAGAAAAGAAAGTCTACCAAGAAAAACGGAGATGGCCATTGACATGAGATTTATTTATACAAAAGTACCTAAATTCTCTCCCCTAAATAATGTGTGGTGTAAAGAATATAACTCTTAATAAAAATTTTATTTAGATCAAAAGCGTCATTGTTCAAAATTCTGATACATATTTTAACAAAGCATCTTTAAAAGGCACATGATAAGAGATTAATAATTCTATAGTTAACTTTTTCCAGAATTCTTTATGTAAAACAAAGTGTTATTAAAACAATGTAATAAAAGCCATATGCTTTTAAAATACATAAAGCCACATGCATATCCTACATACCTTGCGTAGAGACAAAAGATGTCTCAGATAGCATGTGATCCCTATGTTGGAAATGTCAATCTTTTCTGGAGGAGTCGAAAAATCACGATGCAAACCGCTGACATCTCCATAATCTTCTGCTTTTGAGATTTTTTTTTTTTGAGAGTTTCCATGTTCTCCCCGTGTCTGCGTGGGTTTCCTCCGGGTTCTCCGGTTTCCTCCCACAGTCCAAAAACATGGATCAAGTCAATTGAATTCTCAAAAAAAAATTGCCCCATATAGAGTGTCTGTGTGAGTGAGTGTGTGCCCAGCGATGGATTGGCGCCCTTTCCTGGGTCTATCTGCCCAGCGCCCGAGATGTTCTCCCCTGGATGGGCATGGGGAACCCCACCGCGACCCTAATAGAGGATAAAGCGGGAGATAATGAATGAATGAATGATTCCAAGTGAGCATGCCTGCAACAGAGCTCCATAAGTCACTCCATTTCCCTCTAAAAGGACAATTCAGTGGCATGCAGTATGATGCTTTTAATTCTGCTAGCCGCGGTTGCTTCCTGATGGCTTGAGTATCACATTTCTCACCCCATTGGCGCTGCTCACCTGTAGACACTGGAAAAGAAAAGGGGCTTCCCCCAGCATCTCAGCTTGGTTGATGGAGCAGTCAAATTCAAAGCAATAGTCTTAGTTAAACTAAATATTCTTAAAGTTGTTTAATCTATATACCATGATCCAACATGAACTTAATTTTGCAGTGTACCCAGCATCCTCCGCTGTACCTTCAATTATGCAAAAAAGAAATTACAATCCTAAACAAGCCTTCTAAACTATTCCAGAAAACTGCAACAAATCTCTCATACCCAGCCTTACAAACTCTCTATTTAAACCTATTGCAGCTGGTACAGTACCCACCTTCGTCAACTGTTCCTCCAAACTCGTAGCATCTGGCACAATACTCAACCTCCAGAACCCTATTTCTAACCCTGTAACATCTGGCACAGTACTCCTCTTGAAAAACTGTTCCTTTAAACTCCTAGAATCTGGCACAGAACGCCCCCACCCGCCCAAACTGTTCCTTTAAATCTGTAGAATCTGGCACAGTAATCAGCATCCTGAACAGTTCTTCCAAACCTGTAATATCTTGTACAGTACCTGTCCTCCTAATCTTTTCACCAAATATCAAGCACTACCTGCCATATTGAACTGTAGTTCACACATCATCCTCCACCTTACCTGCCATCCAACACAATGTACATAACCTTTCCATAATTTTGCTTTGATTTCTGTCTGTCTGTCGCTTTCCCCCCCACCCCCAACGCCCAATACTTTCTCTCTTGTTCCCATTTTCTCATGCAGCTGGTTTGTGTTATTGTTTATGAGCTTGGCACATTTCGCTGCATTTCTGCTCTTCTACACTCTTCTACAGAAGAAAACAAACTGAGTGAATGTGCACCCTGAGGAATGTTAGGGGTTGGAACTGAAACAAACAGCAGATCAACAACAGCAAGTATTTAAACTGTAAATGACTATAAACTACTATTACAGGTGTGTTTATTATGCAGATCATTATTTAATTACCTTAAAATATTTAAACTTCAAGTATATTTTTGTAGACAAAAAACTAAACACCACTAAAAACACAAATTTGTTCCAAGTGTTAAACCAGTTGTTTTTTAAACCCTGCTAAACTTAACTGAGCTGGAATTTATGCCGTTGTTCTTGTTTTCATCAATCACCAGATATAAACACTGTTAAGCATGTAGGAAAAGCTCTGAAGCGCAGACTGTAAAACACACCCCATCCCTACAGTACCCCAAACTTATGTCCTCTCACCAAAAACCAATGAGACACAAATAAGACTTTAATTTCATCTAGTTTAAATGGCAATGCAAATGTTTTTGTGCATTTTCTGTTTGATTTTTGAGGTTTAGATTATAATCCTTGTTACATTTAATTCAGGTCCTGTGTGGTGAAATAGTTGTATTGGTGTGTGTATATATAAAAAAGTACAGTTTTGGGTTGTCATGGGTGAGAGACCCAGCTCCAGTGAACAGCAAGCTGTGAAGACAGTCACTTCAGGTCATTCGTGTGTGTTTTGGAAAGTAGGAGGCAAGTAAGGAGGGAAAATAACTGGCAAAGTACAGAGGAATGATGAGGGAGGGAAGGACTGGTGTGTGTGTGTGTGTGTGTGTGTGTGTGTGTGTGTGTGTGTGTGTGTGTGTGTTTCACAAGGGTAGTCTGTAGCTGGGAGCAAGAGGGAAGAAAATCAGTGTAAGCAGGGCTGTTTGAGAAGAGATGGGTTGAAGTTTGTTCATGCACTAAAGTATTTGTTTTTTTGATTAGCTGTATGCTGTATGCAGATGGCCCTCTTGAGACAATGCTGTATTGTAAAAAGTAATATATAAATGAATAAACTTGATCAAATATGCATTCATTTTTTTAATCTGTTTGTCTTTATTACAGTTGAGGGAGGTACAGGCAAAATTCAGGGAAATACCCTGCACAGTTTGCCAGTTAACATGGCAGCCAAACACATTTATATACACATTTTAACCTAGAGACAAAGTTTGTATATTAGGTTAACCTGAATTACACGTATTTGGACTGTGGGAGAAAACCTTTCCAGACCCATTCAGTGGATTATGTAAACTTCACAAAAAAGGGATGCTGGCCTTTTGCCCAGGAACTGAACCTGTGCTTTGTAAGGTGACAGCACTCCACTGTCTACGATCAACACAGCAGTGTGCAATGCATATCATGTTAAAAGCATGTTCTCACAAAGCCGGGTAATAATTACACATCTTTTTACCATCTAAAGAAGTGCTGTCCTTTAGAGCTTCCATAATGTGAGAATTCACAGACCCAGACAAAATTAGGTCTTGGGGCTCTTAAGACAATTTGTGTGATAGCTTTGCAACCAAACCAGATCGTATTCTCCACTTTAACATTTGAACCATGCCTGGAATTTATGCCGTTGTTCTTGTTTTCATCAATCACCAGATATAAACACTGTTAAGCATGTAGGAAAAGCTCTAAGGATAAGACGATTACAGATTTTGAAGGTACTTTTTGAGAAGGTAATTTTGAAGATTATTGTCCAAGAAATGATCATGATTATTAAGATTATTATGCATTAATTAAATTGATTAAAAAAAAAAGTTTAAGAAATCACCAGGATAGGGGTAAGCTGCAATATTCGCTGATTCGACGATTCGATTCGGAGAACCGTAGTCGACTATGAACCTCATAGTCGAATGTACCATTTTGACCACATGGGTGTGCCCATGGCTGCTGCTAAGCATTAGTTTTTACATGAAATGTCTTTGTTTTTCGTTATATATATAGCCTTTTGTCAAATAAAATCATCCTAATTTCTGTTAATATTTTTTTTAAATGATGTGTGCGCTTTAACAATATAAAATATATAACAGAATATTTAAAAAAACTTTTTTAAAAACCACGCTTATAGCGCCATCTTGTGGTGAAATTTTAACTGATTCGACTATCAGTCAACTATAGGGAAAATCTGACGAATCAGATTCGACTATGAAAATCCTTAGTTGAAGACAGCCCTACACCAGGAATAATGCACGGCTTCTTATGTTTGTTATTTTATGTAATGTATACATGAAATAGAATTCTGTTATTAAGAAGGCAATGCAAATACAAAGTATCTCATTAAGTAAAAACACAATCAAGTAAAAACACAATCTGTGTCCCTTAAAGTATATAGTGGTGTGTCCATTTCAATGAAAACTGTAAAGTGTAACTTTAAACCAAGTGGCGCAACTCTCACAAAAATAAAGTTCTGGCTATCAGTATAACGCATATTTTTCTTATGGATGTTGTCATGATGATGAAACACTCTTGCAATTAATTAATTGTAATATTTTAAATCACAATTAATTGCAAAAATGATTAATGGTCTCATCCCTATATACAACAAAGTCAGATTTAAACAGCTGATTAAAAGTAATTCTTCCACGTTTAGCTGTTTCCATTAGGGGGTGCCACGGCAGAACGTTATTCTCTCCTTTTTGCCCTGTCTCCACATAAACCACTTCTCTGGCCTTCCAACACTTTTTTCTGCATGGTGGCTTCATCTCATCATCTTTTTGCAAGTGCAAATGCTATATTTCCTTTAAATTTGTTCAAATAACCTCAATCTTCCCTTCTGTGTTTCTCTAATCACCTTCTTCATAATCTTGTTACTCCCAATGTGAATTATAGAATCTTCACCTTTGCTGCTTTCAGTTCCCTCTTCTGCCTTTTGTTCAAAGCAACCATTTCTTAGCCGCACAAATTTGCAGGCCTCATTGCTGGTCTCTAAACTTTTTTTTCAATCTGGCAGATACTCGTCTATCACAGATCACTCCTGCAACTCTACACCATCCACTCCACCCTGCTTCTTTTCCTCTCTACCACATTCTTTATTACTTTGCCATTCGACCCCAAATATTTAAACTCATTCTCTTTCTTTACTTTAACGATTTGCAACTTAACCTTTCTTCCATCCTCCCTTTCATTCACACACACATGCTGGGTTTTATTCCTGTTAACCTCCACTCTTCTTTTCCTCAGTGCACATCTGTCTCTCATGACTCTCAGCTCCCTCAGCTCCGTGCCATTACCACAAATTACAATAAGTAATGAACTTTTTCCTGGTTAACACCCTGGCAGCAGTACAGTATGATATTACAATTTTCTTGTGACATTTACAATATATACAATATCTATTTGGTTTCCGTTGTCCTTTGTTTACATTTGAAAACTGCTTGAATTCTCACTGAGAAAAAAGATCTATACAAATTGTTTTGTCTTTTTATTTGTGGGTTTTAGACAGTTTGAATCTACTGTACACTTTGTGACCTATTAATTTTGACAACCATCCATCCATTATCTTCCGCTTTATCCTCTACTAGGGGGGGGGGGGTTCCCTATGCCCATCCAGGGGAGAACGTTTCGGGCGCTGTGCAGATACACCCAGGACAGGGCGCCAATCTATAGCTGGGCACACACTCACACACACAGACACACTCTATATGGGGCAATTTGGAGAACTCAATTGACTTAATCCATGTTTTTGGACTGTGGGAGGAAACCGGAGAACCTGGAGGAAACCCACGCGGACACGGGGAGAACATGGAAACTCCACCCAGATGGGGATTTGAACTGGGAATCCCTAGTGATTAAAGGAGAACGTGCTAACCACTAAGCCACCGTGCCGCCCTTGATTTTGACATAATTTTGACAATTTATTTGAAATATGTAAATAATATTATATTGATAATATTAATCTTCAATAGTTAAAAGGTAAACATTGGGCATGAAAGAAATAGTGATTTGATTTATATCATCGTTTTTATTAACTGATATATTTTTCTCCATATGGCTCAGCCCCATGTCTTCTCTGCTACAGTTGTACATTGTGTGGAACTGAAATCCACTGCATGAACTACAGCTTACAGTTTGTTTAGAGACAAGGGGGAAAAAATATGAAAAATATGATCAATGATGAAAATGTTGTTTAAGTAACAGTCAGAAAATATAGAACATCTAAAGAAAATAACAGGTTATAAAACAAGGCAAGCTTTGACAGTTATTGTAACTGTAATGTGGTAAATTTTGTTAGTACTTGTATTTGGTCTGACTATAAGTTATTTTTACCATCTTCATAATCGCACTAGAAAAAAATATTTATATTCGCTAATAGCACACTATAACAGCACCAAAAATTTGCAAGTACAGTTTCTTCATCATCACTAAATTCTTAATTTCCATTTCACACTATTGTCTATATTTTGTGAGGTCTAATGTTTGTCATTCAAATGGTGTAATCTCATTATATGTGCAGTTAGTAACTTTTTATCGCTAGAAATGAGTCATGTATTCCAACAGTAATAATCTTAAATGCGTTTTATTTATTTATGCTGTTCGTCATATTTATAAATACTGTCTTATTTCTGACTTCCTTTCCTGATTACTCTCTGGACTGTGTGAATTGACAGCATAGTGTCTGCATGACATGTTTGTGTTTATTTCCAAAATAATGTGTAAATATAGAGGGGCTTTTTAAACACTGCAAATTTTTTTACATAAATGTGGGATTTATTAGATGGAGTATTTGAAAAAAGCAGAGATTGGCAGTCTGCTTTATGCACGCACACATTGTGTAGATATAGGCCAGATGCCGAGACAACCATACTCCGTCAGCACTGCATGCATGGACGATTGTGTGTGTAGCAGAAAGAAATGTAAATCACTTGCAGTCAAAGTTAATTCAGACTGTCTTTTTCCATTTGGTTTCATGCAGACGTTCTCTCTCTCTCTCTCTCTCTCTCTCTCTCTCTCTCTTTTCTCCCTCTGTAAAAGAGAGAGAGAAAGCAATTGTTCATGCATTTATTCACATAGGACAAACTTTTGAGGACCTGTCACTGTTATGTCTATATGAACTCATTGAACATGCCATTCTATAACCATGAAGTTTTTCCTCCTACCAGCGGTAATAGCTTTTGATTACCTTTGAAGTTTTTCCACAAGGCTTTGCAGTGCCTGTTGCCAACTCATTCAGGGAAAATAAAACCGTTTGTAAGATCCAGCACTGATTTTGGATGAGAATTCCTGGCTCACGGTCAGTTTTCTAGCTCATTTTCAAAGTTGGTTGGTAGGTTTGATGTCAAGGTTCAGTGGTGACTGAAGGAATTCCTTCAGACCAATCTTGTCATACATGTAGCATCAACATTAAATTTTATTTAACTGCGGGTTCTATCATAGAGCGTAAAACAGTGTGTTCACATGCAGATACATGCAGGCACCAGCAGATGGTGCTAATTACCTTTAGATTGAATTTTGAGCTTTGCAGAGCAGCTGTCATTACACTACAGTCTTGTTTGTTTTATGTACTTATTGTACATGTATTTATTTGTTTGATTTTAGACACGGGTATAACAGTATTAAAAATATTAAAGCTATAGTTCTCATGCAGTGCTCTATATAAAGAGAGAGAGAGATGTAAAATATTTAACAAACAGTCTAACAATAAATCGTAATTTGTATTTATTGTGTTATTTGTTTTTACCTAGATTTGCATCAAATTACAAAGACAACGCCATGATCTCATTGGACGAGCCCCTGAATCTAAAGATTTCTTCCAGAGAGCGAGTACACAGAACATCCATCTGTGCCCCACTTCGAGTCACCAGCACTCGAGTCGGACACTCAAGCCGTGACCCTAACACAAGTCAGTTCATACAATTATACATATAAACTATCACAGCGGTGATGAAGTCAATGAAAATGTGTACAGTGACCTATCAATGTTTGTGTATGTTCATATTTCTGTGCACACACACTTCTGCTAAATCATTGTTGATTGTTGAAGTTTTTGCAGACTCTCTCACATCGACAATAGACCTGAGCGTGTGTTCTTCCTCACCCCCATCTCCTCACTCCTCCTCTACCTGCAGTTCTTCTTCACTTTCTAGGGTTGGTTATCACTCAGCCAGTAATTCAATTATGCCTTTATTTATTACATTGTTATGTAAATCGGCCTGTAAATGTGTTTGTAAGTTTTGACGTGTGTATATATATATATATATATATATATATATATATATATATATATATATATATATATATATATATATATATATATATATATATATATATATATACAGTGGTGTGTTGCCCCTTCCTCATTTCCTGTTTTTTTTGCATGTTTGTCACACTTAAGTGTTTCAGAACATCAGACCAATTTAAACAGTAGTCAAGGTCAACACAAGTAAACACAAAATGCAATTTGTAAATGAAGGTGTTTATTATTAAAGGAGAAAAAAAATCCAAACCATCATGGCCCTGTGTGAAAAAGTGATTGCCCCCTCGTTAAAACATACTATAACTGTGGTTTTTAACACCTGAGTTCAATTTCTCTAGCCACACCCAGGCCTGATTATTGCCACACCTGTTCTCAATCAAGACATCACTTAAATAGGAGCTGCCTGACTCAGTAAAGTCCACCAAAAGATCCTTAAAAGCTACACATCATGTCAAGATCCAAAGAAATTCAGGAACAATTAAGAAAGAAGGTAATTGAGATCTGTCAGTCTGGAAAGGGTTATAAAGCCATTTCCAAAGCTTTGGGAATCCAGTGAACCACCGTGAGAGCCATTGTCCAAAAATTGCAAAGACATGGAACAGTGGTGAACCTTCCCAGGAGTGGCCGGCCGCCCAAAATTACCCCAAGAGCGCAGCGATGACTCATCCAAGAGGTCACAAAAGATCCCACAACAACGTCCAAAGAACTGCAGGCCTCACTTGCCTCAGTTAAGGTCAGCGTTCATGCCTCCACCATCAGAAAGAGACAAGAGGGCAAAAAGGGCCTGCATGGCAGAGCTCCAAGAAGAAAATCACTGCTGAACAAAAAGAACATTAAAGCTCGTCTCAAATTTTCCAAAACACATCTTGATGATCCCCAACACTTTTGGGAAAACTCTGTGGACCGATGAGACAAAAGTGGAACTCTTTGGAAGGTGTGTGTCCCAGCGTAAAAGGAACACTGCATTTCAGAAAAAGAACATTATACCAACAGTAAAATATGGTGGTGGTAGTGTGATGGTCTGGGGCTGTTTTGCTGCATCAGGACCTGGAAGACTTGCTGTAATAAATGGAACTATGAATTCTGCTGTCTACCAAAAGATCCTGAAGGAGAATGTCCGACCATCTGTTCATGAACTCAAGCTGAAACGAACTTGGGTTCTGCAGCAGGACAATGATCCTAAACACACCAGCATGTCCACCTCTAAATAGCTTAAGAAAAACAAAATGAAGACTTTGGAGTGGCCTAGCCAAAGTCCTAACCTGAATCCTATTGAGATGTTGTGGTATGACCTTAAAAAGGCTGTTCATGCTCGAAAACCCTCTAATGTAACTGAATTAGAACAATTCTGCAAAGATGAGTGGGCCAAAATTCCTCCAGAACGCTGTAAAAGACTGCAAGTTATCGCAAATGCTTGGTTGCCATTGTTGCTGCTAAGGGTGGCCCAACCATTAGGTTTAGGGGGGCAATCACTTTTTCACACAGGGCCATGATGGTTTGGATTTTTTTCTCCTTTAATAATAAACACCTTCATTTACAAATTGCATTTTGTATTTACTTGTGTTGTCCTTGACTATTGTTTAAATTGGTTTGATGTTCTGAAACACTTAAGTGTGACAAACATGCAAAAAAACAGGAAATGAGGAAGGGGGCAAACACTTTTTCACACCACTGTATATATGAATAATATATTTTTTCCTCACAGGAGTCAGAAATCATCAGTTACCAGGATGGTGGAGCTTCTCCCCCGCTTTCAGGTTTCCGTTTCCTTTTGCCGTTAAGTGGGAACCTCCCCCAACCAGCATCCTCACTTTCAGGACGATGTCACAGGAGTCGTGATTCATCTGAACCAGTAGATGAACAACTTGCCTGCCGATGGCTAAGGGTAAGTAAAGGCATCAGAGCTACATCTATAATGAATATAACTGTGGCAATCAACGCTATGGGTGATGTGTACATTTATAAAACAAACGAACAAAAAAAAGAAACTTAAGCTTCCACTGCATTCCTTTAAACCGTGAAATGGGTCTCTTTAATCAGTCTGTAAAGTTATTTCATTCATTCATTATCTCTCGCTTTATCCTCTAGTAGGGTCGCGGTGGGGTTCCCCATGCCCATCCAGGGGAGAACGTTTCAGGCTCTGGGCAGATACACCCAGGACAGGGGGCCAACCTATCGCTGGGCACACACTCACTCACACACACTCTACATGGGGCAATTTGGAAAACTCAATTGACTTGATCCATGTTTTTAACCAGATAACCCGGAAGAAACCCACGCGGACACGGGGAGAACATGGAAACTCCATCCAGATGGGGATTCCAACCCTAGCGCTGAGAGGCGAACGTGCTAACCACTAAGCCACCGTGCCGCCCTATAAAGTTATTTCAATGTATTTAATTATATTAACATGATTCCACAAAACACACCATATAACTCAGCTTTAAAGCTCCAAAGCTGTGACTTACGTTTAGGTAGAAGTATTATTTATAATTCTGATAATTAGCTAATGAAAGTAACCAGCAGGCATGTCAGTTTGTAAGAAAGAGTTGAAGTTATAAAAACAGGGAAGTTATTATTTTTTGCCTCCTATTTACAGACATGCCTATTACTTATTGTGTGTCTGTGCAAAAGCAAAAAAAAAAAAAAAAACAAGAGCTAAATATATATAATTGTTTGTGGTTTCACTATCCAGCTTCTGAATAATACATTTTATTATTATTATTTGATGCAGGCAAAAAGAATGATACAGGTTTGGACACACCTTGTATTTGCTCCATTAATTGGCCATGTTATCAGTTTCACTGACTGTAAAGATTAGTTAAAAAGTTAACTAATTTAACATAATTTTCACTTAACTTTCATATCTTTCTTAACTTTCCGTCACATTCAAACTTTTTTTTTAAAAAAAAAATAAAATATTGATTAACAAAGATCAATACATCAGATCTGTTCAGTTGTGGATAATATGTCATGTTATTTACTTGACGAGAATAAGTCATTTTATTCACTTGCACTCTATTCTTGTGTTCACACTTATGCTCTCTTTCTCTGCCTCTCCACGTTTTTTCCTTCTGCAGTGCCACCTGCTGTTTGAGTGTCTGCAGGATTTGGTGGATCATGTGACTGAGTTTCACGTTAAACCAGAGAGGAGCACAGGTTACTGCTGTCACTGGGAGGGCTGCACACGCAGGGGTCGCGGCTTTAATGCCAGGTGATCAGAATGTTTCTAAAATAAATTTCATAACAGACCTATTAGGAGATAAAAAGAAGGATAAAATCTAGACAAAGATAGTGTCGTCTGGTAGAGAATGCCTTACGGAAAGAATACAGGTCGGTGACATGTAACACCTATGATAACATTGTTGTAGAACAGTTACATCTACAATTCATCTTATGTATCTTTTTTATTGGTTTTGAAGGCTAGGATTTGCAAATCATTCATTCATCATTCATTATCTTCCGCTTTATCCTCTATTAGGGTCGCGGTGGGGTTCCCCATGCCCATCCAGGGGAGAACGTTTCGGGCGCTGGGCAGACACACCCAGGACACGGCGCCAATCTATCGCTGGGCACACACTCACTCACACAAACACTCTATATGGGGCAATTTGGAGAACTCAATTGACTTGATGCATGTTTTTGGACTGTGGGAGGAAACCGGAGAACCCGGAGGAAACCCACGTGGACACGGGGAGAACATGGAAACTCCACCCAGATGGGGATTCGAACCGGGAATCCCTAGCGCTAAGAGGCGAACGTGCTAACCACTAAGCCACCATGCCATTTTGCAAATAATTCATTATTTAAAATACCATACTTAAAAATATAACCCAATAACAAAATCTAACAAAAAGTAAATACAAACCATTTTTCTCCACTTTAACTATTTTATTTTTCACTTTCCGATTATCTTTCTTGCTGTCTGCTGTATATTCAGTCCATTCTGTTTTTTTTTTTTTTTTTTTTTTTTTTTTTTTTTTTTTTTTTTTTTTGATTGCATTTTTAAAATCAAGAATTCAAAAGGAAAAGGCTTTTGTAATTCAATTTACTTTGGATTGTAAGTTAGTAATTACCTTACATTAACGAATGTAAGTTAATCTCATATATTACGTTATATATTTTTAAGCAAAAGACCATGATGTTTTCTCCGAAAAACATTCTTTTTGTCAAAGATCAACAAACACTTGAAAGTGCATAGGCATTACTGGAACTATACACTCCAGTGTATATCTACACTCCAATTACGATATGATAATTCCCCACTTAAAGTCAGCACTTTTAGATTAAGCAAATGATGTAGTATTACCATGAATAAGTCCACATGTAACAAATGCAATTGTCATTAAACAACATAACTAATGTTATATTAAAAACTTTTCAATTTTTTATAAGTGATAATGCATTTTAATTCATAGGATTTAGTTAATCTTGTATTTTGGTTTTCTATGCTTAACTTTTAGTGAAAATATTTTAGCAAAATTTGATTTAGCTGGAAAAACAATTAATAAGCTGCATTTTAAACCAGATGTAAAGAGAGATTGGTGTGATGCAAATATGGTACATGAAAAGTAAACAAGAGTATATGAGGTGAGAGCTTTTTAACCCTGATCCATTATCTCATTATCTGCTTGTGAAGCACATCGTAAATGCAGCCATCTTCAGCAGGCCAGCTAGCACAAGCGAGGCTCTGGACAATTTAATACATTGTGTTATGGACTACAGGTACCAGTATACCTGGCCTCAGTCAATCTTAGATGGTTTGATACTTGAGGAAAAAAACAAACCACATTCCATAACAAAAATGTTTCACTTACCACAGAATCAAGGTTTTTCCATTTAGTACTCTTACCTAAATCCCAAGGATAACAGAAATAAGCTAAAGAGAATTTTAAATTTAATAAATCTGGAAAGATTCTGAACTAAGGAAAACATCTTAAATTACTTTCATAGTATTCTCCAGTCTCAGATATTCTTAGAAACTCATGCTTTTGTAAGACTCAGAAAATGAATGGGACCTACATGTGTAGTAAGCATTGTAGTAAGGAAGTGTTATGGTATGGGGTGAATGCTGGTGACACTATTGGCGATTTATTCAAAATCCAGGACACGCAACTCCAGACTATGTAGGGGCTGGTTGACCAAGAAAAACGGTGACCTGGCCCCCTCAATCACCTGATCTAAACCCAATTGAGATGGTTTGGGATTAGCCTGCAGATTGAAGGCAAGGCACATCCAACAAGTGCTCAGCACCTGTGGGTATTTATCTAATACTGTTGGAAAACCATATCAGGGGATTACCTCATGGAGCTTTTTGAGAGACTGCCAAGAGTGTGCACAGCTGTAATCAAAGTAAAATGTGCCGATATTAAAGAATCTACTTTGATCTTTACTTATGCGTTCATTCATAATCTGGACGACTACAGTATTAATTCACAATATATGGATAAAAAAAATCTATAAAAAATGTTTTGACTGGAATTGAATTTTTCAGTTATCTTACTACAGTAAAGTGTGTGTGCTTTTCTTGATTAAATTAAATAAAAGATCAAAAGAATTTTGAAGTAGCTTTAAATCCTGCTGGACTGTTTTCTCTTTGATACTTGCTTAACCAGAACTGATAACACAGCAAGTACACAACCCACAGTGTAACCGTGATATCAATCCTCTAAAAAAAAAAAAAAAAGGAACAGGAATATAAATATTTTCACAGCCACTCCTGCAGATTAGATTTCCGTGGATTAAGTTATGTACAGTCATTTGGTTGCTGTCTTTGTCCTTTGACGCGTCATTTTTTACTTAAATTTTCTAGTGTGGAATAATTAAAATATATACAAACATTAAACTAATAATTAAACGATAAATCTTTATATAGATATTTAGCAATGCCTTGTATCTGGACTAACCGCTTTAAACTTTAATTACTAATATCTTTATATGATGAGGAAATAAGTACTAGGGGCTACAAAGTAGTACAAACTTATCAAAGAGATCGAAGTACATCTACAGTTAATACACATAAAGAAGGGTTCTTTCATCTTCAAAGGAGGGTGTGGAAAATTTACCTTGGGGACAGATTTACAATCATCTGTATAATGAGGCTAGTAGCTGAAAGCAGCTGTGATAGAAATGTCCAGTGGGAAAATCATCTGTGTGGGTGTGTGTGTCCATGGTGACGACGTCTCAATCTCCCTGCAGGTACAAGATGCTAATCCATATCCGAACTCACACTAACGAGAAACCTCACCAGTGTTCTATCTGCAGCAAGAGCTTCTCACGTCTGGAAAACCTGAAAATACACACTCGCTCTCACACAGGTGAACACGGACATCCACACACAGGGCCTTACACATTCTTTCACATTCTTACCCACACACCCTTCTTCCACTGGTGATTCAGCACACAAAGCTACTTCCGTTACACAACCCGTCTTTCACATTTAATAATTTTCAACCTTACCAAGCATACAGTGATCCATCTTCATGTTATTGCCACCCTTAGGAGAAAAGCCATATGCGTGTCCATATGAAGGCTGCAGTAAACGTTACTCCAACTCCAGTGACCGTTTTAAACACACACGTACTCACTATGAAGATCGACCCTACTGTTGCAAGATGGCTGGGTGTCCAAAACGCTACACTGACCCCAGCTCGCTCCGCAAGCATATTAAAGCCCATGGGCACACTGTCCCACAGGCATCAGACCTTCACCTCAATGCGATGGAACCATTAACCTCATTTGGTAATGACCGAGCTGATGTGGTTGGGCCTGGAGCAGCACTGGCACTGTTGCATGCTTTTACAGGTACGTCACCCCTTGACCTGTCTTTGTCGGCGGGCTGTATGGGAGGTCTGGGCCACAGCAGGAAGCCCCTCTTGAACTCTCTACTGCTCCCCTCACTTATACCAGGTGGCAAACAGAGGCTCATGAACAGAAATGATGATAAAGGAGCACAATACAACACTTTATCCTGGGTTTTCATCCCACCACGGAATGTGATGCTGAAGCAAGCAGTGGTTAGCTAAACATCAGTCACATGATCCAGATCAAAGACCAGATTAATAATATTATTGCACAATAGTAATTTTTTAAATAAGTACTAAAATATGTCACAATACACTTTCCAGAAACCTGGCACATTTATTAAATTGGATTAGTTAAAATGTGTGTGTGTGTGGGCGTGTTTAAACATTTAAACAAGTACATTTTAAATAGACACAGTGATGTGATGAATGCACCTAAAAGCAATATTTAAAATGTCACATTACCTCTAGTCTCCCACGATCAATAATGAAACACATACCGTAGATAATGCACTAGATAAACAGAGACCAGGATACACAATGCTGTAGAATAGTCTTTGTTCCATTAGCATTTAAAAAATGTGAAAACCAACACACACAAAAGCCAAACTTCATATATTGTCACTAACTAAAAGAGTGATTACAAAGCTGCTGTGGCACTTACACACATTCCCAAATCCACAGATTCCATACTATACCACATTACCAACGGAAATTTCAGGATTTTATTTTATTTTTTTAATTGAAATGAGTACTTTAGGATTGAAGTGCAAGTCCTCATGTATTCATGCAACATTTACAACACTACTTTATATTTGACAAGGTTCATGCCTCTTGTTTCACAAACAAGCAACCAAGGTTTATGAGCACATTCATTGCTAAACTGTATGATTTTTTATATTTTACCGGTTGACTTTTTTTTTATGATTACAAGGACTTTCTACCCACTGCTCACACGTTTCACAGCGGTTCCTTTAACAGTTCCTTTATCCTGCTTAAAGTTCTTTTAAAATGACTCATTCACTTTAAAGTGTTGATTGCACCCATGCTGACCTTTATCACGACATTGTAAGAAATGAATCATGCTTCTTTTAACACCGTGAATCAATCCCAACTTTCATTTTAAGACGAAACACTTCCTGTGTTGACCGTTGTATTTAGTGGTACTTTATCCTTTATTGCTTTATGTTCTGATTTAATAATTTCTACATTTTTTTTACTACAGACATAATGACACGTTTCATCTTGAAACATTATGAAATAATATTTACTTTCAATTTTTCATTGTATAGAGACAATGTAAAAGACAAATGTTCAAAGAACAAGACAGTTGACGATGGGGCATTCCTATATTGTTGTAAACCGACTGCACATTTTGACATTTACCAAAGTGCCTTATTATAATTGCTTTGCTGTTGATGAAGCGTATTTTTGGGTCTTCGTAATTTCTTCCATTATCTTTTTTTTTTTTCACATTCATAATAGACGTCTTCTCTATTTCAGGGCAAGTTATATTTTTTGAGTGAGCAGTAAAGCGTAAAGACCAACCAGTGTAAAATCACAGAATTGTAGATTTCATAGATTAATGCTGCCATGTTTATGACAATCATATGTATTAAACAATGTTCACACTTCTTTAAAGATCGCAGTTGCAGGAGTTTGTAGGCCTGCAAAATAAATAAAAAAAAAAGTCGGATTCTACCTTCAGGTCAAAATCTGAAGAAGACAGGCCAGAAAAGCATTCGTCATACAAGTGGCATACATTAGAAGAGTTCATATAGATGTATGTTCAGTGTTTTTAAATTTAGTATCCGCTATTTATACATAGCCACAAACTAAAACTAAACCAAACATAGTTTGGTCACGACAGAGCTCTGAACTTTTCATTCATTCATTATCTTCCGCTTTATCCTCTATTAGGGTCGCGGTGGGGTTCCCCATGCCCATCCAGGGGAGAACGTCTTGGGCGCTGGGCAGATAGACCCAGGACAGGGCGCCAGTCCATCGCTGGGTACACACGCACATACTCCAACACACTCTATATGGGGCAATTTAGAGAAGTCAATTAACTTGATCCATGTTTTTGGACTGTGGGAGGAAACCGGAGAACCCGGAGGAAACCCACGCGGACACGGGGAGAACATGGAAACTTCACCCAGATGGGGATTCGAACCGGGAATCCCTAGTGCTGAGAGGCGAACGTGCTAACCACTAAGCCGCCGTGCCGCCCAGCTCTGAACTTAAATAATTAAAAAAAAAACATCCTGTAAGATATATTTGAGAAGGATATTCTACCTTATCAAAGTGGTAAGAATGTGGATTGAGAGGAATCTAATTTCATTGGCTCGGAGTGGGAAGACCATGACAGTTGCACAAGATGAGAGTGAATTATAATGCTGCCATTGAAGAAAGACAGCTGGTTATCTTTATGGGAAATTAACCTGATATTTAAGTTCCTGTATGAGATCCCTGATCGAATGAGATAAAGAGACATTTCCCCATGATGTTTGGGCATGTGCCCTAAACCAGGTGTACTTGGATACAGGTGACCTGAATTTATACACACTGTCATCACTGTGTAATTAAATAAAAACATATTATAAGGAGTTCATTAGAAAAACCCTTACAGTAAATACAATATTTGTACTTTAATGCATTACTGAATCAATCCATACATTACTGTGAGTAAAAGAAATGTTGAGCTAATTACGCCACAAAGAGTTCTATAACACTCTGCTCAGTACCTTCTAATTTTTTCTTGATTGATTGTAATATTATGAGTTTTTTTATTGACTTACTAGCTTTAAACTATTGAAAGCTTAAAATTTTGTTATGTCACATTGATGAGTCCTCTATTTAAGATTACTGAACTGCCAAAATGTTCTTTTTATTTGACTGTGTTTACATTAAAAAGGTTTTTGTAAAATAATGTATTTGAAATATTTAATAGCTTTTGATTAATGTGTGCAGATGGTAATGTTCTCTGATGTTACAATATGTTCTAAGCATGCAGAATATGTTAATATTTGTGCATTACAATGACGATGACATTGTCTAATAAACATTCATAAACATAAGTAGTGTGTTTATAATATTGCAATAATTGCATTACTTCTTTATATTTTTTAGACATCTCTGTTATTTCACAAGAGAAAGATACTTGGCTTCAGATTTAGCTTTAAATTTAATGCCCAGCCCATCATTGGGCTGATAAGAACTCACAATAGAATGCAAGACAGCTTTACTACACAACTGTTTAAATCAATTAAGCTCTTTTTTCGTTAGGGCTTAATTCCGTTTGAATGGTTTAGGTTATGGTGAGCAAAATCTACCTGAGATTTTCTTTCAATTCTAATTTTAAAATGATCAAACGTCACCCTGTAGTGCATGCCTTGTGTTTCTGTCAAACTCTTAAACAGCTTTAATTAAAAATAATAATAAAATAAAGTAAAAAAGAAGTTCTGAAAATAAACTATTTGCTGCAAGAACTCCAAGTATGTTTCTTTTTGTCTTTTTCACTGGAAACTTAACTTCTGGGCGGCACGGTGGCTTAGTGGTTAGCACATTCGCTTCTCAGCACTAGGGATTCCCGTAATCCCCATCTGGGTGGAGTTTCCATGTTCTCCCCGTGTCCGTGTGGGTTTCCTCTGGGTTCTCCGGTTTCCTCCCACAGTCCAAATACATGGATCAAGTCAATTGAGTTCTCCGAAGTGCCCCCTATAGAGTGTGTTTGTGTGAGTGAGTGTGTGCCCAGCGATAGATTGGCGCCCTGTCCTGGGTGTATCTGCCCAGCGCCCGAGACATTCTTCCCTGGATGGGCATGGGGAACCCCACCGCGACCCTGATAGAGGATAAAGCGGAAGATAATTAATGAATGAACTTAACTTCTATAATGAAAGGATAGATGACAGACAATGTAAAAAGATATTGCAAGAAAACCTTTTGCAATTTGCAAATAACAAACACATTTAGAGGTTTAACAGGAATATTGTTCACCTGAATGTAGCTTGGACAGACCGAATCCAGAGCTTAAGGTGATTCAAATGTAGGTCTTAATGCAGAAAACACTGGGTGAAATCAGACATGACATGACCGTCACAGCAAACAATGTTCCAACACTAAACACTAAAGCAGGGTTTTTAAACATATAGAGGGTAGTCACATGACGGGAAACACTACGGAAATGGATACAACAGATTTACCAGTAAATAGGAATTTATTCCCAAAAAAACTTTACACAGCAGCCAGTTTACACAGATTAACAATAGGTGGCGCTGTTGTGTCATACGGTAATGCTACCAGCGGCCACTAGATGGCGTTGATGTGACACCCAAGCAGGTAGCACGTGAAAATTCCAAAACCGTATGTTACAGAGCAATACGTGCAGGTAAGAAGAGTCTGTGTAAGTTCTGGAACAGAGAAGTCATGGATTTGGATAGGTGAGCAAATACTTTTGGGGATATTAATATATATAGAGTCAATATATATATAGAGTCAAAAGTTTGGACACATCTCCTTTTTGCTTCACTTATTGTCTATAGTCTTATTTCAAATTAATTTGGATGAAATATAATGGTTGTAGTTTGTTTTCTATTCAGTAATAATTCATTAAAAGTAATTTACAATTTACAAAAGTAATTTAATTTACAAAAGTAATTTACAGGCAATTTTTACAAAATAGTTTGTGAGAAAAAGTCACTTTAAAACTCAAATATTTGATGAATATGGAATATCAAACTTTACTGACCGACAAATGCGAAGACAAAAGTAGATCCTCATATCACTCAGTATCTTTCAGTGTCAAAATGGTTGGTGATCCCTGATCTTGGGTTCAAGGATATTATTAGTACAATTCGAATAAAAAAAAAAAGATATCCACATAGAATGTTAGCCTGTGAATGTTCTAGAATTTTAAGGTTCTAAGTGTAATGTGTAGGTAACATCAATAATAAACAATATAAAATGGCAGATGAGTAGTTCTACAGATTCCCAGTGCTCCACAAGTTTATTAAATGTTACATTTAATCATAATGCTGGTCTTTAAATGAGCGGTTGAGGTCATCACTATCACCACAGCATAGGTGTAAGCAGTAGGAAAATGACAGGCTCTGCACAGCACATAGTTACAATGCTTTGACATTGTTTTGCATGATTCTCTGTTACCACTCAGTGGACAGGTGAGAGAGGAGGATTGACTACTACTACTGATTCATACACTAACCGCCCTAGAACACCATAACTTAATGACCTAGGAACCCAAGGACCTGCACTTTATTTTATGATGACCAACCGACAGTTGGAATATGTTTTTTTATTTAGAGAGTGTCAGAATCCCAAAGAACAGACTTATCTGAAATCATTTTTATGAAGGATAAGTGTCTCACCTGATTGATTTCTATAGTGTTTTTCCTGATAAAGTAAAAAAAAAAAAACTTTAAGACAACAAACTGAGTTCTTGGCAGACTTTGGGCCTGTTAATAGAATAGAGCTAATAGGTAGAGTGTTACATTGCCTCAGTTCCATCCATCCATCCATTATCTTCCGCTTTATCCTATATTAGGGTTGCGGGGGGTTCCCCATCCAGGGGAGAACGTTTCGGGCACTGGGCAGATACACCCAGGACAGGGCACCAATCTATCGCTGGGTACACACAGACACGCACACTCTATATGGGGCAATTTGGAGAACTCACTTGATTTTATCCATGTTTTTAGACTGTGGGAGGAAACCGGAGAACCCGGAGGAAACCCACGCGGACACGGGGAGAACATGGAAACTCCGCCCAGATGGGGATTCGAACCGGGAATCCCTAGCTAACCACTAAGCCACCGTGCCGCCCTGCCTCAGTTCCATTTATTTAAATATAATTGTCAAACACGTCAGTGAATTATATATATTTACATGTGAATGATGTTTTGTACCTTTCAAAGTTTATGTTGACACCAAAATATTAGTCGAGGAGGTCCTCTAAACAGATTTATGTGTTTTTGGTTTAAGAAACCGCAGTTACTCTTGACTGTCCATCTTGTTTCTATTTAAGCAGAGATCAGAAATCCTTAATTCAATATTTTTCTTATTACACTAATTATTTCTCTTTAATGTGACCAGACCTTGACCTCTTGTACGTGTATTAACTGCCAACAAAATGACTTAAATTTTCCATATTTGATCTGAATACCAGTCTGTGGCACATTGATAACTGTTGTTGCCTTATGGCAAAAGTGTTTTTGGTGCAATATCCAGGTAAGACAGCCTTAACCACTTCAATGTAGAGAGTATATCAGCCTGGGTTTTCTTCCAGAACTGCTATTTTCTTCCCACAGTCCAAAGAAAAATATGCTAGTAGATTAAGCAAAATAATAAAGTCTTTAGGTATGAGTATGTATTTCCTAACCTTTCACATGTGGGAGTGCTGAAATAGGTTCTATCACCTCTGACCATGATCAGAATTTAAAACCTAAGAAAATTAATAAATAAACTTTGATTATTGATAAGTGATATATATATATATATATATATATATATATATATATATATATATATATATATATATATATATATATTTTTTTTTTTTTTTTTTTTGGCTTTACATTAAGTCATAAAGCTTTTTTTCTTTTAACTCTCAAACATAATTCTATACTGAATTGTTTTGCCCTCAGGCAATAAAAGGTATCTGTTTCTTTAAATGATGGTACCAAATCAAAAGTGCTATAGAAAAAAAAAAGACTTGTGGGTGTCACCATCAACATACAAATATGGCACTTCCTTTTTGACATACCCACAAGAGAAGTCTAAAAAGACGGTAAGATATTTTCTTTAGTAATATTATTTAAATTCAAATAAAAGGGCAATACAAAATGTTCTTGTGTGTGAAGTTGCAAAGAAGCTTTTATTTTCAGGTTTGTTGTTGCATGTACAGAAATTCAGTTATTTTTTCCTTTGTCTCAGGGCAAAAAATAAAAGCTCTTTTATTTGTGTTCCTGTTGCCCTCTTAATATCTATTTATAACATGATGTGACACACTAATCTAAATAGATTTGCCTTCAACGTTCAAATTGCACACTACAAATAATAAAGATCTGCCAGAGAGCAGGTGAATTAGTGATAGGATTTCCCAGCTATATGACCAAAGGAGGAAAAAACAGGGCTCATCACCTCATCCAGGATCTTTGCTCTGACAATAATTTAATCTATCACATAATGTGTGACAAGGAGCGAGGGGTGGGTGCAGGTTTTCTGGGTGTATGAAGAAACAGGAACATCTAAAGTTCCACGCAGTAAAATTTCATGTGATGGAAATTATATTACACAACACACCACAAAAGGCAAACTTGCATTAAACCAAATATATTTAGATGTTTTTCAGTTATATTTTTACTTAACACTTTGTTCAAATGTAAATTCAGACTTCTGTCTATGATTAAGCATCATTGTCACACATTGTGGCTTTTTAGGCAACAAATAAATAAATGACTGAGACGAGTTTTTTTAACTGTTATTAATAAAATATCAATAAAATAATAAGTAACCTCATTTATCATGCATCACTACATATGTGCAGTAACCGGTTCATTTATTTTGCTTTTGCTTTTTCTTTTATTTCCAAACTGATTTTAGTTCCAGTAAACAGTTTAGGCAGCACGGTGGCTTAGTGGTTAGCACGTTCGCCTCTCAGCACTAGGGATTCCCGGTTCGAATCCCCATCTGGGTGGAGTTTCCATGTTCTCCCCGTGTCTGCGTGGGTTTCCTCCGGGTTCTCCGGTTTCCTCCCACAGTCCAAAAACATGGATCAAGTCAATTGAATTCTCCAAATTGCCCCATATAGAGTGTGTCTGTGTGAGTGAGTGTGTACCCAGCGATGGATTGGCGCCTTGTCCTGGGTCTATCTGCCCAGCGCCCGAGACGTTCTCCCCTGGATGGGCATGGGGAACCCCACCGCATAAACAGTTTATGAAAAAGTGGATCCTTAACTTTTGTTAATACAGGTCAGCCTTCTACATTAAATACAAACTCCAAAGAATAAGTACTGTCACAAATTAACCTACACAAACATAACATTTAAATTTATTGAAAGACAAAATCCTATTTCATTGGCTGTTCTAAATTGTCCTTATATTTTGTGTATATATAAGATAAGAAATCTTTATAATTAAGTATGTATAGTACTGCATTTCTACCTTTTAGACAGTGACACTGCTCTAGACAGTGACACTAAATAATTAGTATGTAACTGTGTGTATATGTGTGTATGTGATAATATAGAGAGTTTCACTCACTACTTATACCTGCCCCTACAGTACATATTTTTCCTCCTTAGCTCCACCTATTACCTGTTATCAGATCTCAGGCCAAAGAACAGTACCAGCTGTGCACTGCGAGCGATAGAGGTCTGACTAACTATACACCAGGTGAGATTCTATTTGATAATGTCCTCTTTAATAAACTTTTACTGTAATAAACACATAATTTACTGTTATTTAGTCATAAAGTGTATTAAGACATCTTAGCATTTTGTTTCTTTAGCCTGGGTGCTTTAATGAATTTATATTTGCACTACTGCAAATCTGGTGCATACAAAATGATACAAAACTTTCACTCATCTAGTAAACAATAAAAACAATAATTTTTACAATGCTTTTAAATGTCACTAACAAAATAAATTATTTACTTCTATAAATTATATAATTGTATTTAATAAAAAATGTAATGAAAATGTTATTTAAGGTTCATTAGCGCAACGTTTTACATACACAGTGCATAGAAAACAGTTTTAACTTTTGGGTGAATTCGAATAAAAAAATTGCGAACCAGACCAACGTCTGAACTCAGAAATGCTTTTCTGTACAAACCCATTTTTTAAAATAAAAATTAAATAATTTTACCTATGAGCAAGTTTTTGGATTGTGGGAAGCTGAAACTTTTCAGAGGAAACCCTTAGAGACCCACGACAAAAAGTTCTCACACGTTTCACACAGAAATCAAACCCAGGGCCTTTTTCTGTGTGATAAGAGTGCGCTAACAACTGTGTCATTGTACCTTCTTAACTGAAACTTGCTTTTTCATAGTGCATTTAACTGACACTGACACTACAATGACATTGCAAGCAAGTTACTTTGCTGGCATGCAAATGAACTTTCCATTGATTACACTTAAAAAAGCCTAAGTTTGTAAGCAGTTACATGCGTTGTTTTGTGGTTCTACACCACTTCTTTCTTATTTTTCAATTAAAAATTCTCTATAGATAAGTATTAGCTCTTAAAACAGTTTCAAATTGTTGCTTTCATTGTTCATGTGGACAGAGCCTGAATATACTAGTTATGTCAAAACTCTAAAATGTTAACGCAAATTAGGCAGTGTTCTGGGGATCTTACTGAGCTCTCTTGAGCTCTCTTAAACAGCAGGCACAGGATGGTACACATAAAAAAGGGATCCGTAAACTAGTTTATAACCAACTCCTATAAACACTTCTATAAATAATAGAATGTAAGCAGTATTTACATAATCTAGCATTGCCACCTAGAGGTGAGAATTTAAAATAATAGCCAGGAATAGAAAATGAGATTAGAATCTAGAATGCTGCATGAATACCTGTACTACCATGCTTATCTATTCAAATGTTGTAGTATATTTTTGGTATATTTTGTAGTATATTGTAGTATAATATTTATTAAGCTGTACAATGTGTATTTCAAATGATTGCTGCGGTTTTAAGTTATAAAATTTCACTTATTTTTTTCTTTAGATGGCCGTGATAATCGGGTTACACTTCAAGATTTTCTTCATATTCCTGCTCTTCCTTACATTTGGTGGAATATTTTTCCTATATAATTCTAATCTCTGTTTCCAGCCATCCAAATTATGGCTCTGTGAATTTACTCGGCATTCATTTTATTGGCCATTGAATAGCCACAAACCTAATCCCACATCACCTCAGATTTCTTTATTACAAACCACTCAGACCTCCACTAAACCAGCAATAAGGAAAACCAAGACAGATGGGGCAGATCAACTCAGCTCAGGGAATCTGTACCACATGGCATACCCACTCAACTACCATTTCATCATAGATGAGCCACATAAATGCCAACATGAGAGACCATTTCTAATCTTGATGGTCCCTGTGGCTCCTCACCAATTAAGGGCTCGCAATGCCATCCGCAGAACATGGGGTAATGAAAGTGTGATTCAAGAGAAGCGCATTAGTGTGGTGTTCACACTTGGTCTATCAGGAGGAGGCATGGCTCACAAGCAACAGGAGCAGCTAATGAAAGAGAGTATACTGCACCATGATCTGATTCAGGGAAACTTTATGGATACGTACGAGAACCTGACAATCAAGACCATGATAATCATGCATTGGCTATTTACAAGATGCCCACAGGCAACCTTCGCCATGAAGGTGGATTCTGACATGTTTGTAAATCCAGAGAACCTTATGAGCTTGCTCACAGCTTCTAAAACACCCAGGATGAACTACATAACTGGGATGATCATGTGGCACCGCCCGGTTATCCGCGACATCAACTCCAAATGGTATGTTTCAAAAGATGTCTATCCGGATGAGTTTTACCCAACATATTTGCTGGGAATGGGTTACGTTTTCTCCATGGACATACCAGAAAAGATTGTAAGGATTTCAAAAGATGTTAAGTCATTCCCAATAGAGGATGCTTACATTGGTGCCTGTTTAGCCAAACTGGGCATCTCACCCTCTGAACCACTTGATGCATCTCAGTTTAGGGCTTACCACAGTGGGAACTTCGAACACAGCACTTTCAGCCATGTGATCACCACCATTTTGGGCTCTTCAGAGCAGCTTGTTGAATACTGGCACAAACTGAAGCAGCAATCCCTTTAAAAAAGCTGTCACTAGATAACAATCATAAAGAAATGAAGCAGCTCCCAGAGCTTTTTCTGAGATTGGAGATAACTGTTGCAAGGGGAGAAAGAAATTTCCAGCATCCAAATGAAAGGCCATTTATATTGTATACATGTATACTGGTCTTTGGGACCAAATTTGGGAAGGCTATGTCATGATTTCACCCAATCAGGAAGCGAACGTTTGTGTCAGCTTTATGATTTTTTAAAAATGTCTCTCGGCAGCCTTTAATTTAAACTCAAACCCTACAGAATTTGATACTTTTCATTTTAAGGGCTTAAATGGTAAGATTATAAGTTATAAACAAAACAAAACTGCTGTGTTTTTGATTAAAAAAGTCACATCACCCACCGCACTGGGAAGTTGTCAGCAAAAAAATGATGAGTTGCACATCTGTGATAAACAACTGCTGAAGGCATATGAACTTTAAGGTAATAAAAGTGAATAGTTTGAATTTTACAGCAAATACACTAATAAGACCTGTTCGGTTTCTCTTTGCTAGTTAATTTAAAAACTTGACTTTATTTTACTTGGCTTTAGCTGAAGATAAAATACAAGGCTGTGACTCTGTTACATTAATCTGCATTTGAGGAATAAAGTGTACAGTAGATGGCTGTGTTGTTATAATGGTTGTGTGTTGGCAAATATCCAAAAATATTTTCAGAATAGTATGTAAGGTGTTTTTTAACTTGCAGTGCCTTTGTGAACATGAGTCACAAGCTGATCTGAAAACAGTAGCGTGTTTACTTGACCTGGTTACAAAACCACAGTTACTCAAGCTTTTAGCATTAACTGTAGATTTTTTTTTTTAATTATTATATAGGTTTTTGGTGTTTACATAATTGTGGCGATTGTTAAACCACTTTGTATTCTTTTAAAAACAAACGTTTATTAATATAAGAAAAAAAAACTATGAGACAAAAGCTATATTTTGTTCAGCACGGTCATATTGGTGATTGTAAGATGTCTGAAAAGCTTTATACATATTCTACATTCATAAACCTAAATCTTTACTTTGTGTAAAATACATTTTGACAATAGACTAATGGAAGCCATAGTGTCTTTTTCATGTCCTCAGCACAAGTGTTCTAAACTGCAATTATTATTTAGGAAATAATGTTGGTACAGGAAATCGGTTTCAACACACTTTACATTTCCTGCAGAGCCCTTTTACTTGATGCATTAACCTTGTCTGCTTTTGAACAACAAACCCTTGCAACAACACAAATAATGATATTTTTGCACTTTATGCCATTTTACACAAATTAAGATTGAGGTTGTGTGTAGTGTAAGGATCATGCTCAGTTATTGTAGTAAATATTGCAATGTTTTTTCTTTCTATGGTTTTTATTGTGAAATTTAATGTACTTTGATATCTGACTTGCTTTGACTAATATCATGCAGTGTAAGATACTCAGAACATTACTACATGATATCGAAGGGGTGGAACTGAGAATGTTTGTAACTGTCTCCATACACACAAAAAAGTGGTTTCTCTATGCATTCTCAACGCTCTGAAGGTTTAACTGGTTGAAACACGATGCCCACATAAACGAACATGGTTTAAATACCATGTTTAATGCAAGGTCCAAATTGTTTCAAAACAAGTTACACCAAAAAAGCCTTAACTTATTTACTTTGCATATTTTTGCTTCATTTAAAACCAAACAGCTTCTAAAGAGTTGAGATTGTTATGTCAAATGATAATTTCTATTTAATGATTGTTTAATTAAATTATCACGTTACTGTACTAATTATAACAAATACAATCCAAAACTATGCACTTTAAGGGTGGCATGGTGGCTTAGGGGTTCTCCGGTTTCCTGCACAGTCCAAAAACATGGATAAAGGTCAATTGACTTCTCCAAGTTACCCCACCCATTCTGCGTGTATCTGCCCAGCGCCTGAAACATTCTCCCCTGGATGGGCAAGGGGAACCCCTCCCCGTGACCCTAGTAGAGGATAAAGCGGAAGATAATGGATGGATGGATGGATGGATGGAACTATGCACTTTGTTTAGTACAAATACTATTAAGATAAAATGGGTATTTATACAGAATCTGCACTCCTAATTTGACTTTGTTTTCTATTTTTTCTGTGGTCTGGTCTGTGTCATGGTTTGGACTTTTTAGTTAATCATTGTCAATCAGGGGTGTCATTATTATCAGCTATGTTTTCTCATGTTCTCCCTTGAGTGTATTTAAGCCCTTTCTTTTCCTCGTGTCGGTGGCGGAATGTCATTTTAAGTCAGTCCTATTTGCTTGTGCACATGTGTTTGTTTCCCTAGTGTTTTTTGTTTAAATTAAAACCCTTTTTCCACATCATCTGGTGTTTTTTTGGGGGGATTCTGGAATACACGCCACACAGGCAACATGTCGGGACTAACAAAATAAAAGTGTATTGTAATACTTTAGCTTGGAATAGACACAAAGAGATAATTCAGGCACTAAGACAAGCACAGACAATGTTCCCACATAATATGTCATCTGCACAGGGGCCCTTATGCATTCTTTTCCTTTTAAAAAGTGGGTGGGTGCTAGAAAAAAGGTGAGTTTTATAAACCTCAGAGCAGATGAGCTGAAAGGGTGGAGCCATGGCGTAGTATACTTACAAATACACACCGCCTTTATTTGTCTAATTCAGAACAGTGTAAAGCGCGAGAGAAAGAAAGAAGGAAGGATGGATTATCTTTACTAAAGGTAGTCATGGATGGAAATTCAGTATATACATGCAAGTATGGTGTAAATGGATCATGGTCTGGCTTACCTGCTTTCCTGCTGAGTAAAGGAATAGAGCATGGATGCAGAAAAAGATATATGCGAAAGCCATACATTCTCTGAACCTGTACACCTGGACCAAAATATGAGGTATGTCAGGTTTGAAAATATGACAATAAACAATAAATAACAATAAACAGATCAAGCAATAATTATTATAATTAAAAATGAGAGTTTATAGTACTATTTTTGTAAACTCATTCTGCAAATAACACTGGGTAACAAACAAGCAGTTTTAGGTAAGAAGGCAAACTTTGGCAGATATTTTTTAAATGAATTATTATTGGACAAATTGAACAGATTTCTTTTTGTCAGTGATAGATTTTACACACACACACACACACACACACATATATATATATATATATATATATATATATATATATATATATATATATATATATATATATATATATATATATATATATATATATATATATATATGCACACTGTGCAAAGATAACTCAATACTGCTGTTTAGACACAACCCGGCTTTTCTGTTCAATATTTGAGCACACGCCTTAAAGCTTTTGCTTAGGTCACATTTGGTTTAGCTAGATTTTCCAGTTTGAGGAGGTGTGCTAAGATGTTCAGAGGAGTATATGTATCTTGTTTATGATCCATGGATTAATTAAAGTATTGTAAAAAAAAATGTTAAATCTCAAAACAGGATATAATATGTTGAATCAATTACTATTATATTATTAAATTTAACAATCCTTTTTACATCAAAAACCTTTGTTTGAAGGTTATTATATCTGGGTCATAATTTTACACAAGCAGTTAGCAGTCAACATGCATCAAATTTGAGATGGTGATAAGATATTAGTTCTGGACATATAAACTGGTAAGTGGTGATGTTTAGATTTTATTCAAACAAAGCCCTTTTATTACAAGATTATTTGTTATAATATGGTCTAGTTTCCAAAAATTTGCATTCTGATTTGGTTAGCCACCCTTTTACATACACCCACTACTGTGCATGAATTTTAAGAATTTAGTTTTTCTAATGAATTCAGGAAAGCAAACAGTTCACAGCCAAATATGAATGTGAGTTTCTGTTTATGTTATGGCTCAAGTTTTAAATGGACTGCTTTTCACATGTTGGCATGATGGTAGGCACTGGTGCTCCCTAGTGCTGAGAGGCAAATGTCATCACCAAGCCACATGCAATTGAGGATGAACTCACCATGCAATTGAGGATGAAATCAGGCAGAGAAAAGATTGTACAGTGAAGTGGGATTTAGTGATGTTAAGAGTGAAATGAGGGTGACATGTAATAGGACTTGAAACCTTCTTTAATTTAATTTCTTTAATTTCTGATGCTTTATGTAAAATGTCACTTACTTGACCGTGAACTGATTGCTATTTTGATGTCCAAAATCTATTAAAATTTTGCATTTAGGATGCATTCAAGAGCAAATTGTGTGATTGAGATTCTACAAGAAAACTTTCACTAAACTTAAAAAGAGTTCATGTGTATACTATCTTACAGGTTAGCTTAGGTGGCGTTTGATCTTAGCATTATAATAATCAGAAACCGAACTATGAATTGAGAATTGTTTCCTCATAAAACAACAAACTTCTGTAAGGGATTTTGATTTTTATGCATTTGAAGAAATGCATAAATCTAAACAAGTATACAAATTGCAAAGGTGAGAAGAATTTAGTGTTTTACTGTTTTAAAAGCATATGAAACTATATATAATTACACTAAAAAGTCCTTCTATATACCGTTCCTCTTGGCTGTGATTGTTCTGACCCTAAATTAAGCTAACACCAGCATAGAACAGAAAGCAAAATGTTTTTTATTTATTCATTTAATGAAAAACAGTTTAAAAAGCTCTTAAAGCTCACTGCAAAAATACATAACATCAAAACTGAAGGTGATAATTTCACATGTACGTTGTGTTCAGTATTTTATTATATGCTAATAAATTATAAATCTGTCACATGAGAATAACATAACATACAGCTAATCAGATGTGCCTGAATTGTAGCAGAGATGGAAAATGTAAGGACGGACATGTTTTGTGTTTTAGTTCTTAAAAGGACATTTCAAATGAAATGAAATGTAAAAAAATTCCACGCATGCATAGCATTAAAAAAAAACAAATCAGCATGCAATAATTGTCTATAACGTGATGCATGCATAGACACACATGCTGGCAGCAAAGCTATGACACATTGCTTCTATTAAGAGCAAAAATGCACAAACAAGAAATGGGCTAAACTTAAAACTATTAGTATAAAACATGTTTTTACATGGGATTTGTTTGATGTTTTGGTTATATCTACATATCTTTACTCTTTTTTTAAAATTGGGTTCATTTCTCATCAAAAGACCAGCTGCCATACCAGCTGTCTACAAATCTGTCCTTTGTACAGGTTTGTATGCATGTTGTGCATAGCCTATGCTTATAATGGATAGAAAAACTAGATTGTTCTAACACACGCAGACACAGTTGTATACTGAAAGTAAGCTATCAAAATCTAAAAAGACATCAGAGCATCAGCTCTAGTGAGAATTTTGATTTCAGTAACAAAGAAAACAATAACAGTGTGTTGGTTAAAACCTCAACCCCCCAACATAATACAGTAAAGAACTATGGTAAAAAAAAAATTTTTAAAAAGTGGTAATTATAATGTAGATGTTTTTTTTTTATTATTGTCAGTAAGTTTTATCCAGGAGTGTTGTTATTAACTTTATTTGACTACATTTATAGTTTTCACAAATATATATATTAAATATGCATCTAATGTTAAATTTCTGTGTATTTTTGAAGTGCTAAAGTAAATAAACTCTTAAAAAAAAGAAAGAAAGAAAGGATAAGAAAGTAAGCTAAACTAGACAAGGTCCTTTCTATTTGGAAACTTGATGTCCTTCAAGTGTCTGCATTGGGTTATTATTGGCTTCGATAATTTCCTCCCACAATGCAAAATTAGGTGAAGCAGATAAACAACAATGTCTCTAAGTATGTTTATATGGGCAGCAGGGTGGCTTAGTGGTTAGCACGTTCACCTCTCAGCGCTAGGGATTCGAATCCCAATCTGGGTGGAGTTTCCTTGTTCTCCCCATGTTCACAGGGTTTCCTCAAGGTTCTCCACCTTCCTCCCATCAGATCGATCAGGATCTTCCGCTTAATCCTTTACTAGGGTTGCGGGGAGTGTGTGTGTGTGGGGGGGTTCCCCATGCCCATCCAGGGGAAAAAGTTTCAGGGCGCTGGGCAGATACACCCAGGACAGGGCGCCAATCTATCGCTGGGCCGCCTTCCTCCCACAGTCCAAAAACATGGATCAACGTGAACAGAATACTCTAAATTGCCCCATATAGTGTGTGTTTGGTGTGTGATTGTGTCTGTGTGAGTGAGTGTGCCCAGCAATAGGATTGGTGTCCTGTACTGGTTGTATTTGCCCAGCGCCCAAAACGTTCTCCACCCGATGGGCATGGGCGTGGGAACCCCCCCCCCCTCTCCAGTTGCCCTAGTAGAGGATTGAGGGAAAATAATGGATGGATGTTTATATGGACTGAGTATTTTTTTGCCCTATAAGGCTTACAGTGCTGTCCACGACACTGTTTACTATAGCATTCTAACATGAATGAATGTATGAACATTTAAATACGTAAAGATAAAAATAGTTTTCGTCTTTGTCAATGACTCCACATGCATTTCATTAGAAAGCGGAGTAATCGTACTTAAAGGTAAGTTCCTTATTCATTCCAAAGCAAACTAGTGAGTGTCAAGTGTCTATAAAAGTACATTTGTATATTTGTAAATGACATTACACGTGAATTAGGTTTAGTTAAGAGACAAGGTAAGAAGAAATTGGAAGACATTAGTTTTTATTTCGAATTTGTGTTATGTTTTCGGTGTTCTTAATACACAAGCGTCTTCGTTGTCACATGAATGCTTCCTCTTTATAATGGAACTGGTATTAACGTTTATTTAAAATAAAGAAAACCTTTTAAACCTGTTTAACGTGTCAGTAAGTTCACTAAACATATTACATGTTTCAAAGAATGCCTTGTTTAGACACTTTTACTTTTATTAAAATAACATAACAGCGGCACGGTGGCTTAGTGGTTAGCACGTTCGCCTCTCAGTGCTAGGGATTCCCGGTTCGAATCCCCATCTGGGTGGAGTTTCCATGTTCTCCCCGTGTCCGCGTGGGTTTCCTCCGGGTTCTCCGGTTTCCTCCCACAGTCCAAAAACATGGATCAAGTCAATTGAGTTCTCTAAATTGCCCCATATAGAGTGTGTTTGAGTGTGTGAGTCTGTACCCAGCGATAGATTGGCGCCCTGTCCTGGGTGTATCTGCCCAGCGCCTGAGACGTTCTCCCCTGGATGGGCATGGGGAACCCCACCGCGACCCTAATAGAGGATAAAGCGGGAGATAATGAATGAATGAACATAACATAACATAACAACATTCTTTTACATTTTACATTGAGGCTACCCACTACAAATTTGTTAGACAATTAAAAGTAAGGGGATTTGTTTGCACCAAAATGATCAGTATTTATCAACAATGAACATTCCGATTATTCTGATTAAAAAAACCAACCAATTTCCATCCTTGGCATAGTAGTTTACACCTGGGGCAAATAGAATTTAAATACGTAAAGATAAAAATTGTATTCGTCTTTGTCAATGACTCCACATGCATTTCCACATCTGACTCACTAATTTTAACCAGTAAATAATTCCTTAACTAAAAATAATAATATAATCCGGTCTTTGATACCACAAAATTACATATAAAACCAACTAGATGAAGTTTATCGTGCCTTAATTCCAAACTCCGATCTCAAAGGAACGTTGCGTTGCAGTTGAACATTCGGTTTTGGAGACGCGGATTAGTTTCGTGTCTGAGAGCAAAAGCATGAAAACACGACAGAGCAAAGCAGAGCAGCCAACAGCAAAGTCACAGAATGAATAATGAGAGAACCACAACGAACAGCCGTGGATTATCGGAAACCAGTAGCAGAGTAAGTTACAACAGCTCGATCAAACTATTTCGATGGTTAATTGTTAGAAAGCGGAGTAATCGTGCGTAACAGGTAAGTTCCTTATTCACTCACAAAGCAAACTAGTGAGTGTCAAGTGTCTATAAAATTATATTTGTATATTTGTAAATGACATTACACATTAGGTTTAGTTAAGAGAGAAGGTAAGAAGAAATTGGAAGACATTAGTTTTTATTTCGAATTTGTGTTATGTGTTCGGTGTTCTTAATACACAAGCGTCTTCGTTGTCACATGAATGCTTCCTCTTTATAATGGAACTGGTATTAACGTTTATTTAAAATAAAGAAAACCTTTTAAACCTGTTTAACGTGTCAGTAAGTTTACGAAACATGTTACATGTTTCAAAGAATGCCCTGTTTAGACGCTTTTACACATTAACATAACATAACATAACATAACATAACATAACATAACATAACATAACATAACATAACATAACATAACATAACATAACATAACATAACATAACATTCTTTTACATTTTACATTGAGGCTACCCACTACAAATTTGTTAGACAATTCAAAGTAAGGGGATTTGTTTGCACCAAAATGATCAGTATTTATCAACAATGAACATTCTGATTATTCTGATTAAAAAAAACCAACTAATTTCCATCCTTGGCATAGTAGTTTACACCTGGGGCAAATAGAAACTTGTTCAGCTTGAATTCATACAGTTAGGTCTGTGTTTTAAGTTAATGTTTTCAATTTAGAATAAATGTTTTTTCCCCATATATTTCTTTTTTGTTTCTTTAGTAAGCTTTGTCATGTCTACACTTATTGTTCAATTTAATAGCTCCAATTATTTTAAATGTATTTTGAAATTCAACAGCCTGAAGTCGAATTGTTTTGGACACATTTTGTTTAGACAAAGACTAAACTTTGATTGCTTGTTTCAAAGAGCTCCCAGGAGAACACTCCTTCTTTTCAGAAAGAACGTGGCAGCATGACTTAGATTTGCATTTAAACAAATCACAAGACTTCTGAAACAATGTTATTTGGATAGATAAGAACAAAGAAAAGATGTCTGGCCATAATGTAAAGAGAAACCTTTGGCGAAAACCAAATTCAGCTCATTAGCACAACACATCATACCAGTTATGAAAGCCCGTTTCCAGGCTGTGGAGGGGGTGATCATTTGGACTTGTATTGCAGCCCCTTGTATGTGCTTCTATTTAATATGAAATATTTTAAAATCCATTGTGTGGGCCATCTATTCAACATCATAATCATGACCAAAATTTTAACAGGACAATGACCATGAGCACATCATCAAAACAGAATAGACAATAAAATACTCAACCCAACCGAAATACTGTAGCAGAGTTGTGAATCAGCAAATGCTCACAAGATATTTAAATTTATAATAATGCAATATAATAAATAGTGTACACGTAACATAAATCCAAAATCCAATATTTTATTTAGACTTAGAAACTGTGTTGCATTTGTTTAACTTTTTACATACAATCAGGCATGAAGGATTTCAAGACAGAACTTGTTTCAGTTTTGACGGAAGTGGTTAAAAAAGGAAACACCTGCTTAATGATATTTCTGGTCATCTTGGTGAGATCTACAGACCCAAGTCCAATTAACAGTCACACCCAACTATTTAGAATCTTCAAAACATTTTAAATGTTAAATGTATAGTAGTAGAAGCGGGGTACTTCTATGCATTTTTTGCCCTGGGGTAGCCCAAGGCCAAAAAAACGATGTTTACTGGTGACCACATTGTGTTGATATGTTATTTTCACACCAGAATATATTTTTTATTGTTAGTCCTCTGATCTGCTGAAGAACTTTTATAGTTTAGCAGGTTAACCAAAATAATGTTACTATCTAAGCAGATATCACAAATTGTTATTTTATTCAAATTAAAATTATCTGTTGGAAGAGTAGCACAATGGTGTAGTGGTTAACCTGTTCACCTCCAGATTTGAATCCTGATCTGGCTAGTGTCCATGTATGTACACAGGTTTCTGCTCACGGTCCATAAAATATGGATTTAAGGTAAATTGGCTGCTCTTATTTGCCCCTTTATAGTGTTTGTGTTAGTGAGTGTACCCTTCTCCTTTTGTTTCATTTTAATGTAGTTTCGATTGTACTATTTACATGTAATTAGGCATGCTAGACAGTGCACACAAAGGTGGATGATGCAATTGAAAAATAGGTATTATAAACCACTCTAGCACCCCATGTTGATTTGAAAACACATTCTTACAGTTATCCACCCATGTGTTTCACTGCTTTTCATTTACCCAACAAAACTGATCCAACTAGTTAGATTTAGAATTTGTAAACCTTTCTGAGTTAAAGGGTGTGTTATAGCAAAAACAGAATACTGTGTAGAAATTCTCTGCATAACTAATAAATAAAGCTTATTACAAAGCTTAAACTCAAGCTTTATTCAAGTTAATTTACATTAGTGTATTGATTTCCTTCTTAAATTTATTGGTCTTCAGTGTGAAGGTTTAGAATTAACATTATTTATTAGTAAGGTTGAGAATTCTCCTTCATAAGCATTGTTTATTTGCATAAAGAGACATTATTTAGCTCTGAGGTCTAAAAACTTGGTCAAAAGTTATAGGCATATCTTTCAGTTTGGTTTTTAAAGAAAATTTAATTTTTTTTAAGGAAAAAACTGTAAATAGTTGTTTTAACATCTAATAATAAGCTTATATTATTTGGAATTGTACATTTTAAAACTTAATAGAGAGATTAGAAAGATGCTACTTTTTACCATTTTAACTATATAATAATTTTAACTTTTTGCTTTCTAGTATTGAAAATCTACAGAACACACTTGCAAGACATAAAGGCAGTCGGAGGTGCATTGTGGTATTTTTCCTGCTGGTTCTCGGGATTGTTGGTGTCCATCAGTACTTCAGCACCCAGCTTTGGGGAAAGGGAATAAAGCTGTGGCAACATGAAGATCCTGCCCTGTATTATGTGCAGTATCCAGCTAAATACCACTTTATATTGAACCATCCAAACAAATGCAGCCACAGGCCCTTCCTTGTGGTGATTGTACCAGTTGCACCAGAACATGTGACGGAACGTAATATCATCCGGAAAACATGGGGAAATGACAGTTATGTCCGTAGTGGTCAAGTCATAATTCTGTTTCTGCTAGGTTTATCAGGCAACACTGAAACACAGTGGAACTTACTTCAAGAGAACTCTCAGCATCAAGACATTCTGCAAAGTGACTTTGCTGATTGTTACAGAAACCTCACCATTAAAACCATGGTGATGCTGGAATGGCTGAGAGACCACTGTGCAAAGGCCCAGTACTTTGCAAAGGTTGATGCCGACATGCTCTTGAACATCAAGGCAATGATTAAAATGTTGCAAAGTCCTGGAGCACTTAAAAAAAACTACATCACTGGCCTGGTGTGGTATGACAACATTGTTATTAGAGATCCATCCAACAAGTTTTTTATCCCTCCTGAAGTCTACCCCAACTCTGTTTATCCTCCTTACCCTTTGGGTATGTGCTATATTATTTCAGCTGACCTGCCGAAAAAGATTTTGCAGATCTCGAAAGAAATTAAACCCATCTTTATAGAAGATGTGTACATTGGGCTGTGCATTGAAAGGCTTCAGATCATGCCCACTAACCCACCAGACATCTCCCAGTTCGTGGTGAGCCCACCATTATTTTATGACAGGTGTTATTATGCTAATCTGATTGCTGTAACTACCTACAGTTCAGACCAGATGGAGTCATACTGGGTCGATATTAACAATCCTAATCTCAGCTGCTAAAATCTAGAGGATTAGGGAGTTGTAGCTCAGTGGTTAGGGCATTGGGCTGTCAATCTGAAGGTTGGGGGTTTAAATCCCAGGTCCACTGAAGTTACCAATGTGGGTCCTTGAGCAAGGCCCTTAACCCTCATTGCTCCAGTGATGCTGTGATTAACCCTGTGATCACCTTGTAAGTCGCTTTGGATAAAAGCGTCTGTTAAATGACCAAATGTAAATGTATCTAGAGACTGCAGTAGTCTTTGAAAAGCACTTTTATGCAAAAGATTCTAGTTTCAGACCTTCTACAACGCAAACACAGGTGAAAAATAGACATGACCGATAGATCACTTATGGTTTCAACTTTGGCAGTAAAGGTGACTAAAATATTAACTGCAAAAAATAATTTTGAGTTCAGTAAACAATATTTGTCTTCATCAAGTGTTTGTCTTCATCAAGGGAGATTTTTATTTATAATGTCCTGAAATTTCATTTAGTTCATTTATTTTAGGATGTCATGAATTTGCACTGCCTGGGTATTACAAAGATTATACTTAAAATTATTATTGGGTTTAATTTTTATTTACAAACTATACACTAACTGAACTTGAAATGGATTTTATACAATAGAGTTTATTTAAAGGAAATGAGTCAAACTAGAAATACACAACTGTATTTAAATGTTACATAAAGTCATACATTTAATTGTACAAAAGAAATAACTAATATATCACAAATAAGTGATACATATTGTTATGAATAAATGTTATGTCTATACAAGTTCTCAATTGCATTACTTGTAATAAAATGTAACTGTTTGTTGTAACACAATTGATTTCATTATTTCATGCCATTGTTTTGTATACTCATTTAGGAAAACCAGCACATATTATAGGTCAATTATCTGTAAGTACAAAATGAATATCATTTCATTATTGTCACATTCCAGCTGACAATCATGCCATACACATGTTTTTTATGCACGTGCTGATAACACTCATTAAAGACTCTTATGTCCCTGTTTCTTTTAGGAGCTCTTCACATCAAGGTCACATTAACACAGGTCTAATGTGTAACAGATTTCAGTACCCTATCTGAGGTACTGAAGCTAATAAAGAGGAAGTGATTTTTTTGGCCTAGTGTGTTTAGACACATTTAAATTTATCCTCCACATTTTATCCATGCATTGAAAAACACACATATATACATTGAATAAAGTGAGCATGTGCCTGGAGCGGTGGGTAGCCTTGTAATCGGAACCAGGGGAGGAATTGGGGATAGGAGCCTTGCTGCCATGGCCACTTAGTGGGATCCGGATTCAAACCAGGGACCTGTAGGTCGCTGGTTCATTAACCACAAGCCTACAACTGCCTAGACTGCCCACATAAAATGCTGTTGTTCTGCATTTTGTCTAATCTGAAGAACTGTCAGGCAAAATAATGAAAGATATTATTAAATATCTTAACAGTGGACATTATGATCTTTTCAGTATAGTTAATATTTGCTTTTGCACTAAAACACCAAGGACTGTTAACAATGTGTAGGTCTGTCTGATATGCAATATACAACCTTTTTTTCTTTAACTGACCAAAAGTGATGCCTGGAATTTATTTTCATAGAACTACTGACTCTGTAAGGTTGCAAAATAAACTTTGTTCTTGTCCCAACAAGTGTCTTACACTTCTAGTTTGGTAGAATGTTTTAATTATTCTTCTACCCTCAAATATTTGTAATTATAGGCAAGCCATTCCTCATATCTATTTCCCAACCTTGGTTCTGTCTTGGCACTGTTTCCTTATTTGACACCTGTGTAACCCAAACACACACGCACGCACGCACGCACGCACGCACACACACACACACACACACACACACACACACACACACACACACACACACACACACACACACACACACACACACACACACACACACACACACACACACACACACACACACAGTAAATAAAAGTTATGGGAGATAATGGTTTAGCAGGCCTGGGGTTGGGGGGTGTGTTCCCAGGGGAGAATGTTTCGGGCGCTGGGCAGATATACCCAGGACAGGGCGCCAATCTATTGCTGGGCACACACTCACTCACACAGACACACATTTGGAGCAGATGTAGGTCATCTCTGTGGAGTTTAATGGCCTATCATCACTGTTCCCTCATCATAACACATGATTATAGCATTAGCTTGTGCCATCCCTGAAAGGTTATGAGCAAATGATGTGGTTGGATTAAACATATATATATATATATATATATATATCTTTACAGTACTGAGAAAAACAAGACTTTAAAACAAGTAAATATTTTGGTATCCACATTAATGCCACTTTCAGAATCTGAAAATGGAAACATTTGAATGTGTAATCCAAATTTACAACTTTACAGACAGGGTGGCACAGAGGCTTAGTGGTTAGCATGTTCTCTCAGCGCTAGGGATTCTCGGTTTGAATCCCAACCTGAGTGGAGTTTCCATGTTCTCCTTGTGTCCACGTGGCTTTCCTCCGGGTTCTCCGGTTTCCACCCACAGTCCAAAAACATGGATCAAGGTCAATTGAGTTCTCCAAATTCTCCCATATAGAGTGTGTCTGTGTGAGTGAGTGTGTGCCCAGCGATAGATTGGCGCCCTGTCCTGGGTGTATCTGCCCAGCGCCCGAAACGTTCTCCCTTGGATGGTCATGGGGAACCCCCCCCAGCGACCCTGGTGGAGGATAAAGCAGAAGATAATGGATGGATGGATGGAGAGAGCAGACAGAGCAGAATTCATTCTTACTGTTACCTTTGTTGCCAAGTGAATGGGAAAGAAAAACAGCCAGAGCTACTCATGTTTTCAAACTGCAAAGACTTCCATACAAAGTTACTAGATTTGTTTATTGAACACGTAATTTTGTAATCAATAATTTGTTGTTAAAATGATAAAAAGCTAAATATTTCAAAATAATTGGCCCATAATTTGCCCAGGAGTTTGACCTGTGTATTCTTTTTTTATTATGAATGCTATATTCATTCATTCATTCATTCATGCTTTATCCTCTATTAGGGTCGCGGTGGGGTTCTCCATGCCCATCCAGGGGAGAACGTCTCGGGCGCTGGGCAGATAGACCCAGGACAGGGCGCCAATCCATCGCTGGGCACACACTCACTCACACAGACACGCTCTATATGGGGCAATTTTGAGAATTCAATTGACTTGATCCATGTTTTTGGACTGTGGGAGGAAACCGGAGAACCCAGAGGAAACCCACGCAGACACGGAGGAAGAATGCTATATTAATTCAAATGACTTTTTTGCAACTTTTCTAGAAGTGCATATTTTAAAAATCATTGTGGTGGGGTGTAGAGAAATTAATCTCACGAGGTTCTGCTAATGATTGGCAGCAGTAGCAGGGACGGCAGCCAACTAGTACTGTATTTCAATCTGTGAATCTGTGCTGGATTAATCCTGTCCCTATTGTATCTTGGCGTATATCAATCATGTTTGTTTGATTTAATGACATAATCAAGCAGATTATGAAACTAGATGCTCTGTCTGTTGAGGTTAGTCTGCTTAATGCATGTAATATGAGATTCCACAAATACACAACCCTGCTTAGATGACCATAATGCTCATTATCAAAAGTACTGTTCCTGCACCTGCCCCATCAGGAACACACCCATTTTCCTATCTCACTCTCAGACTCACACTCACATTCACAACTCATTCTAAAAATTCATTCTAATGTTAATCCTTAAAATCTTGAACAATAAGCTCAGTGATGTCCCTGTCATTAGCGGTGACGTTACTCATAGTTTCCATTATAAACCAACAGCCCACATGTTTTTTCTTAAGCTTGTAATTGGTGGAACCTGTTAAAACAATACGATTTAAACTCACAGATTAACAGGAAGGATAGGACTGATTCAATTTACGTGCATTTGAAATTGATCTTGAATTTCTTTATGGGCCAATAGTAAGTTCATAGCTATATGACCAACCCCATTTCTTTCTGGATACTACTCATATGGGGTGGGAACCCATTTACAAATTTTAACAACAACAATGGCTTGGCATTGCTTAAATATTCTAATGACAGCTCAGTCTCTTGCACATCTTAATAAACTGATGCTTATCAACAGGTATGGAGGTGAAACTTATTGGTAAAAATACTAAAAATAAATGGTGCTTGAATGTTAATAAACCAAATTAAACTAAAATGTGCCAAAAGTTTCACAAAGTTTTAGTGTCGACAGAATTATAATTATGGACCATTGTTTTTTAAAAAAAAAAAAAACATCATACAATTCGCAGGTTTATTATAAAGTTTTGTAAAGTAGTTAAAGTAACCATGCCTATTATAAACTTTTACATATTCAAGACCAGATCGTTTCCAAAATTCTCAGTAAAAAACAAGGGTTCTGGTATTTTGCTAATTTTGTAATAGCAAAATACTTATTATATTATTATTATAGTTATTATTATAATGGCTATTATAAAATATTCTGGTTAGTGACCTTTCAACTAACAATGAACAAAAAAAAAAATTAACAAAACTTTATACTTTTGTTATTTACACCTGACTAATTAAATAGGTTTACTCTTGCTATGAAGGCAGTCACTGTTTCATGCTGTGACATGATAGTAATATGAATTTCCTACTAAAAAAACCCACAAAAACAACAAAGGAGGAATGCATGCCTCACATGCATGTCGGGACTTTTAAGAAAGGGAGTTACGGATTTAAAATTTTTGTTGCACTTCATCTGTGGACAGTTTTTGCAGCAGACTGATATTATTTGACCTCTTAAATGCTCCTTTGTTCCTGAATAAACTTAAAATTCCTAAATGCCACTAAAAAGTCCAGTAATGTACTGTTAAATATTCTAACATAAGATATACACAAAATCTAAACAACTGTTCTTGTTTTATACATAGAAATCTATAACTTGATGTTTACTTCATCAGCTAATGATGTTAAGTAATAGTAATCAACCAACTTATTATAAACAAACTGTATAAGAGAAAAGGTGAAATGGGTACAAACAGTGGAGTTTTTTTTTTTTTTTTTTTTAATTAGGTGCTAATGAGCATACAAATTCAGATGGTTTGTCAGGTTCAGGAACTGAATGTGTTGTGTTAGGTCTGGCATTTTAAAGTTTGTCATTTGTATTTTTGATTTACTAGCTGTAAATATGACTAAGTTATAATGAATAAAAAGGCATTTCATTTTTTTAGGGCTTTGTATGTTCTGACCTTCATGTCAGAATTTTTTATTGGTTTATTTTGGAACAAAATGTTGGAATAAATTTCAAGTGTTTTAACATTTTTAAATAATTATATATAAATAATAAATATAGCTAATGTGATCATTGAAAATGAGGAGTTCCCTTCCCCAGACTGCCCTTCATGAGGTACAAGGAGTGTCCAAAAACACAAAATAATTAAAAATGTTAACCATAAAAAAAACTATTTAGATAAAACCATTGTACCATATAATTTAGTTTTCTGATCTAAAAAAAAGGGACTTGTATGTAATTTTAAAAAATAACTTTTTGACCAATAGGTTTAAAAACTACAACTTATTACTTAACGGTCAATCTGAAAAAACTTCTCCAATATATCATTTTACTGCCCTCTTACATAGATCCTGTATGGCAAAAAGGATACATTACTGCATATGTATGTAAATACTTAAATACATACATTTTTAACAACCATACAATTTCATAAATATAGCCATGGCAGATTCTAGAAGAGCCGTTGATCAAGTCAATATTTCTGTGTGTAATTCTAATAACACATTACCTTTAAAAACGAACTTTTGAAAGAAAAAAGTAATTTGTTTCTCAGGAGTTATAAAAGTTTGCATGCCCCACCTTGTTACAGCTCAGCCTCAGGCCATTGGCAGCTTCTTCTAATATTTCATCACAAATGAAGTCTGTGGTTTGGAAATTTTTTTTAGATGAAGTGCTAACTAAATATTGTAATAACCCCAATAAAGACTATATAAAACATTTGAGATAAATGACTTCGCAATGAGGCCTCTTGAGTTTTGTTAATATATAATTTAATCATTGTAAAAATGCATATTGGGCAGCAGGTGTTATACCATCTGTTAGACACCTGTAATCTCTGTAGCTCACTATGTGATACCTTGTTTACACAATTACACACTTCATTTATTAAACCTCAATATGCTGAACGAATATCAGTGCACAGATGTTCTTGACTTCGTGTTCTGGCGACTCAGGAGAGCTCTGCTTATCCATTTCTCATCTACACTTTCTTTCAAGACAATTAGGTGAGGACTGAGGTGAGTCCCTCTGCACACAGAAGATAAATACCAGATTTAAAAAAAAAAACAATACTTAATCAGAAACATGCTAGAATTCAACCCACAAGTGCTTCCTCTCCCAACAATAAACAATTTTTTTTTTAATTTAGCATAAGGGCACAGAAATTATGAAAAACATTCATTTGAGCAAAAATATCACAGAATAAAGCAAATTTGTATAAATTTTTTAACTGATGGGCAGCATTCAGTTTTTTTGAACAATTACAGCACAAATATTCATACATTTATAACAGTGTAAAGATGCTTCATGACAATGTACGGCTGTAAAAAGTACTATATAAATAAATAAACTTAAATATATGAAATTGTTTTTCATAAGAACCGCCATGGGCGGCACGGTGGCTTAGTGGTTAGCACGTTCGCCTCCCAGCGCTAGGGATTCCCGGTTCGAATCCCCATCTGGGTGGAGTTTCCATGTTCTCCCCGTGTCTGCGTGGGTTTCCTCCGGGTTCTCCGGTTTCCTCCCACAGTCCAAAAACATGGATCAAGCCAATTGAATTCTCAAAAAAAATTGCCCCATATAGAGTGTGTATGTGTGAGTGAGTGTGTGCCCAGCGATAGATTGGCGCCCTGTCCTGGGTCTATCTGCCCAGCGCCCGAGACGTTCTCCCCTGGATGGGCATGGGGAACCCCACCGCGACCCTAATAGAGGATAAAGCGGGAGATAACGAATGAATGAATGAAGAACCGCCATGGAAAACTCCCCCGCTACATCACATTGTTAACTCATTCACACACTGACACCTGGAGCACCCTAGAATTCACATGCCTTACAGGTCTGTTACTGCACTGGGAAATACATATGTTGATAAAACATCCAAAATCCACAAAGAATGAACTATGACCACCTTAAATGAAAAATGAAATCATGGTTCCCCTCCACAACGCTATTAATGTAGTTTCTTAATGCAGACAAATTAGCTTTTTTGACAACACCGTAAACCAACAAGTCTTTGACCCTCTCTGGTGGCGGTATTTCACATTGCATGGGCAACAAACATTTGATAAGAGGATTCAAACATCCAGAGTAATTAATCTAATCAAAGTAATTAATCCAGCTATAGAGTTAATATAATTGTTCTGTAAAAACTTAGCGCATATAAAAGAAAAATATATTCAATGAACACACATACGAATGAAAAAAGGTAAACTGCAAAAGGTGTTAAAATCCTTCTGTAAATCCCATTAAAAGATTCTCATTACTGTATCACATACTCAGACGACATGCATCTTAACCTGCAAAAAGAACAGTGCAATGCTCACAATGCTGGGCTATCAATCTGAAGTTTGGGGGTTCAAATCCCAGCTCCACTAAAGTTACCAATGTGGGTCCTTAAGCAAGGCCCTTAACCCTCATTGCTCCAGGGATGTTGTGATTAACCCTGTGCTCACCTTGTAAGACGCTTTGAATAAAAGCATCTCCTAAATAACCAAACGTAATGTAAATGTAATGTAAACCTGCCTGCATTGTTTAAATTCCAGTAGTGCTTGCGACCATATCAACTCTGATGGGTGTGTATTGCTTGGGTTTAAATTTTTGGTGGAATGCTATTTTGACAATTGAAAACACAGGTGAAAATAACCTAGGCAGATGTAAACAGTCAAGACATTCACTGTCAAACCAAAAGCAGTGTTTCCCGGAGCCCAACACATGATTTCCAACAAATTATTTGAACAGAGCCTGTGTGTTAAAGCAGGAACACACTAAACAACACAGGAGAAAAACAACTTTAGCTATAACATGAAAAAGCCTAAATTGTATTTTATAATGTTTATGTAAATCAGATGTGGCTGTGGGTTTGTACCTGCTGTTCTTCAGGAAAAGATCTTTTTAAGTTTTGAGAAAAAACCTTCCTCGTTCTTTACTTCCGCCTCCTTTTCATTTCGTTGATCATCTACAGGAATATTTTCTTTCTTCTGAGAGCTTACTGAAAACAACAAAAAAGGATTTTTTCAGTGTGGTGTTAGTATGTTCTCCGTGCATGTAGTCTGAGTGGGGTTTCGCTCATCGGTCATAAACATGCACGAAGTTAAGATACAGATAACTTGATTACCCCATTGAACAAACAGGTACGTGTATGTATTTTCCCTGCAATTAACATGCAACATGTCCAGCGTGGATCAGAACCAGCCTTTACAGGAAACGTAGCCTCTACTGGTCCATCACTACGCTTTACATTGGGTATATAAAAATCTTCCTTATTACACAGCAAAATTAGCTATTAAGCTGTATTCTTATGATTGCTTTAGGATTTGTTTAGCTCTAAAACATGATTTTGTTTTCAGTAAATCTTGTGTTTTTTCAGTAGGAACCACAGACAATTTTCCATGTTAACAGTTCACAAATCAACAATGTCCAACCATCAGCAACCTGTTGACAGCATCCTGTGTGCAGTGAAGAAAAATCTACAATATGAAGCAATTAGGTGAATGTGTCAGAGTGCACAGTGGGTGACAATATTTAAAATCTTTAAAAGCTTTGTTGTCTATAAACCTGTCTGATACAATAATTATACAATATTAATAACAATACAATATTATGATATAATTCAGAAGTGATTAAATGCATTTTGTACCTGGTGTAGTTCTTGTAACTCCATTAACCGTTCCTTCCACTTCGGTCTCATCCTCAGCATAACTCAGCATTAGTTCCCTCTGTCTATGACTCAGCTTCCTATCATTTTAAGAAATCAGCAACATTTAATACAGATAAATACACATGCCAATATCACAGTAACCTTCCGGTGTGTGCTTCCTACCGTGGTACATTAATTTTAATATTAATGTAATGATCTCCATAACCATTGCTGTTCACACGGGCAATACCTTTACCCCCCAGGCATATCTTCTGGTCTGTCTGAATGCCAGGGGGAATCTAAAGATTAAACAAGTAGTTAATACTTCTTAAAATTCTTTTTTTGCAAAAATCTCATGCTTCTTTAAACATATTTGTATTAACCATGTTTCCAAATGAGCATCAAACATATCTGTAATTTTGTCATTTTTCCTGACAAAACATGTCATTTAAGCAGGTTTGTATAAAACTGTATGTGTATTTACTAGGGGTGTCTTCAACTAAGGATTTTCATAGTCGAATCTGATTCGTCAGATTTTCCCTATAGTCGATTGATAGTCGAATCAGTTAAAATTGGTACCATTTTGACCACATGGGGGCGCTATAAGCGTGGTTTTTAAAAAAGTTTTTTTTTTAATATATTTTACTAGTTTTTCTAGAGCACCGTAAATGGGATCCCCGTTCTGGACTTTTTTCCACTTCAAAGGAAAAACCTAAAACACTCAGATCAATGAGTTTTTTTTATTTGACAAAAGGCTATATATATAACGAAAACAAAGACATTTCATGTAAAAACTAATGCTTAGCAGCAGCCATGGGCACCCCCATGTGGTCAAAATGGTACATTCGACTATGAGGTTCATAGTCGACTACGGTTCTCCGAATCGAATCGTCGAATCAGCGAATATTGCAGCTCACCCCTAGTATTTACATTTAAAAACATTCTCTTTAAGCATTTATATTCATTTATGCTCATACACCAAGCAAAAAAATGTGAAAACTGTTGTTTAAATGAAATATGTGAACTTTATCAAAGGACTTGGGAACAGGAAATCACTATTGATCTTACCAAAATATCAACAGTTCCGTATAGACCCTGAGCTCGAGCCATTCCACCTAAAATCGCTTGAGCTATAGAGATCTTCATATCCGAGTGAATATCTGCTCCATCCCGTCGAAATACGGAACTCTTTTCTACCTAAACACACAAATGCAAAGAATAATATTACCAGTCATGTTCTTCCCCATACATCATACAATTTATTCCCAGTTCATTACAAACTGACTGCCATTTAACAAAATTCATCAGGTAAAAGATAAACTTACTCTAAATGTGATGTAGATCTGTTTTTTTCCCAGTGGCATTCGTACTGTCTGTCCATTGTCCACCCCTACACACACACACACACACACACACACACACACACACACACACTAAGAATATACCTGCAACAAAAACCAGCACTAGCACAGTGACCGGTAAGTATAAAAGGCTATATGGATTAATATTGTTATCTATACATACCTCCAGCATCTACCATAAATCATAAATAAAATTGTAACTAACTGACAGATTTTGTGTAGTGTGCCTCATGGCATTTCTGACTGACTTGGTAACAGTATTTATTAGGGGTGAGCTGCAATATTCGCTGATTCGACGATTCGATTCGGAGAACCGTAGTCGACTATGAACCTCATAGTCGAATGTACCATTTTGACCACATGGGGGTGCCCATGGCTGCTGCTAAGCATTAGTTTTTACATGAAATGTCTTTGTTTTCGTTATATATATAGCCTTTTGTCAAATAAAAAAAACTCATTGATCTGAGTGTTTTAGGTTTTTCCTTTGAAGTGGAAAAAAGTCCAGAACGGGGATCCCATTTACGGTGCTCTAGAAAAACTAGTAAAATATATTAAAAAAAAAACTTTTTTAAAAACCACGCTTATAGCGCCCCCATGTGGTCAAAATGGTACCAATTTTAACTGATTCGACTATCAGTCGACTATAGGGAAAATCTGACGAATCAGATTCGACTATGAAAATCCTTAGTTGAAGACACCCCTAGTATTTATACAGACCTGCAGGTACAGGAACCACTAGGCTCTTCTTCTGCATGGTTTGACCAGTTCCTCTGCACATGACACAAGGTGTAATTGTAATAAAGCCACGCCCACCACAGCGGCGACAGGAGGAGCGCATCATAAATGGCCCTGTATTGATTGCTTCCTTTACACAGAAAGGGGAGTGTGAAAAGACACACACACACACACATTAAGCTGATATGCCAAGCTAAAGTATAATAGTGAATATCCATAGAAGTCATTGACACAGTGTCCTCACCATGCCTGTGCCATTACAGTAGTGGCAGTGTGTAACTTTGCTCCCCGGCTCATACCCCTTCCCTTCACAGCGAGGGCAATCATCCTCTATATTGACTCGAAGTTCCTTATTCACTCCTTTAGCTGCCTGAGTAAAGGTCAGCTCCATCACAAACTGTTAAAACAAAAAAAAGTTGAAATATAGACACGAAAGTATTATTATTACTCAACTGAATATTACTGTGCTCTTGGTTATGTGATACAGAGATTTCTTTTCTGTGACTAACCTCCAGCGGCTGTTCAAAAATTGAACTGAAGTCGCCGAATCCCTGCGCCCCTGCAAATTCACCAAAAATCTTCCTAAATAGCTCTTCTGGGTCCACTGTAGCTCTGTGCCTCCAGTACTGCTTCTCTGCCCCAAAGGTACTTGCACTTGGCCCTGCAGAGCCATAGGTATCATACTGCTTCCTCTTTACCTCATCACTTAAAACCTGAAAACACACAGATACACATGTAAATATTTAAAATTTTAGGATTTATTTGAAAATAAACCGACTAGCATGATAGTAATAAAATATATTTATACAAAATACATTGAATGCTTTGCAGTAACAGCATTTAGTATGCAGTCTTTTAATAATAAGTTAAAATCTGATAATTGACTGGGCTATGTGAATGAGACCAGATTTGTCTACATATTGAATTATCATGATACTGAAACAGTTTGGCTGAAAGTTGCAAAGAAGGAAATAAATTAAATTCATGTGCCCGGCAGAAAAGCAGGGAAACAGTTTATAACACAGCAAAGTATATGTGTGAAAAGAAGATGCTTGAGTTATTGTTATTATTCATTCATTCATTATCTCCCGTGTTTATCCTCTATTAGGGTCGCGGTGGGTTCCCCATGCCCATCCAGGGGAGAACGTTTCGGGCGCTGGGCAGATACACCCAGGACAGGGCGCCAATCCATCGCTGGGCACACACTCACTCACACAGACACACTCTATATGTGGCAATTTTTCGAGAATTCAATTCACTTTATCCTGGACTGTGGAAGGAAACCGGAGAACCCGGAGGACACCCACGCAGACACAGGGAGAACATGGAAACTCCACCAAGATGGGGATTCGAACCGGGAATCCCTAGCGCTGAGAGGCGAACGTGCTAACCACTAAGCCACCGTGCCGCGATTGTTGTTATTATTATTATTATTATTATTATTATTATTAATAAAGCATCTGCACCTCATAAGCTTCTGCTAGCTTAGCAAACTTCTCTTTAGCCTGTGGATCATCAGGGTTTGTATCAGGATGATATTTCTTCGCCATCTGAAACAAAACCCATAAAACTCAAATCACTTTAAACAAAATGCAGTACAGTTACAAATGATAACGTTTTATACCGTGATTATGCATCTGTTGTAAAAGAAATCCTTCTAACCTGGTAATATGCTTTCTTAATCTCTTTCTGAGTGGCAGTACGAGGAATCCCCAACACGGTGTAGAAATCCTGCTGACTAAAACACACAGGACTGCTGTGGAACCATCGAGTACTGAATCCCCACTCATCTCTGTCAGAACCTGCAAAACACATTCAGCTGTATTTCATTTGTAACACTCTGAAAAACTTCAAATATAAATTACATCTACATTATGCAGCAAGCTGACAAACACTACAACAAAATATATAAACTTGCAATATTTTGCATCATTTGATGGCTACCTAACATTTCACTTTTTTGCATCAGCCATACTGTACACTAGGGATGGTGAAAAAAAATTATTCCTCAAAGGATAAAGATATGTAGTCCTGGCAATTCTGAATCGATTCAAAATGCCCGAAAAATGCATTTAAGTTTTATTTTTTGCCGCCCCCTCTGCATATCGTATTACGTATCCACTTGGCCACCGTACAGCAAGCTTGTTTGCCAGCTCCCATTGTCTGAATGGAGTCGCTAGCATGGAGCAGAAAGCATGGAGCAGGGGAGAGCGTGATTTGACCCACCCCGTCATTGTTAAAAGCCAGTGTTTGGGCACACTTTGGTTTCTACAATGTCCCAGGGATGAGAGAGCTTGAAAATTTCACAAAGATTGTAAAATGAAATTGAGGTACTTTGGAAACACCACAAATGCGCGAGCCCATTTTGCCAGACATCACACCGAGTTAAAAGAAGTTGAAAATATATGCAATATTTAAGGTTAAGATTTGAAAACATACCGAATGTTGGTGTAATATAGTTAAAACGACTGAAGTATGCATTTTATTTTTAAGGTTACGTTTTAAAGATTTGCAAAATATATGCATTCTGACTGTAAAGTCTGTATTTTAGTTTCGATTGAAGGCACTTTGGCAAACTTTTGGATTAATATATTTTGAAATATTTGTTCTCTGATAGATGTTTTTTATGTAAAAAAAAGCCAGGCAGCAAAACCAACCTGATTTAATTTAGCGCAATCCTATTTTTGTATAAAAATAAAATGATGCAAAAAGATTTATTACAGCAAGGAACCTGAAAGTATTGTGTTATGTAAATGTTATTGAAAGTATTGTGTTAACTAAATGTTACATTAAGTTTACATTGTCGTTTCATCTTGTCAATCACATCATTTAAACAAAATTTAAAGACCATTTGAACGGAAATATCGATTCTGAATCGAAAACCGATTCAGAACCGAATCGTGACCTCAAAAATCGGAATCGAATCGCCAGACACTGAGATTCGCACACCTACTGTACACATCCAAATTGCCCAAAAATAACGCTCACTTTGATGCTTTTATCCTTTAATGTCAAATTTCAAAGCTACTCCCTTTATGTACTTTGCACTTTATAGTGACTGATTATAACTTTAGACTGATTTTAAAGAAGTGACAGACTGCATAACGATTCTCCCCTAAGGAAAGTGCGCTTAAAAAACGATTCTCCCCTAAGGAAAGTGCACTTAGTAAGCAGCTAAAACCCCCATCATATATAGTGAATAGTGAACTAGTGTAGTCCAATCTGATTAATTTAAGACTCGTCCCATCCGCATCCCCTTACCTGCTCTCCGCCGCAATGTGACATTGTTTCTATCCCTCCTGCGGTTTGTATTAAAAACTGACACGTAATGCCGACACCACGAGATTCTTAAACCACAATCACTGTTAACTGAACACGGCACAAACGGTAAATAAGCACTCCTATAGCGGCGTGACGATTTAAAAATGCAAAGTGCTGAAAAGCGCACTGTGGGAGCCGCCATATTTATCCCAATCGCGCATGTGCAATGTACGAGGAACATACTCTATACTTTGTTTCATTTGCCATTAGATGGCGCCAGATACATTCATTCATTATCTCCCGCTTTATCCTCTACTAGGGTCGTGGTGGGGTTCCCCATGCCCATCCAGGGGAGAACATCTCAGGCGCTGGGCAGATAGACCCAGGACAGGGCGCCAATCCATCGCTGGGCACACACTCACTCACACAAACACACTCTATATGGGGCAATTTGGAGAATTCAATTGACTTGATCCATGTTTTTGGACTGTGGGAGGAAACCGGAGAACCCGGAGGAAACCCACGCAGACACGGGGAGAACATGGAAACTCCACCCAGATGGGGATTCGAACCGGGAATCCCTAGCGCTGAGAGGCGAACGTGCTAACCACTAAGCCACACGCATTCTAATATTGCATTCTAAGTTATTAATTATAAGGGGGTGGCACGGTGGCTTAGTGGTTAGCACGTTCGCCTCTCAGCGCTAGGGATTCCCGGTTCGAATCCCCATCTGGGTGGAGTTTCCATGTTCTCCCCGTGTCCGCGTGGGATTCCTCCGGGTTCTCAAGTCAATTGAATTCTCCAAATTACCCCATATAGAGTGTGTGAATGTAGATTGGCGCCCTGTCCTGCCCAGCGCCCGAAGCATTTTCCCCTGGATGGGCATGGGGAACCCCCCCGTGACCCTATAGAGGATAAAGTGGAAGATAATGGATGGATGGATGGATGGATATGTAAATGCAATTTTGATAAATTAAGATAAACTTATTAAAAAGTGTAATTATTAGGTAATTTTATTAATTACTTTAAATTTGGGAGGTACGGTGGCTTAGTGGTTAGCACGTTCGCCTCTCAGCACTAGGGATTCCCGGTTCGAATCCCCATCTGGGTGGAGTTTCCATGTTCTTCCCATGTCTGCGTGGGTTTCCTCCGGGTTCTCTGGTTTCCTCCCACAGTCCAAAAACATGGATCAAGTCAATTAAATTCTCAAAAAATTGCCCCATATAGAGTGTGTATGTGTGTGCCCAGCGATGGATTGGCGCCCTGTCCTGGGTCTATCTGCCCAGTGCCCGAGACGTTCTCCCCTGGATGGGCATGGGGAACCCCACCACGACCCTAATAGAAGATAAAGCGGGAGATAATGGATAGATAATGGATGGATGGACTTTAAATTTGCATATATATATATATATATATATATATATATATATATATATATATATATATATATATATAAAAGTAATTAACAGAAGGATAATTCAGGCAAATTACCTAACCTATCTAGAATGTGACTAAAGCGTATGGAATAACTGACAGCTTTATACTTTTGTATTTTTCTACATTAGGAATGCAGAATTTCTTTTTCACCTTTTCCTGCTGTGAAGATCATATTCCTCACTGCACAGCATATTCGAACTTACCACATACACTCTCACTCCAGAAACCACAAACCAGGTCATCATGCTCTCGCCCACACTCATTAAAGAGTCAGGAACAAGGTCTCAGCACTGCCCACAGAGCCGCCCGAAAACAGGACCAGTCATTACACTCTTCCTGCTGCTGCTGGTCAGGAGAAACTTGGAGCAACTGATTGGGAAACGAATCAGGGAAAGTCCTGAGTCTGATTTTAGCAAAAAAGTGGTGTGGAAAATCCCGAGCAAAGTCCATAGACTTCTGTCTAAACTATAGTTACACTCCATCCTTCTGAATCCACAAATCTCAGCAAGAACCACTGCATGACAATCAGACTGCCAAAAGGTCCAATGATAATAATCAAGCATTAGTAAGCACATTACGGGTTCTGAATGTACAGCCAATCTCATTATGACTGTGTTTATTATATAATCATACAAAAACATCACATGTAAAGGAGTTGCAGAAAAGCTGGTCTGCCGGGTTCACTGTTTCTAACAGTCTAATATGAAAAAAAAAAAAATAATAATAAGAGAAATGAAGCTAAAGCCAGAGCTGCATTACCACTACCTACTTTGCCTTTGGGCAATAATATGTAATATTTGAGTTTTTAATTTAACATAAAATTAACTTAATATATGTGTACCTTGCCCAGCGATGGATTGGCGCCCTGTCCTGGGTGTATCTGCCCAGCGCCCGAAACGTTCTCCCCTGGATGGGCATGGGAAACCCCACCGCGACCCTAATATAGGATAAAGCGGAAGATAATGAATGAATGAATATCTGTACCTACCTACCTATCTATCTATCTATCTATCTATCTATCTATCTATCTATCTATCTATCTATCGAGAGTGAGAATGAAAGAGAGAGAGATATAGCTTATTTTATTATATTATAGAGTTTTTGCTTTTATATATTACAATAATACTGTACAATACATTACAATTTTTAAAACATTTTTAAACTTGGCTTTAAACTATGTTTACAATCTTTTTCCACCAAAGCTGTTAATGTTTGTTCATGAGCATTACTATTATCCTCATTGCTCCAGCTCCAGGTTAATGTAATTGTGCTCTGACCCTAACTATCACGTTGAAATACTTTTAGGTCATTTTGGGTAAAAGTGTTTACAAAAAGACCTGATGCAATGTATTGTAATTTTGCTTTGCTTTACAAATGTAAATATCAAATCACCATTTCCAAAAATGTCTTAATTTTCACATTAAAATTCTGACGAACACTGAATGCACTACACTACATAAATATGCAGTATTTTAACAAAAAGTTAACAGACGTTTATTTGAATACAGTTTACTTACAATCTATACAAGGTGGTCACAAAATCATATAGTTGTTGCTGAGCTTTTTCACTATGACTGGTTAAATGTAAAGTCATGAGCTATTAGTGAGAGATGAAAAACAATAACAGTAGAATTACCACACACATTGTGACATCTATTGTGAGAGGTAAACTGATAGAACAAAAATTCTTCAGCTGCTTAGCTTAAAATATTTGTGGATGATTATAGGGTGGATGCAGTAAAACATGCTAAATATGTACACATTTTAAGATAAATGTGAAAAAGAATGTTATCATGAGTGAGAAGTTCAGACATTTAGTTTTAAATAAAACAAGTTTTGACAGCTTACATTATGTATAATGGATTTAGTATTTAGTATTTATTTAGTATTACTATTTTAAAATTATAGGTATTAAATATAGGTCTTCCATATTTAATTAAATTATTTCTCGTTCCTATTTGAATATTTTCTACATTAAATAACTAATAATTGAACGAGATGACAATATCATGTTACTGTAGTAATGTGCAATTTGCAATGTTTGAAAATGCAATGTTAACTCATTGAACTTTGACAAACTAGTCCTCCTGGGAGAGTGGTGACAGAAGCAATGTTGTTTAAATTTTAGTCTTATCATTGTCACATTAGCTTGCTTTTTGAAGGCCATAGAGTTCTTTAAAGCTGCTGAGAAGGCTCTATTTATAAATTCAATACAAAATATAGTATATTTGTAAGAGTAAGATACCAGAACAGGACTTTCACTGTACAGTTTTAGAAGCTGTTTACACACTGTGTTACACAACTGATGGAAGTTTATAGCATGATGTAAGTTTTCTTCACAGTTCTGATTGCACAACAGCAATAATATTAATCTCATTAATCCTTTTGTTTAACAAACGGCAATCCATAAATACATGCAGTATGCTACACTTGTTAAGTTAATAAAATATGCTCTGCAACATTTACAGTGGTGTACTGTGGTGTAAGGGCATGATCAGGCTTTGTTTTTTATGGGAGGTGGAGCCAGAAATTCAGGTCATGTAAAGTAACTCCCATGCTGGCTGCCTGTAATTAATTGTCTCTTCCTTCTGTTTTGCAGCAAGTGGTGAATATAATAGAAGTGTGAGCTGCTAAGTGAGGCGGAGATATAAAAAAACTTTATCTGTCTGTTAGACAAGAGCTTTAAAGAGTGGTCATTTGTTTCATTGTGTATATTAAAGCCAGCATGAGTTAAATTCCTGACAGGCCTTAGTCTTTACTTATTAGAATCTGTCAAAATGATAAAATAAAACAATCAGAGGGAATATTTATGCTGATATATGAATAAACAGTTGAAGAACAAAAGTAATAGATGTTTTGATTGATGTTTGGATTTAAGTTATTAAATAACTGAAGAAATTGCTGTAAAAGGTAAAGTAGTTTTGTAAGTATAACAACATTACAATAGAAGCATGTGTATGAAGGTAAGAGTAGCAAGAGATTTGATTACTAACAATATCACATCTCAAAAAGGATTTTGGATATAAAGTAATGACAAGCTAAATGTATGATTTCCTACATTTTAACAATTTATGAAGTAGGTTTAAGGATAACAATATCATCATAAATCTTCAATTCAATATTGCTAAAGCTCAATCCACCATAAAGCAAAACAATGATTTTTAAGCTTACAAAATACCAAGGTTAATGCCTGATGGACTGATGCAATGCTTGTTAAGTTTGGTTCTAACCCAAATCAGAGTATGATTAAAATAAGTTCTTAAACAATTCTATCAAGTAACACTGTTTTTTGTGTATGTGTGTTTCTTTATATAAATATCTGGGTTCCATTATCTCAAATTTGCTCAGAGTTTCTATTCTCTGATTGGCTCTGATCGGTGCCACATGCAGGTTGAGAGGTTGGGGTGAGCAAGGGTCAGGAGGATGTTGCTAATTTCACAGAATTGACCCTCATTCTACATTTGATCACCCATCACACACCACACATGGAGAATCTGGCTTACATGTGGATTTGATCTAAGCTTATTTTACCATACCCTGTAATATATAGCTTAATTATACTTAAGCATTGGCATGTCTGTGTGTGTGTGTGTGATTGTGTGCCCTCTGTTAGTTCAGGTGTTGATGATTTACTTAGAAAAGCTGAAAAAAAAAGGTTTTATGGAATGTCCACTTGTGGACTACCTGTGTGAGCTATTGTACAAATGTACAAAAGTATTTCGACCAACATAGATTTAATATTTGTCTAGATTCTGTTGTTTGATGTGAACCTAAATCTGGTTCCTGGCCTGGATGTGCATGATTGAATTGTTGCTACTGTTCATTTGGCTGATTAACAATGTGATAGTTATTTTGGACTGAGTAATTTTTTTTTGCACCATTACACACAGCTGTTGTGGAAATTGTGTGAAAGTATCGATTCACTTCTGCAGAGCCGATTACTTGACATCGGATTTATTATCACCAGAGCAGGGTTTTTCCACTGTGAGGTTAGACTTGGGTCTAATCATCACTTTTAATCTGAGTGAATGCCTGGAGCAGCACCAGGTGCATGTTGGGTCAAGTCCTGGTACAGTTTGATGAGCCAATTGAGTTGGCACACAAATTTGGAGTAGTTTTATGCAACAATCCTCCAATTGCTAAATTTGATTTAGGAACATTGGCCGAGCACAGACCTCCTGGGGACAAGCTGATCTGATTTCCAGACACATTAACAACAATTCTGTACTTCTCATGAAGTTCTTTCTTTTTCAGAACAAAGTTAAACCTTCCAAGAAAAAGAATATAGTTCCTCATAAATTTAAAATGCACAGCATTCTGGATTATGTGCTATGGCCTTTTGTAGGTCTGTTATTTTTGCTGGATGAAAAGATGTAATTATGTTGAGACTTGGTGGCGCAGGGGTCAGAGCTGGGCCATAATTACACCATGGGTAAAATTAGCTGCGCTTTGTGTCTCCTGCTTCGTCTCAGTTTAAGGTGACATGGGGTAAATCATCCCGTGTGAACCTGTGTGTGTACTGCTGTACCACTCTGCTTCATTAATCTTTTTAATGCTAATACAATAAAAAAAAAAGTAATAATATTTCTAAAAGATATATAGGTAGATGATTAAACCAAAATCCAAACATGCTTTTTTAAAAATCTAATGTTAACCCAGACATTCACTTTACATTGTCTCAAGCCTTTCACTTTTGCAGAAGCTTTGACAGTAAGAAAGTTTTGCACTCGTATCCCCATACTTTGAATTATTCATTCATTCATTATCTCCCGCTTTATCCTCTATTAGGGTCACGGTGGGGTTCCCCATGCCCATCCAGGGGAGAACGTCTCGGGCGCTGGGCAGATAGACCCAGGACAGGGCGCCAATCCATCGCTCGGCACACACTCACTCACACAAACACACTCTACTGTATATGGGGCAATTTTTGAGAATTCAATTGACTTGATCCATGTTTTTGGACAGTGGGAGGAAACCGGAGAACCCGGAGGAAACCCACGCAGACACAGGGAGAACATGGAAACTCCACCCAGATGGGGATTCGAACCGGGAATCCCTAGCGCTGAGAGGCGAACGTGCTAACCACTAAGCCACCGTGTTGCCCTACTTTGAATTATTGTTATTTAAATTAATTTAATTTATCAATTGGAATCATAGAAATACCTTTAATACGTTCATATTATATATTGCTAAATTAAACTTTCATGGCCCAAAATACTGTTATAAACCACTGGGGATTCTGAGACATTAATCTAAGAACCACAGGTTTAGTAATCAGTCCTATTAATGTATTTTTGGATAAAGTTGTCTTAGATAAACAAAATGCATTTCAATAGAATTGTTTGAGTAAGAACTAAATCACTTAAATGCTGCTTACAGTTGGATTTGCAGGTTAAATACATATATGTAATTAAGAAGCAGTCATTCAAAGTACTGATAAATAGTATAATAATAAACAGTAAGATCTCAATCTTTGCTTTCTGCTCCTGGATCTTTTACACATTCCATTAAATCTTATGAGCTCAGTGAGATCATACCCAAAATCAAGAGCTACATCTGATACTGTAATACCTGTTTGCTCAGGGTTCCATCTGTGGCATTGCTGCTGTGTAAATATTGTGTGATGTTATGCAGAACTCAAGTGGTATGGGAGCTGTGACATGCATACAGCTGAAACATCTAAATTAAAGATTTACTAAATCAAACTAATCTATTAAACTATAATATATGAAAATAAACCTATTGGTGTTTACATATATACATAAAACTATAGCTGGTGGACATTATAATCCATGGATTAGTAAATATATATGTACACACACTATGTCCTTGCTGCAAACTATTAAACATGGCAACACATAAGCATACTGGCTAGTACTTTTTGTCAAAAAAAGCCTTGGGTTTTATTTCTAGATTGACAGACAAGGTCCTTTCTGTGTTCTCCACTTTCCTGCACGTCATTTTTCAGTAGCTTGTTTTCTTTTTCCAGTCCAGAAGCATGCAAATGTGTGACTTCACAATAGAAAATTGCTTGTAGGTGTGAATGTAGATGTGTATCCACCTTGCAGTGTGAGTGCTTGAATAGTTTGAATATGTTTATCTTAATATGAGAATTCAGAGTGTTTGGTTTGTAACAACTGGCCTTCAGACAGCTGATTAAGAGAATGTTCTAGATGAAAGTGTGTAAAGCAAGTGCAGATATGTGTTAGTGCCAGTGGGTGAATTTCTTGTGTTTGTCTTAGTGTGCATTTATGAGTGATATGAGTATAGGTCTAAAAAACAGCAGTTGTTTTCCCATGTTTTATAGTTTTGTACAATCTATCCAATATTTGTAATATCTTATTAATAGCATGGGCGGCACGGTGGCTTAGTGGTTAGCACGTTCGCCTCTCAGCGCTAGGGATTCCTGGTTCGAATACCCATCTGGGTGGAGTTTCCATGTTCTCCCCGTGTCTGCGTGGGCTTCCTCCGGGTTCTCCGGTTTCCTCCCATAGTCCAAAAACATGGATCAAGTCAATTGAATTCTCAAAAATTGCCCCATATAGAGTGTGTCTGTGTGAGTGAGTGTGTGCCCAGCGATGGATTGGCGTCCTGTCCCGGGTCTATCTGCCCAGCGCCCGAGACGTTCTCCCCTGGATGGGCATGGGGAACCCCACCGTGAACCTAATAGAGGATAAAGCGGGAAATAATGAATGAATGAATTAATAGCATTCATCAATATAATACACAGCCTTATCTCATAAATGTAAATTCATTCATTAATTCATTATCTCCCGCTTTATCCTCTATTAGGGTCGTGGTGGGGTTCCCCATGCCCATCCAGGGGAGAACGTCTCGGGCGCTGGGCAGATACATCCAGGACAGGGCGCCAATCCATCGCTGGGTACACACTCACACACTCAAACACAGTCTATATGGGGCAATTTAGAGAACTCAATTAACTTGATTCATGTTTTTGGATTGTGGGAGGAAACCGGAGAACTCGGAGGAAACCCACGGGGACACGGGGAGAACATGGAAACTCCACCCAGATAGGGATTCGAACCGGGAATCCCTAGCGCTGAGAGGCGAACGTGCTAACCACTAAGCCACCGTGCCGCCATAAATCTAAATATTGTAATTAAATAAATGACACACTGAAAAACAGAGTTGCTTCTGCATATTTGCCAGAATTACAACTCTCCCAAATTTCCTCCTCCTTCACTGTAATAAAACCAGAGTTAAAGGTTTGAACTTTGGTACCTTTGGTTCCATAGCTCTCAAGAGAATAAAATCATGACCAAATGTTCTAATCACAAGTCCTGACATAACTTCATCATTGCAGTGTTGATGGTAACGAAGCTGTGATTAAACGTTAGCTGATTCATATGATATAAAAATGTAAAGCACATGTGCAGCTCTTTATTTAATAAATCAGAGCTGGAGCGTTGGGTTTCAGTCGGGCGTAGCGTGATCTTGGAAGCGTCTCAGCATTTAAACCCCACTCACATTCCCCCCTGATTAACACATCTGGATCCACTCTGCAGTATGGGCGGTTCCAGCTCTCACTCACCACGTAAGCCATTTTATCTTTTAAATATTCATTCACGCAGTGAGGACATAAAGATTATATTTATATTAGTGGCGCATGTTTAAGTGTACTGTTGCACTCATCGAAGGTTTGCATAGAGTTGAGATCTGATCAGTTCAGCCAGATGTGGGGAAACAGGAAGTAGAGTCAAATGTGCATAATTACATGAGGACAGGATCCTCTGAAAAGTACCAAACATTACATGACTCACTATCTACATCCAAATCACAGCAAATGACTGGCGCTTTCTGTGAGCCATAATTCATCCATGCAGATAATTATATACAGATGTTTAACTCCAGCACAAGGATATTAAGATTGAGAAAAAAAGCATACATCATAAAACAATGCATGACAATATATGACTTCTTTTTGGGACATTATGTAAAATATCAATGAATTAATTGTCTAAGCTGCTTGCTAGAAGAAGGGTCACAGAGTGTACTAGAGCATACTCCAGTTTTCAAAGGATGGAAGGCAGAGAAATCACTCTGGGGAGATACCCAGTCCATCACGATGTAGTCATTTCCATATACATTTTACAACAAAGGGCACTTTACATATTTTTATGTTTTTAGACTGTGAAGGAAACTGTAGTTTCCAGATTAAAGCCACTTATAGAATTCTTTCATGTCTGCCCTGCCTAGAAATCAAATGTACAACTTGTTATAAAGCTAGATGGCTAACCACTTTGCTTCTTGCTGAAAGGTGAAATATAACAACAGAACCCAACTGCTTCTTTTTATAAATGCATGAAAATCCCAGAAGGTTAACGATCATTTCATCTATTCTTATGGTTCCATTAAACATTTCCCAAAGTGTTAATTTAATAATGTAAACTGTAATGTTAATACATTTTTGTTTAAAATGGTAGAAAACAGTTAACATGTGTACTTTTGTGGAAAATGCTCATCCAAGCCCTGTTTCTCATCAGGAAAATGTAATTAGCCACATGCATTTTGGCTTCATCCCGTGAGGAATACTTTAGAGTGTGTGAGTGAGTGAGAAAAAAGGAAAGTGTGAGAGAGAGAGAGAGAGAGAGAGAGAGAGAGAGAGAGACAGACAGAGAGAGAGAGAGAGACAGAGAGACAGAGAAAATAACTCATTTAAGTCACAAGTATAATAAATAATGATGACATGATTTTGCTCTGAATGAGGGGAACAAGACACTGTTTATAAACTAAAATACATATATTCATTGTTTGTTAATCATCATAAGCAGCCAAACAGTGTATATAACAGGTTGGTTAAATACTCTTGTGATGGTAGTAACCGTATACCAATATTGATACTGGAACCAAGATGCAAAGTATCCTAAATTACATGTGGATAACTTTGTAAGTTATGTTATGTCCAGATATTTCAAAATTAATCCAGCAGCAGATATTATATATATATAGGGCGGCATGGTGGCTTAGTGGTTAGCACGTTCGCCTCTCAGCGCTAGGGATTCCCGGTTCGAATCCCCATCTGGGTGGAGTTTCCATGTTCTCCCCGTGTCTGCGTGGATTTTCTCCGGTTTCCTCCCACAGTCCAAAAACATGGATCAAGTCAATTGAGTTCTCAAAATTGCCCCATATAGAGTGTGTGTGTGAGTGAGTGTGTGCCCAGCGATGGATTGGCGCCCTGTCCTGGGTCTATCTGCCCAGCGTCCGAGATGTTCTCCCCTGGATCGGCATGGGGAACCCCACCGCGACCCTAATAGAGGATAAAGCGGGAGATAATGAATACGAATATATATATATATATATATATATATATATATATATATATATATATATATATATATATATATATACACAGCCCATTATAACTCAATGGCAGTAGGTTGAGAAGCCCTTTAATCTGTTGCAACTACTAAGCACTTTTAAATAAAAAAAAAAAAAAAACAGTTTTACCTTAAGTGTTACTTTGTGTGATCACAGGGTTACGATCTATGAGGTGTATTTAGGTAAAAACCTTACCTGATTCTGATTAATGCCTATTTATAATATATTTTGGACTTTAAAAGATGTTTTCTTTCAGCATGTGGTTTAAAATTTAAGTTTTTGGAAGAATGTGAGGAGACAGGGGCTACACCCAGCACTTACTCACTGTTAAAACATGCACATTCAACCAGCCTACTTACATATTTCTCTAAAACACATTTTATTTAATATTAAAGTCCAGAACTACATATCCAAATGCAATAAAAACTAAAATCTATAATTTGTAAATTTACCTGAACCTTTATTTCACAGATAAAGGGACAAAGTAAAACTGTTCAGTGTTTTAAATGACAAATACATGCTCTTTTGTTAAATATAAATACATCTATTAAATTGCTAAGTTTAATCCACTAAAAAGTTGTACCAAAGACAAAATAAAGATGAAAAGGTTATAGAAGGGTTGGTGAGCTGGTGTAAACAATCTGGAGCTAAACACACTCAAAACTGACAGCTGACAGTGGACCCCTCACCACTGCTGCATAATCAACAGCCCTGTGACGACTGTGGAGACTTTCAAGTTCCTGTCAAGTGCACTTCTATTACTATCTGGTTCGGAGCAGCAACAGACAGAAACAGATTACAGAGAACAATCATAACTGCTGAAAGAGCCATTAGTGCTGCTCTGCCCACCCTGCAGGACTTGTACACTTCTAGAACCAGGAAATGATCAGAGAAAATCATCACAGACTCATCCCACCCTGGACACAATTTTTTTTCAGTTCCTTCCCTCTGGCAGACGATACAGATCAGTGTACACAAAAACTACCACACATACAAACAGTTTCTTTCCTCATGTTATTACACTCAGTACGACAGTGGAAAGGAAAAACTTTCAGGTGTTTTTGGAAAAAACCTTAGGCTCAGTGGGGGACTCATCCTATTTGAGTGGCTGTGCATCATCAACAGTACAGGACACCCATGTACAGATTGTGTAATGTGTAAAAACATGTAAATTGATAAATGAATTACAGGTTTCAGTTCTCATTGCATGTTTATGAAGTGTTCCAAATCAAATTCAACCCAAATATCACAAAGTATATACTACGAAAAATGAAATGAGGATTCTATCACAAAACAGCAAATTTATAGCACAGGAAATTCCATTTTTAACAGATTAAATAATAAATGATATTGCATAGGTGATATTTTACTAATACACAATTTCTGGCTGTATGGATAGCAGATTAAATTCTGCAAACTCTTGCTTGCTTCGTCTACATTCCCTGGAGCAAAGTGGTGTCCCTTCTGAGGTCGTGGGAAGATACCCTTCTGGAAAAATTTACCCAAAACTCTAAACACATAAATATAGAGTGGGTTTGTGGGTCAGTGTTCGCACTGCATGTCTCTATATCACATCTGCTACTCTTATGGTCCTTATAGCAGAGCTGATTGTCTGTCTCACACTGGCACAATTCAGTTGTGAGAGTGATGTTACCAACAATTTGCGGTGTTAACCATTGACTCAACATCCAAAACATCATTTAAGAACTGAGATAATGTGTGAAAACAATGCATTACATTATTTCAAACAATGTTTGAATAAAAATGTGGTCCTTATTATATACTGTAAGCTTAATCTTATATTAATATTAAAGCATGTAAACTCATTTTAGTCAAAGACATGCATTTATCATTTTGGTAATTTGGCAAAGGTCTTTTACTATTTCAGCATGACTTCTGCCCCAGTGCACAAAGATCCATAAAGTAGTGGAGTTAAGCCCCACAGAACATTTTGGGGTAGGACTGCAACATTCATAATAAATTTCTCATCAAACATCCATGCCTGCTCTTACAATTTTTTCTTTAAATAAACTTTTGATTTACATTATCATATGACAGAATATTCTAGAATGTAACCTTAAACGAGTGGGCACAGGCAACTTTACAATTTCTTTTAAAATACAAAATCAGATTATCAGATTATTACAAATGCCAAATCCTAAAACAATAATCAACCATTTTATTCAAACTTTTGGAATTTTGGAATCATGTCTATATGTCTAGAGTTTGACCTGCTATTCCTCAGTAAACAGACACATAAAGTAGGTTCTGCTGTTATTTCAGCTGTACAGACCTTGTGGCCTAAGTCACAGCCAATCACAGTATGATGCCATCTTCAATAACTGCATTACATTTCATCAGATCATTTAGTTTTAAACATAAAAAACTATTTCAGGTTTTTAGGATCATTAGTATAAATAATGTTATGTTTAAATGATGTGTAACAGTTGCATGTAATGTGCATGTGTTATTATTCTTATGTCCATTTACTGAGGTTTGGTCTGGTAAAAAAAAACATTTAACTAATAGGTAATATAAATTAAATGTGTAAAAATTCTGACAGCTTGTTCCAACGTGTACGAAAGTGTTCATATATGTAGTAAAATGCATTTCAGGAATGAATAATCATTATATTAATGATATTAATTATGGATTTGATGTAAATATTTGTGATTTGTGACACAAATAAAAATAAAATAAGGTTAATCAAAAGCAGAGAGTCTATAAAGTAGTTTCAGGAGCTTTAAATATTGTGTCCTAACCAAATGTGGTTTAAATCTCAAAGGCTGAGAAAAGCAATAATGATAGTATTGAGAAAGAAGATTATATGGTTGCAGTAGGGGCACTAAGGCATTCGTACAGCTTCTTCTTTACTATTTAAAAAGTGGACTCACAATATATTTGCTTTAAAATTATGTTACAGTATTTAGATACAAGTGTATATGGTATTAATGTTATGTTACCTATAATTTTAGACGGAGAGGTACGTTCTTAAAGAGACTGAGTGTGTTAAGAAAGATAAATAAAGATAAATAAAAGAAATACTGAGGAATTTCACAACAAAGTATGATCTACAAATAAATATGAAGTGGGAAAGTACATGTTTTTGTCTTTGTGTGTACTTAAAGAAAAGATTTACCACAGTGTACAAATGCTGCTATTATTAAAAAATCTTTATGAAACCTTAAACAAATAATACAGAAAAATGTAATGTTATATTAGCATGGGTAACTTATATTATCAATCTTGAAGCATCAGAGGGTAAACTGTTGTAGCTGTATGATGTAGAACTGGTTTTAAGTACTTTATATACAGGTTGTGTCAGCACTCTGTGTGAATTGTTTACTTTCATGTTAGTTTTCTTCAACTTCCCAACATATTAGAATGAGCTTTGGGTGTTGGTAACTATTGGTATTTCTTATTTTTTTTTATTTAAGAACCATTACTAAAGAGCACTGCATTCCTGTGCTGCTAGTCAGCATCATTAGCAGATACAACTGGGACCATTTGTAGAAACAGTAGAGAGGTAGAAATGTGTTTTATGGAACCCCTTCTGCTTGTAAATTTAGCAGGAATGAGAGTTTAAATGTTGACATACAACATATTGTTACAGAGGTGTGGTCAAGTTTAATGGTTCCACTTAATTCCAGTGCAGCAGCAGAAACTGTTCCTACCAGAACTGAAAAGAAAGGTATGCATCCTAAACTACCCACATTGTAATATCAGGCATTTATTTTTAATTATCAAGATTGTTTAGCAACTAAGAAACAAAATACCTACTTAAAGTTATCAAAGTAACCAGTTACAGAACAAAAGATTCTCGTTTCTGAAATAAAAAAAACGACATAATAAATAATGAAAAAAATCACTTCCATCAAAAGTTGTAGTTCTATTACCTTAACATTTGTTTAAAGTCCAGTTTTATGACCTCTAGTCCTAAAGAACATAGTAATTTTAAATCATTCCCATATATTATTGAATTTGTTCTAAAATATTAAGTAAAGCTAAAGGAATGTGGAACGGTTAATACTGTTTGATGGTAAAACAAGGCTTTTCTGAACATCTTGTTTTAAAGTTTCATATTATGAGACTTGGAAATGTTTTTGGAATGTTTGGAAGTGTTTTAAACAAATTAGTAAACCAAAATATTTATTTGTAACCTTAACTGATTCTGAATTCCACCTCATCATGTTAAAGTATTCCAGCTTGTGTCTTGATTCACCAGAAATGACATAAATGATGTCAGTGTTTAACCTTTGCTGTGGGGTCAGTAGGATCAGGGGTCATTCGCATGACTGAAAGCTAAATAAAGTTTGACCTTAATGACCTTTGGAGTCTAAATACACTGATGTCATGTTTTAATACTTGCATTACAAATTTTAGCTGGAGAGATTGTAAGCAGTTTAAAGGTAGTTATATTTTATGCATACTCATGTTAAATCAAAAACTTTGTTGGCTGAAATTTCTTGATCTCTTTTTGTGAAAGTTATGGATACATTTTAGAGCCAGAGTGCAGATTTTTTTTAAATCTAGTATTAAACAACTCTATAATAATAATAATACAATCTGCAAGTAAATACTGATAACTACAACATTTTCCTTGGAACAAGTGCAAGTTTGGTAAATATGCCCTTATATTATATTTTCTTATCAGTTCTAGTCAACACTCTTGCTGCTGTTTCTGTTAAATGATTTTAGCTCAAGAATCCTGCACAAAACTAAAAACATTGAAGTGTCCTAAATCAGCACAGCCATAAATAATCAAGAACCTGAACTAAAATGCTTAAATTATGATGAGGGTATGGGCGAGGATCTGTCTTTTTGGGTAAGAAATTAAGTTTTCATACTTTTGCATAGGGTGTACGTGACTGAAAATAGGTGTAAAAGAGGCCTGATTAGTGTGTGTGTGTGTGTGTGTCTGTCCTTGTTGGAAAACTCAGCAGCACATTCCACAGTGTACATGAAGCATGGCTAAAGTGTTGAAGTTTTGAATTTCATCATCTTAATTAATCACAGGTTTTTCCAACGAATATCGGTTGCCTACACAAACACACACAGACACAAAAAAACATTTCATGCGTTAATATCAATGTAATATTAATGTCACTTCATATAACTCAAAACACAGGGATAGGACAATGATCAGGTTTGATATTTTTACAGTGTAGCTGGTTTTTCCGTCATTACTGACTTGTGTTGTGCTTGTTGGTAGGTTGCTTTGGAAAAATGTTATATAAATGTAATGTATTTGTATGTGTGTGTATGTGTGAGTGTGCTGCAAGAAAATTCACTACATATAAAGTTTTTACACCATTTTACTATACAGTAGTTGTATCAGGCACATCGCTGCATTGTTACGAAATGGTTGCTGATTTTGCATGTCATTCACCCTAAGTGTAATAAATCCATTTCACGCAACCACACATGGACGGACGGATGGATGGACGGACAGGCACATGCATATGCACACGCCTTTATCATATTATTTGATCAATTATTCCTATTGACTAATGGCACATCCCAAACACATGCAGGTTGGTTGACTGGATTGAACTTGTACTTAGTGTTTCTATTCTAGACAATTTTACAGAAAAACTGTTGTGGATTCATCAAACAACAAACAACAAATGCCCAAACAACAGAAGAGTAAAATATTTCCAGTACCATGATTTGGCTGTAATTGTGTAAACTATGGTTGACAGCTTTAAACTTTGGAACAGTGATACCATGCTCTCTGTAATGTATCACAATACAATTACTAAGATAAACAGCTGCTTCATGAGGAAACCTTGGCTGAATTTGGTTGAATGTTGCCACTGAGACATAAGATCAGTGATGGTTAAACACTTGCACACTCAATACACACCAAATATTCTGTGCACTAAAAAGTCATTATATAAATATGACTCATATGACACATTGTTAAGAACAGATTGGCTGATTTTGAATAAGTAATACAGTGCTAAACTAGAACCTCAATAATTTGTGAAGGACATAATTTATATAGTTCCAGAATGAGGGGAACTATAAGAGGAAGGAATGTACATTATTTGGTGAAAAAGTATAGTGTGTCAATTTCTGGCTGAACTGTTCGATTTGAAAAGCAAATATCATGCCAGAGTCTTTGCGAGATTAAGAATAAATGTTGTGCCCATTATGGAAGTAAATTTTATTTCCAAACCACCCCCCACCCCTGATTACCCAATACACCTTAACACATTTTAGTTCTTATGAGAATGTTGTGAAAAAACAGGAATAATCACCCAGAGTGTGGTTGGTGCAACACATTGCTTTAAACATACATTAGACTTAATTTTATCACATGGTATTAACATATATTATTTAACAATTGTTCCACAAAGTGAGGTCATCTCCGATCATTGTTTAATAATCTATGATTTAGAAATTGGTAATGATCTAGTCATTTAACCACAATAAAATATGAAGTGCACGATCTTTCCCTCTACTGCTGCATCATTCATAAAACATTCACCTGAATTAAACAATGAACCAGCCAGCATTAGTACCTGATATACTTGAGAGCACAGTTGAATATCTTAAACATCTGTTTCGTACAACTTTGGACAGTGTAGATCCAATTAATGACAATTTTTGTTTAAAAGAGAGTAGTTGCTGAACTGTTGTCCCGACCTAGCAAACATGTCTTCCTATTTTCCATAACCATTCTTCCATTGTTACTTTCTCTGTGTCTTTTTTAATCTTGTATCCCACCCCTCAATTTCTTTCTTATTTGCTCTCCTTCTTTCTTGTGTGGAGGTTGACAATTCCTCTTATATCTGCCAGCACTGGGCCCTGTGGAGGGATTCGGTGTACTTTATTATCTAACCCACCATCAGTTTCCACTTGAGTTCAACCCCCTCATTCTTTCCCTTCCTCACTCCCTCGCTCACTCCTACTCTCTAACCTTCAGTACCCTGCCTTTCTTTTTATTAACACCAGATTTAGCTGAATAAATACGCTTTTTTTATTCTTCTCTACGTTTAGTATCTTCGCTGAACCTTGGAAGTCTCTGTATTTACTGCAGGAGGAGTGTCATTTCCAGCTCTCACATGCTGTTTGCTGTTTTATAAGTTTCATGGAACTAATTCACATTGACCTTATACAAAGATCAGTTTTAATATTGCAACTTTAGATTTAGCTATAAAATACGTCAGTCTATATATATGTTATTAAACCAGACTGTGTTTATCTACTTCAGAAACACTACCAGCTGCCTTATACCGTGGCAGGGATCCAATATGACCAATCCAATGGAGGGAATCCAATATGTCTTTAATATATCAGAAGCTATATATATTGGACATAAGTGTTTATTTACTTGACCATAGGCTTTTGTGTTTAAAAAATATTTTATAAAGATCAGATATGATCCTGAATGATAGAAATGAATAATGTGATGGTGATTATTACATCAGAGTTTGTGCCAAACACTGCGGTACAGTGTGGCATATGTACAATAGAATGTGTGTTTGCAAAAGGGGCTATTGGTAAATATATTACAGAACCCTGACAGGATTGGTAAACTTAAAAGGAACAGCTTAACTAGCATTAGAATTGCTTTCATTGAAAGCTGCATGCTTTCATCTATTATTGGTCAAGTTTGCACTGTTCAGCCGAGTTCAGTTCAGGGCAGACTGGTCACATCTTATCTTTAACAATTACATAGGGAGATCGTTCTGATCTGAAATCAGCCGGTTGTTAGTTTTGGTTCTGCAAACAGAATTGCATTCCTAAAGTAAAACAAAAAAACTGATTCAGGCTCAGCTGAACTGTGAGTGACTCATCGAGTGGCTCAGCAGGAATTACACTCCTGAAACAAACTCAATCCAAACAAAAGATCGCAGCAAGAAACAACACTTACAATGAGCACATTTTAAGCACATCCACACATTTCATTTAATAAAAATGTTTTTTTTACACACAGACCATATCTGAGGAGAAGAAGCTCTTCTAAAGTAAGCAGGGACTTAAAAGTTTTGAAATATTTGGAATATTTAGATTTCCATGACATGGTGCGAGATGCCTCCTTGCTCCGGTTTAAATGTTTAGATGTGGTGGGAGTCAAACATCTGTGCACATCAGGAGAACACTGGGGCAGGACAGGGCCTTTCAAAACTAATTTGCTGCTAAGTAAAGCTGCTTCTGATTAGGGCTAATACGTGATATTTAGCACACAGTCAACATTAATGACTTTGCAGTAAACAGTTTTATTCTAAACATATAGTTATTTTAATTGTACACATAAATAAAAGGAAAAATCAGACTTTTGTAAAAAAGCTTAAAGATGCTCTCTTGCATTTGGTATTTCATACAAGCTATTTTATATTTTATAACTATGGCAAGCAAATACATAACAGAGAATTTAAGGTCATTTGTTTCATATGATCTTTCCAGCTTGTTTGGGAGTCTACATTTTCTCTTCTGCACTCATCATTTTTGTTTACTCTATATGTTTTTGTGGGGTTAAGATAAGAGAATTAAGATGGAAAAAGCAGATTTTGTTCAGTAAACCATGGTTCTCTTGGTATTTAGGGCATGAATCAGAGCACTGTTCCATTGATGACAATTTTCTTGGTAGAGAAAACTGAATTTTTTAATGTAAAAAGTGTTATATAAAAATAAATGAAGCTGAACTAGAAGTCCTTAAAAAGAAGTTCGTGGACGAATGTAAAAGATTTGGACTCCTTCAAAACAAGACTACCTTCCTACATTTGATAAACACAAAGCCAGATAACTTATGGCTATTTATTTTGCTTTATAGCTAAATTGCAGCCATACCCCTGTCATTTTTAAAGCCTCTTTTAAAAGTAATGCAATATTACAGCTACCAATTTTTTTTCTAAACTACTGCAACATGTGTTAGATGCTATGAATGCTAGGCCGGAAAGCTGCATTTTGTATTGTTCAGTATTTTCATGACGGTTGTTTTTTTTTGTGGGTTAAGCATTTTGTCTTTAAAGTTATAAAAGTAATATAACATGAATAAAATTAACACATTTACACTATTGAAAGGGCTTTATACGTTTTTTTATGAGACATAAAACAGGTTGATATTACTTACAAGGCTTTTGCTTTCTGCCCAGTAAACTGTAAATCTTTATTATTTTATTACCTAGTAAATCGCCTCATTTCTTACCCTGAAGAAGTGTACTTTGATAGACATGTAATTTATGAACTAATACATTATTAATTTCTATATATATTTTTTGAAAAGCTGTTACTGTCTGTGCTTTGCAAGCTTATCAGCTGGAGAGATTGGGTGCTGTTTGTTCTTTCTCCACAACCCTAGAAGTCTTAGCAGAATGCAACAATGACTGAATAAACTAACTCCAAGGATAATGGAAGAGAAGGCAATAAACACTGGAAAGAAGAGTATGAAAAAGCTTGGCCAAAAAGGCATGAATAATTGCTGGGAAGGAAGAGCTCATATGTGGGAGGAAGACCATATGAAAATGCTGACAGTGTAAAAACCTCAGTGAATAATAACTTGAATATATGAACAAATGTCTCTAAAGTAACCAAAACACCCTAAACTTTTTGTCCAGTTCAACCTTGACAGGCAGATTAAAGGGGTCCAAACAATGTGCTAAGTATTGTTTAAAAGTTTGAGTGAGTCTGCAATTCCTTTTATTGAATTTAAATTACAAAAATGTTGTGTTGATGTTTCTTAGCACAGGATTAAAAAGAAAAGTTCCAATGTTACACAGTAATATTGGAATCAGTAGAAATGTTGGTGCATAAAGGCCAAGAGCAGAAACTACCTAACTATGACCCCATGCTCTTCTTCATAGCTTTTTTGTTTGGCCCTGCTTTTCATTTTTAATACATTAACTTATTTTATAATGACATGTCAAATCCGTGGAAAGTACAACACCAGTTATGTTTATATGTGTATATTCTGCACTCTGTAATCATTGCTAAAACATGTTCCTGACACACAGGACTAAAACATGAAAGAGGGAATTGATATAAAGCTATTCTGGTCAAATTGGTTCAGTTTCTGGTTTGCATGTTTTGCATTATGAATCCAATTTTTGCTTGGGTTTCCTCTGGAAACTCCTGTTTCCATTCACAGACTAAATGTATGCATTTATTATAAAAGATCTCACTCTTATAGGAACCAATGACACGGGAACCTGGAGTTTGTTGAATCTTATTATTTTAAAGCAAATGGCAAATAAAAAGAACAATCAAATGGGCTCAGGTATGGTTACAAAAGTTTAGAAAAATAAAAATATCAAACCAAAAAAGAACTTTACATAGACATAAGACAAACTGTTAACAGGGTAAAAGAGTCTTTTCATCATGTTTAATCTTTCACAGCACTTCTGTATAGAAAAAAAAATTATCGGTGGGACAAAAGCATGAGAATCAGCTGCAAAATGTTCTCTAATGTTGCCTTTTTAAGGACTTCAGTGCATCATTTTTTAAAGAGTTTCAGTGCATGTATGTCCTTATATCAGAGCAATCCTTCTCACACTGAGAAGAAAACATGTAGCACTTGTTACACATAAGAAAAACAGCATATTCCAGCAAATAGCATTGGTATCAATCTGAAAGCATTTTGGGGTTCCACCCCCCCTTTGGGGTAGATGTCTGTGTGATAGCATCAGCATTAAATGATGTAAAGTCTTTCGGAAAACAATGCGGTTGACGAGCCTGACATGCAGAAAAGGCACTTGAGAAACAACAGAATTTCTTGTTTTGTGATTGCACTTGGTTCAGTTTTAACACCCAGACTGGGCAACAACACTGCGTCTGCACTCCACCCGCCTGCAGGGGTAACAGAGGGCATCTCCCTTCAATCCCAGAGGAAAGTAAAGTCCAAAAGGATAACTTATTGATTTCAGGAGAAACATCTGTGACAAAGTTGTTTGATCCATCAGTGAGAATCACAAATAAGTCTTCTGAAACATCAAAGATCAGGATTTGAGCAATAAAAGTTTCCTCTGGGATGGCAACACACTATATAATTCAAAAGTAAGTTGGCAACCTTTCATTTGTGTTGTTGTTGATTACAAACTGTTCCTGAATCAGTGGGACTTCATAGTCAATGCCATTTTGAGATGTCAGAGGGCATGTTATAAAATCTGAATGTTTCTGAGGCATTGTGCCATTTTCTAAACATGCTTTCACCCCTTCTAACTCAAAAGGGCTAGGTTCAGCTAAATCTAATACCTTTGGAGTTTTGGAATGACTCCGGCACAAGACCACCACTATTACTAAAGCAATTAAAGCCACTCCCATGACTACAGCTACCACGATCATAATGGGTACAAGGTTAGTAAAGGTTTCAGGCTTGTCTTCACTGGGAATGAACTGTAAAATCCCTGTCCTTGCCTCCATGCAGGAGCTAATGTCTCCCTCCTCAGGTTCACCCAGCGGGCTGGCACAAACAAAGTATGTGCAGTTGGGGTGCAGACCACGGAGTGTATATTCAGGATATGAGGCAGGCACATTGAGATATAAAGGCCTCCGGTCAGGTCCAGACAGGTTGCGGTACATCAGCCGGATACCTCGAATGTTTGGTCTTGATTCGATGTAACGGTGCAAGTCAAGAGAGATGGATGTGCCGGTCACATGATGAGAGCTAATATCTGTTGCTACAGCAGGAGAAGTTACCACAAAGATTCTCGTAGCAACTGGAGGTGATTGTAATTCATTCTGGTTTTCGCAGTATGTTCCAGATGTGTTTGGTGGGCACAAACAATCCACTTGCCCTCTTTGATCAAGCATGCATGTCCCACCATTCAGGCAAATGTTTGGTGGGCATATGTGTTCCTCATGTTCCTTATTATATTTGGGAGTTGTAGTTTCAACTGGTGTTTTTTTACTGGGAGGGAAAACTGAGACAATATGTGTAGTCCTTGAAACAGTTGTGGGATCTGGTGTATTATGCTTTTTAGTCATGCGGCTACTAGTTAGCACCACAGATGGTTCAGTAAAGGTGGTTGGACAGCCAAAGTCATTGGGCTCTAGTTGTGTTAGAACTCTTCCTGCATTGAAAGGGGGAAAGTGGCAGCGTGTCTCATTACTCCGGCCAATTATCACATGCTTGTCCTTTAGCCAGTTAGGGAACCAGGCCAATTGACAAAAGCAATTAAATGGGTTTTCTGCAACTGTAAGTTCGGTCAGTCTTGGGAACATCTGAAAGAAGTCTATAGGAAAGCCTTGCAGGTTTAAACTGCTCAGATCCATCTTTTGCAAACTTTCCATGCTTTGAAATTCATCCTCTCTGAGTGGACCCAGAGGGTTACCTGCAAGATTAAGCTGGATCAGTCCTTTTGCCCATTTTAGTGCAGGTGGTATCCTACCTAGTTTGTTCCAAGATACATCAAGATCATGAAGGTTGTTCAAACTTCTCATCAGTCCTTCATCCAAAGTGGTCAGGCCCAGGCCAGCCATCTTCAAAGACTCCAAATGTGGCGCATGCAAATCATTAGGTCCAGGTGCAGGGATCTTATTTCGGCTAATATCAAGCAGCAGGAGTCTGGGAAGATGCAGAATTGGAAGAATGGTGAACAGGTTCTCCTGCAACTTTAACTCAAGCAGGTGCTCTAGACCCTTAAAAGCATCCGGATGAATAAACTGGATGCGGTTGCTATGTAGGTACAGCCTCCTGAGATTCACAAGACCAGTAAAGCTATCCTTGGTGATGTGAGAAATGAGGTTTGCTGAAAGGTCCAAGTTGTGCAGGGTTGTAAGAGAACCAAAAACTTCATCAGGAATCCCTGCAAGCTTATTTTGACTTAGGTCCAGATCAATCAGATTGACCAAACCTCTAAAGTCTTGCTGTTGCAGAGAGGTAATCCCATTCTGAAACACATATAGTTGCTGGGTCGTGGAAGGCAGATTGATTGGAATAGAGGAAGCTTTTCTTACAATACAAAAAATGGAGTCCGAGTTACAATTGCAATGCTGAGGACAGGTACTGCAGTATGACGTCGGCAGTACTAGCAACGAAAGCAATGCCAGATGACATGCTGCCTCCCAGAGTCGCATTGTTACAGCACTGCTGATCTGCAAAATAACACACAAATCAATGTTACAATCTTTATCACACCTTCATAATAAATATCAATTTAGGAACTGTACATACATACACACACACACAATACACACATCACTGCTGTGTAAATAAAAAGGACTGTAAACCACTTGAATGATGTTTTTCAAAAATAATTTATATAACCTTGTTTTTTTAACAGAAATTTAAAATCTCCTTAAGAGGGATGTCCACACAAGATGCACATGTCCAATCACAGAAGTAGTAAAATTAAGCATGTATTAATGTATATGTAGAGAATAGACCAAACAAATGATACAAAAAACAATATTTATCTAAGGAATTTCATGCACTAGCTGTTTTACTCAGAAAGACCACATAATTCCATGTGGAGTAGCAAGACAAACAAACATATGAAGGCAGACAGGACATAATCAAAGGTTTATAATTGACTCACAGGTAAAAACCTGATTGTTTACTTTTCAGATTTTGCCTCGCCTCCATAAAGCATGATGTGTGACTACTTGTCTCTTATATATCCTTTGTTGAAATTACAGTATATGTTTAAAATTTCTAAAAAATATGTAAATATGTAAAAAAGATTAAGCTTACATCTTAAATGTACACTTTGTTAAAATAAGTTTCTGAAAAGATCTCATTAATTAAGGCGATCAGGAAAGTCAGACGTCGAAACTGAGCAGCACCTCAGTGCTACATACTTGAAACAAACATTGCAAACCTAATTGTTAGTTCATCAATTTGTCCTCTCTATTTGGTCTTAATCAAGTTTGGAAAGTGCAGATTGCATTCAAAAGCCTGAAGCTAATGATGGGATTCATTATGAGATAAATTATGAGATTAAATATGGCATTGTGAATCTAAACAAGGTGATGAACCACACATGGGTTTAGTGCCTGCAGGTTTAATCAGATTTTGGTCTTCAATCAAAGCATTCAATCGATGACACATGCAATTCAAACCACACTCATAAAATGTGTGTGTGATAGTATAGACCCAAAAGGTAGTGAAAACGATTCTTCTTTTTTTTCCTGTTTGCACGTGTGTTGTCACAGAGATGAAAGGCGTGTTTGAAGTGAACACACACACACACACACACACACACACACTACACTCACACAGGCTCAAGTTCCACTTTGTTTCTTGGTTATGTGTGTGTGTGTGTGTGAGCATTGAAATCCTCAGTCTCTGTCTGTCAGCTTTTTCTATATGTCTGTCATATTTTTCTGTATGAGTGTCTGCTCTGTAATTTACTGCACATTTAAGGTAGATTTGCTACATATTTTTGTCATAACTACAACATTTACTTTCAGATTGAATTTAAATCATTAGAAATAAGTCTGGGATCAAGATCAGTATTAAAGTACTAATCAACAAAGACGTAAACCTCGGTGTGTTTGTGTGTGGGTGTGTGTGTGTGTGTGTGTGTGTGTGCGCGTGCCTAAGGAATTGATGACTCAGTCGCGGCGTACGCACAGTGTGTGTGTGGTAGAACCTTTAGGGTATTGAGATGGCAAAAGACAATCAAGAGCTTTGTGAGGCGACACACTTCACTCCACCCAACACACTTGCTCACACACGCATGCACACACACAGACACATGCACACACACACACACACACAGTATTTTAAGAATCTGATATGGCCACATTTCTGTGATTCTCTTGTCTTAACCATTGTTACTTTGAAGCTTATGTCAGTTCACTACATAATCAGTGAGCAGGAATATGGATGCAGTGACCGCACCTATGGTGGCAGAGGGGGATGGGTTTTTTTTTTTGCTGCAGACTGCACAATGAAAGATGTTTCTTACTAGTCATTTGCCACCAACTTACTACCAGGTGCAGCTGCCCCATCTCACCAACATTACTAACAACATCCAGTCCTAACAGATGTGCAAGTTCTGACACTGCTCTCTCACCCTCTGTCTTGAATTTACTGAAATGTTATGTGCTGAAGGATTATTAGAATGGTTGTTAGCCAGACTTGTTCTACGGGCTGCCTTTCATCACTGCACTGTGTTTACACCAAAAGGATGTTTCACCTGGCATCAGTCAAAAAGCAAATGCAATACAGGGGTACACACACATTCACACACACACACACACACACACACACACACACACACACACACACACACACACACACACACACACCGAAAAAGTCCCTGCATTTATTTTTAATCTCTATTTCAAATCTATGATCTGGGGCCTGTTTGTTATTAAATGAATATACTGATCATATTAATTTAAATTAATTAAAGCTATTTTTTGAACACCATTTTATTTTTGGTACTACTTAACACACAACAGGAGATACATTTGTATGAAATAAATATTTCCATTGTCCTCAGCATTTTAATTCAACTAGTAAAGACTTAATCACTGGAATGTGTGCAGGTAAAAAGATCATACCTCCAGTGTCACCACCTATAAGAATAATCCTGCCCCGAAGATGCCTTCACCATCATTTGTGTTGCTAAAAAGGGACAGGTGTGCTCTCTTGAGGCTCTGTTAAGTATTATGTAGTTACCCAGAGGAAGCAAACTCAAATATTGTACTTTTACAAATGAGACCACTTTACGATTGGTGTCACTAATGATCTTCTCTCAGTATTTACTACAGCTGTAATGCCATATAAACAAACAATTTGAAGAGTTCAGATAAACTCACTTTGTTACTACCCTGCTATTTTGTATAGCAATGTTTGATTAATCTTTTCTTAAATTTAAACTAGCCATTATCAGTACATTAACAACCAACTTTCTGCTAATCCACCCAGCTGCAAAGGTGGATAATCTTTGGGGGCAGGAACATGGCTTATGTGAAAGAAAGAAATAGTGAAAAAAGAAACATGGAAAGCTTGCTAGAAAAGAGTGAAAAAAAGTGTGTTAGAAAAAGTGAATGACAAGAAAAAAGGGGCAAGCCTAAACACAATCTGACCCCCTCCTCATCCCTTAGGGCCCCCTTTCTTGCCCTGCCCTCTTGTGTGTGTTTGCTTGTTTCCATCAATCAAAGTTAAATTGAGCAGGAGTAATGACCCTCTGCACTTCTCTCGCCTTCTTCTTCTCTTCCCCCAAATCTGTACAACATTAGCCTCTGCAGACACAAGTTACCAGTTTTTTTGGTGTTAAAACAGATATGTACCTCTGACTTTGCACATGTGAAACTAAAAAAAATGATTGTAAACTCACGGGTGACGGATGTTAAATATTTAGTTGTGTCTTAGTTAGTAGGTTTAGAACTATTTTTTACTCCTTTTGGTCATTGAGCACATTGTAATGTGATTAGAGAGTCTGTTTAATCTTCTAAATGAATATTTGGTAATCTCCATAGTTTCTTGTTTTTTTTAAACTGTAAAGTAAACCTTAAGAAATTACACCCAATGTAGAGTAAAGCCATAAGAAAAGTAAGCTTTACATATAGAAGCTCTACTGGAAACAAGTTTTGCATTTCTAGACAGCACCATTTTTAATTTCAGTAGATGTTGTGGGGTGTCAATAAAACTTAATACTTACCAATAACATGCATTCAAACATAGGGGTTGTACTTTACTTTTACACAATTATTTAATTCCAATTATTATTCCTCAACTATGGTTTAATAGGAATTTGCAGCAGACAGAATCCACATTTTGTGCACGTGTGCATGTACAGTGTGCATGTACTGTATATTTTGTTTGTTTGTACTATATCTATAACAACTACACGTCGTACAGAGGACTCACTGTGATTTTGGCTTTGTTGATATAGTTATTTTCCTGACCTGGTTATTTCAGCATTTCTGTGTCATGCTTACTTGTGTTGGCTTGATTTTGATGCAAGTTGAGTAACTGCAGATCTTTGTCAGCTCCAAACCTACTAGCCCACACTAACCCCCAGCCCCAATCTACAATCCCCTACAGGCAGCTTTGGTGGCATTAATGTGGAAAGTGGTGAGGCAACTTTGTCTTTCAGTGTTATTATATATTTGATTTGTAAATGTGTGTTCATATGCAGAAATCTTTGTTTATTTGCTTTGGCAAAAACCAAAGCCAATTTTAATATGCAATTTTGAAACACAGACACACACACACACACACACACACACACACTGTCGCATCAAAAACATTGAACATGTGCTTAAAATATGTCAGCTTCAGCCACATGCAGCCTTAATTCTGTTTCACTGCTTTACGTCTTTTAAAGTGAGGTTACAGTAAAGAATTGGCATACACAAGAGAGACCTCATACACATAAAAAACTGTTAACATAGCTAGTGTGTGTGTGTGTGTGTGTGTGTATATGTCTGTGCTCCCTTTGGCTTAATGCCTGGCTTCAGAGCTGGCAGTATGCATGACTCCCAAATTCCTTTGGGAGGTTATACACACACACACACACACACACACACACACACACAGCAACAGATTCATAACAATAATTTAGCTTAAATTAAATTTAATTTAGCTTTCATTTGTTTTGGTATTCAGTTTTATAACTGCACTTGATTTATAGCAATTATTTATAGCAATTTAATACAACTAGCAATTGATTTATAGTGTCTTCATTTTTATCTTGCCTCCAAATTACCTGTGTAACATGTTATAGGAATATTGATCTTTGTAATCATTTTCATTTTTATCATAATTAGTTTTCATTTTTATGCTCATTGGTGTGTGTGTGCAGTAGAGGTACAACCACACAGATCTATATATAAAAAAATCAAATAATTTAATCAGATTTCCCCCCCAAAAGTCTAAAGCTATTGCCATAGTAACTGAATACAGTGCTTTGAATTCACATCACAGAGCCAAGTTATCAATTGAAACTACCACATACATGTGTGCACACAAATCACGACTTTTCATCGTTTACACACAATCATTTTGTTATTAACTAGTCAGCTCACTCTAATTCCTCCCCATTTAGCATTCACAGTGGCATGACCTACACACTTATTAGCTGACCCCTGAGATCAGTCCATGTTGAGGATGGGGGTTGGGGGGGTTAATGCTTCACCTCTGAGTGCCCACTCCAGGGCATTTAATTAAATCTCTGAGACACAGAGTCAGGAATGTTTGCTTTTTCCCCTGTGTGTTTCCCTCCCACATCTCCCTGTTCAATTCTTTACTTTTCTCATACCCTCACTCCATCATTAGGTATCCTACAGTAAACTATCATAAGTGGGATGCACCCGTCTTATTAGGTTTCTGTTTATGTGGTAGAATCATCAGTGTTACTTAACTTTAAGTCAAAACATAAGTAGGCACAGAAAATGGTTCCACTTATACTCTGTGTAAAATCTAATTGATTTGATATTAAATAAAAGCTTTATATATATATATATATATATATATATATATATATATACACACACACACACACACACACACACAATGTTGTGTTTACATTTCATTTAAGCCATGCTTGCTATTAGTGTGTTATCATGAACACCTTGAATGTCCTTTCTGTACAAAGCAAAACCCTGCTACAGGGCATTTTTTTACCAATTGCTTTTTTTGTATAAAGTTTTCTCTGTAAACTGTTCTAAGCTTAAGTTCATATCCAAATATATAAGCCAAGTAATCAAAATGTTTAAACCTTAAACTGGCTTTACTGCTAGATCTGACAGCTGAACCACTAGAACTAAACATCTTTCCCAAAGGATTTTACAAACTAAAAATCCCAGACTTTTCCAGATTGCTATATTTCTGAAGAACTGCTAAGGGGGTTCTTCCTTGAGCTGCCCTGTTGTAAAATCCATTACTAATAAGTAAGGAGTACTTATTACTTAGTACTTAAGTACTTATTATTAGTACTTAAGTAAGGAGAATAACTAAGTACGAACTTTTAAGTCTAAGCAATGTCATCATAAAAGAACAGCAAATCCCTAGAACCCTTTCTATTCTAGGTTTGCATCACGCCGTGTTAAATATTATTTATTACATAATTACAGTTCTGATCTTGTTAAAATCCCTATCTGTGCTGCGGTGTTGTACCAACAGGGTCAGCGTTAATAACCTGTTATTGTGTTATGAAGGGTTTTCAGATCACAGTGTAATGATGATGTAACCTGTAATAAGTGTAGAAGATCTGGTTCCTGTAAATTACAGGTTCCTCTGGTACGCGAGCAAAGCAGTTGAGATACGTAAGTCAATACGGAGAAAAAGATCAAACAGTAAATTTTATACACATATGTTTAAGGTTTTGTGCGAAATGAGTGGATATTCAGTTCGGGTTGTGTACAATTTACAACGAAATAAATCCGCGCGGCCAAAGCAAAGTGAATGTCAGTGAAACTTACCTTATTACACCGAAACCAAGGTGCTCCAAAAACGTCTAAAAATAGCTCACAAAGTTTTGTCCTGCCATCAGGTAAGCTCGACGATTATAAATAATTAAAATCATAGAACGAAAGGAAAGTAAGTAGTTCAAACGAACTGCTGTTTCATAGAAAAAGTTTTCTGAATGAGAAGCCGACTTGCACTCAGCGATACAGCTCGTGGGGGCGGAGTTACAGGATGGGGCGTGGCTTACCGGAGAGGAGACAGAAGCTGTAGTCCATGTGCTTGATGACAGAGGAAGAGTTCAACATCAACATGATGCTGCGCAGATGTAGAGTAATAGGAATTATATATATATATATATATATATATATATATATATATATATATATATATATATATATATATATATATATATATATATATATATATATATATATATATATATATGGCGGCACGGTGGCTTAGTGGTTAGCACGTTCGCCTCTCAGCGCTAGGGATTCCCGGTTCGAATCCCCATCTGGGTGGAGTTTCCATGTTCTCCCCGTGTCCGCGTGGGTTTCCTCCGGGTTCTCCGGTTTCCTCCCACAGTCCAAAAACATGGATCAAGTTAATTGAGTTCTCTAAATTGCCCCATATAGAGTGTGTTTGTGTGAGTGAGTGTGTGCCCAGCGATGGATTGGCGCCCTGTCCTGGGTCTATCTGCCCAGCGCCCGAGACGTTCTCCCCTGGATGGGCATGGGGAACCCCACCGCGACCCCAATAGAGGATAAAGCGGGAGATAATGAATGAATGAATGATATATATATATATATATATATATATATATATATATATATATATATATATATATATATATATATATATTCATTCAACTTAAAGTGGGACTATGAACAGATTCAAGAGCGTATATACATATATATATATATATATATATATATATATATATATATATATATATATATATATATATATATATATATATATATATATATATACGCTCTTGAATCTGTTCATAGTCCCACTTTAAGTTGGCCTGGCATTTGATTTATTCATTCATTCATTATCTCCCGCTTTATCATTTAGTAAGGTCGCGGTGGGGTTCCCCATGCCCATCCAGGGGAGAACGTTTCGGGCGCTGGGCAGATAGACCCAGGACAGGGCACCAATCCATCACTGGGCACACACTCACTCACACATACACACTCTATATTGGGCAATTTGGAGAATTCAATTAACTTGGTCCATGTTTTTGGACTGTGGGAGGAAACGGGAGAGCCCGGATGAAACCCACACGGACACGGGGAGAACATGGAAACTCCACCCAGATGGGGATTCGAACCGAGAATCCCTAGCGCTGAGAGGCGAACGTGCTAACCACTAAGCCACTGTGCCCCACATTTGATTTAACATATTTAATTCATCTTGTTGTATCTGTCTTGGTCTCTGTCTTTCTGTATTTATCGTCTTCTGTAACACATTCTCACATGTATATATATATATATATATATATATATTCCCCATCCAGGGGAGAAATTTTCAGGCGATGGGCAGATACACCCTGGGTACCACAGGGCGCCAATCCATCACCATACACACACACACACACACACACACACACACACACACACACACAATATATATATATTCCTATTACAATACATCGTGTTGATAATAATCCTTATAAATTACTACATGCCAAACATCTACACTGTACACTGAAATATGTATACGTTTATATTTCAGTTTTCAGTGGCATAATTTGTGTAATAGTGTAATAATTCGGCATGCAGTCATTTATAGCGGGTTTTATTTAGGCTCCTGAGTTCTATTTCAAGGAAGGAATAGAGAGAAGATGATGAAGTATTGGAAGCTTCTCTTCCTCTTTCCCACAGCAATATAAACCTGTAACCTGTTCGTCACTGTCAAAATTAAATTACACACCAGATGCTAGACAGATACACATGCACACAACATGGAAAACATAATTTACTTCATATACCAATCTATACATTTATAAATAATGAGATATGCATGTATTATAGATTCCTAAATCTGCCCATCTATAACAAACAACTTAGATGAGTTCTAAAGTGTTACTTAAAAGATCAGCTGTAAATAGTCATACAATACTATTTTGGCAGTAAATTGTCAACACAATTTATGATGCAATTGCAATATCTTTTGCTTATTTCACCATCGCTGAAGTAAACTAAACACTTTTTAAAAAAGAGAAAATTATAGCAACAGTAGGATTAAAATAGGTGAGCTTCTCACTCCCCAGATCTGCAGGTAGGAATAAAAAATTGCACCATTAAAATTACAATCTGTCAAAGTCAGACCGCACCTGGTTCTTAAAGGGGAGCAACACAATGCTTGATTCATTACACATTAGGCCTGAAACACACTTTTGATTAATGAAGAAAATTTCAAAAAGGCAAACTTTTCCAGTCTAGCCAAGTTACACTGACGCACTAAATCAAACTGCACGTTCGGCTGCTTACCTAAAGATCACTACATGGGAACGCCACCCAGATCAGCATTCAAACCTGGATCCCCAGCACTGAGAGTGAATGCGGTAATTACTAAGACTATAAACTATATCTATATATATATATATAGTTTGATTAGAATTATATATATATATATATATATATATATATATATATATATATATATATATATATATATATATATATATATATATATATATATATATATATTTCCCCCCCCCCCCCCCCATACTCCAAGAAGACTCCTTACTATATACACAACATAAATCTTTATAGTATTATAAATCAGAAAATAACTGTTAATAGCACACTATTTTCTTAAATTACTTTACACACTCTTGAATCTGTTCATAGTCCCACTTTAAGTTGGCCTGACATTTGATTTAACATATTTAATTCTCTTTTTTCTCTTACTTTTAGTACTAATCATCATCATTTTGTTGTATCTGTCTTGGTCTGTATCTTTCTGTATTTATCTTCTTCTGCAACACATTCTCACATGTTTTCTTACTCCCACTCATAAATACCCCCCCACCTCCCACGCTGTACACACACTTGTAATAAGTTTCCCACACGGATAATCCTCAGCCACTTCCTTGCTGACTACTGCAGCTTTTCTCTTTCCTGATACGTTTATTAATAGTGAGGTTCTACCTTCAGTTCATTTATTTATATATTAATGTAAGTAACACCTGCACTTATTCTTGCTTCTTCATGATCTCTTTGCCTCTCATAAAAAAATTAAGAGATGCTGTACACTTTGACTTTATGTGACAGTAAACTTTTTATTTAGTAAAAACAGTGACTCTAATTTAAGATTTCCATTCCTTTAAGATAGAGAGAATGCTAATTTCATCCAGAACATGCAAAGTTGTTGTTAGGAAGTAATTGTACCTGAGTTCTATTGTTTTAAGTGCAAATAACAATAATGTAATTTTCAATGTAATGTGCACAGAAAGTTACAACATTTATTTAAATGGTCTTAAAGATCAGACCAGAAACAAAGCATATTCTGTAGACAGTCAGATTTAAAGGAAAATAAAAAATGTACACAGATGTCATGTTAAAAAAGTCATAAATGTTCTATATTAAACAGAACAAATAGATATAGATAGTAGAGATAGTATAGTATAGATAAACATGAAGATTAAGAACCATCATGAAAATCTAGTTGTTTGCTAATTTTTTTTTTTTTATATATATCCATGATCTGCTAATAAAACAAACCGAAAACATTATCTTTATTTGGCAGAAGGTTCTGCACACACATAACCACATCTCTTCCCAGCAGAGATGTATCCAGGATTATTAGCTGCAGCTATCTTTATTTGATGTTCAAAGTTGTAGTGTGTGTTTGTGTGTGTGTGAATGGGCACAATGTGAGTATGTGTGTCTGCGTATAACAGGACTGTATCACGGAGCAGCTGTGTTTGTTTGCGCTACTCCAGAGTGTGAGAATCACAGTCCTATTGCAGTCTGTCTGAATGTGTGTGTAACCTCGGGTTATTCTTGTTCCCACAGCCTACAGTATGCACATTACTATGGGAACCGGGAATAATTTATGACATGTTTAATTAAATGTTTGTAATTAAACTGCACTTAAAGAAAACAAATGAAAAAATTCAGAAATCATTTTAAAATTAATTAAAGAAAAGGATTAATTAAAGAAAAGGAAAATTTAAAATAAAATAAAAAGAAAAATAATCTGATTTAAAAAAAAATACACATTTAAATTACATGTAAAAAATAATGTATTGTGTAACTTATGTTAAAATTTTGGCCAATTTTCAAATATTTACGTAGGTAACAAGGTAACATTTAAGACTTTTATTAATCCTGCAAGGGATGGCGCTAGAGCCCATCTTGCACTTAATACGATGTTAAGAACAGACAACGTATGTAGAGATGGAACAGATTCTGATGATTCTGATTGAGATTAAAAAGAAAGGAGAAGATTAAGAATGAGTTCAACAAAGCAATGACCCAGGTAGGACATTTTGCAGGCAACATTAGAAGGCATGATTTAAAGTGGTTTGGACTTGGGCAGAGGAGGGATGAGCTTTATATTGGCAGAAGGAAGCTGAGGATAAAGTTTTATGGATATGGTAGGAAAGGACATGCAGGTGATAAAGGAGGAACTAATGATGGACTAAAATGAAGAATAAGAACCTGCAGTAGCGCCCTCTAACGGTAGCACCTGAAAAAAGAGGAGTCATGCAACCGCACATTATTGATAATTTTTTTAGGTTCCATCATTTTTGATTACATGAGCATTAATTGTGCACCGTTGCAGCCTAGAGAGAATGTTGACTGTACCCAATATATGAGCTGTTCTTTTGGTTTTCAGAAGACAATGGAGCCAAAATATTTAGCTCTTATAAAAGAGTCCTTGTTCCTCATTTAAGAGCAGATTATGAATTTACCCACTCAAACTGACCTAAGCTTTGTTTAGATAAAATGATTCAATTCAGCGGCACGGTGGCTTAGTGGTTAGCACGCACACCTCTCAGCACTAGGGATTCCCGGTTCGAATCCCCATCTGGGTGGAGTTTCCATGTTCTCCCCATGTCCGCGTGGGTTTCCTCCGGGTTCTTCGGTTTCCTCCCACAGTCCAAAAACATGGATCAAGCCAATTGAATTCTCCAAATTTCCCCATATAGAGTGAGTGTGTGTGAGTGAGTGTGTGCCCAGCGATGGATTGGCGCCCTGTCCTGGGTGTATCTGCCCAGCGCCCTAGACGTTCTCCCCTGGATGGGCATGGGGAACCCCACCGCGACCCTAATAGAGGATAAAGCGGGAGATAATGAATGAATGAATGATTCAATTCATGAATAATGTCTAAAACGCAGATACCTCAATAAATACAAATATTAAACATTTAAAAATGGCTTCAAAATCATTTCCTAATAGTATGAAAAATATTAAAATCAAAAGAATTTCAAGGTCCATTATTGCTGTTTTTTTAATTAAACTATCATCCTGATAAAAATGTATTGTTCCATTCTTCAAGTATTGTCATAACTCAAACACATTGCTAGCCTCACCCCCCAAACATTTATTCATTATCTCCCGCTTTATCCTCTATTAGGGTCGCGGTGGGGTTCCCCATGCCCATCCAGGGGAGAACGTTTCGGGCGCTGGGCAGATAGACCCAGGCCAGGGCGCCAATCCATCGCTGGGCACACACTCACTCACACAGATACACTCTATATGGGGCAATTTGGAGAAATATTGCCCCATATTCAATTGACTTGATCCAACTTGATCCAATTGACTTGTTTTGGACGGTGGGAGGAAACCGGAGAACCCGGAGGAAACCCACACGGACACGGGGAGAACATGGAAACTCCACCCAGATGGGGATTCGAACCGGGAACCCCTAGACCCCCCCAAACAGATGCACATAATATATAGAGGTGATTAAGATATATCCTACTAATATGAATAATTAATCACATTTGTCTATTGCAAGGCTAACTGAATTTGCATTTTTATATAAGCCTACAATACAACACTATCTAAACTACTGAGCGCAAGCACCAGTCTGATACGCTGTGTAACAAAGTTGTTATGATATTCTCTGGCGCCATCTGGTGTCAGTATTCTGTTATATCTACCGTAATGTATTCAGTGTACAGTATGTGGGGACATTTTTCCCCGTTGTGTTCATATTCATAATATGCAATGGTTGAAAATATCATTAAACTACAAACTATTTATTGCACTCATAATATTCTTATTGTTTGATTGATTTTACTACATAGTGAAAACATTGCTTTATTTGAATGTACTAATGTAATTGTAGTAGATTTTAGGTGTATGTGCCCATAAATTATGCCATAGAAAAAATCCCTGTGAGCACTTTTTTTAAATTACGATGAAGTAAGAAAATAAATTAAATTGTGGGAACCATGAGCTTTACCGTAATAAGAACTGTTATAATACATGTACATACACACATCATGTGTTTTTGTTCCTAATCTTGCTTTCTGTATTGATTGATTAATAATTGTTATACAACTAAATAAATAAAATGTCTATGTATTTAAAATGTCAATTAAATACTTTTTCATTTAACCAAAACTGCAAATAAAACCCAATTTTTAACCGTGTGTCAAATCTTGATTTATAAACATACAATATAAGAGCAATGTTAAAAGGTCATTAACAAGTTAATGTTTATTATTGTCCCATATTCATAATATTCATTAAATTAATTCGTATTTCTGCTGTATGTATAAAATAAAACTCATACAACATTTGTTAGAAATATGTTATGTACAACTCTTTAATGTTTGTAAATGTTAATTCCATGAACAAGTTAAAGTCGCCTCAGTGTAATCAATATTAGTGTTTGTTTTAGTTATCTGTGTTTAATGAACCTTTGAGATTTTAGAATTGACCAAACATGTTTTTCATTTGGGAAATTACCATCACTGCCACAAAAAAGTAAGTAAATAAATTAGACATACACATATTCCATAACTTTGGCTTTGGTGGCAAACATGAAGTTGAAGCTTTGTACATCTTTATATTTGAATGTTTGTGTGTGTATGTGTGTGTGTTAACCTTAAATAATTGTTTTATCTTAACATAAATTATACAAAAAACAGTTTTCTCCTGCATTATACTGTCAGTGTATTCCAAAATTTTAATTTGCCTAATGTCTGACTGGGGTATCACCAATTCAAGTCACTAAACATCTAAAGCTTTAAACAAGCATTTTCAGCTTTGATTGATGGGATTGTATCATGATACTATGGTCAATATCCTGTGTAACCTGATATTTGTTGACATTGTTGTGATGTAATATTGGGTAAAGATTCTGGGAGAAAATGTAAAGCTACAGGCATAGGGAATGCCGAGGTAGACCAGTTCTGATAGGAATTGTGGTGCGTAAGGATGCGGATCATTATATTCTTATTATGGGCCTGTACTCTTACACACTTTAAACTTCAACCAATACAGGCTGGGTGAGTTCTTATATCACATGTCATTGTTTAGTCAAATAACATTATTAAATATTTGAATTTATTAATTTTTACAAATATTTTTTTATAATGCTGATGTGAAATGAAGTAAAAATGTGCATAATTACTGTAAATATTTTGAGGGCTGCAGATCAAAACAAAATACCAAATAGTAATGTAATCTGTAATAAAGACTTTTTTGTTGCAAAATGTTATTTGTTCACAGAAAGGAGCCACAATTTGACCGGACACCAAAGTGAGTGAATATAAAAAATATACAACCTATACACACAAAAATTAAATGTACATAGCAACAAAAACAACACCATTCTATATCTGAACAATGGTGAAAAAGTTTATTTTAAAATGTTTTTACACTATTACATTTGAATTATAAGGCACTGTTTATAATACAAGGTTAATGCTAAGTAACAACCAATTTTAAAAGTTATTACATGTTGATGTATATATGTGTTTTAAAACATTTAGGAAAAATTAGTATCTATAACACATGTAAAAAATGCAAAGATTAAGTGTGTTTTAGTATATATAATGTACTATTATATTTGCCAATGTACAATTAACAGTATTTCACTTTAGTGATCGCTGCATAAGACAATACAATACCATAAGATCATATGTGGCCTTTAAAATATCTTCTTTTTAGAGACATAGCATGCATTTTTTAATGATACAATGCAAAACCTCATGCTGCAAGTTACAATGTCATGGCTACGGAAAATGAGAGCATGGAGACTGGACGTGCCTGTCTGCACTCCTGACCTGTTCCCATCAGATTAGTACAAGTGTGTTGTTTAAGTGTAAGTGTGGTGAAAAAACAAATGGCAACATTGCAAAGCAATCCAAAGAAATGTTTATTGGAATAAAATTGATCACACAGGTTCATACTGTCTGCAATGAAATAAATGTCATAGTAAATGTAAGAATTACCGTGTTTGTTTTTATACATGCATTTTCTGTTCTGTATCTGATTTGGGTTTCTGTAGAGAAATAAATTGTCTGTTAGTATCTGTTGAGAGTATTTCTGTGTTTGTACCATGCAGGTTTGTTTTGTTGGCTCCCTGGGAGTTTAGAGTGGGAAATGAAGAAACCATTTTGCTGGAGGCGTTTGGACTTGATCAGTCAATCAGTGTTTCACTTTTAATTCAAGATTATCCATTGAGAACCACCACAATTTGGCGTGAAAACATTATTCTCAGCTCAGGCAATCAATACAGCGTCCTCAAAGCATTACAGGTATAAAACCTTTAATTACTGTGTATATTTTTACAGCTGGTTCTCAGAAATTACTAAACAACAAATTCAGTAAAATTATTTCACACTGAGGTTTTTAAAAAGTAACAAAAGTTTATTATATTATAGTTTATTTTAATCACATTCTAAAAACCTACTTTGCTTGATGTAATGTTCAGATAGATCCAAGCCTCTTAAAGCCAGAGGAAAAAGAGAATAAGCACATTGAGCTAATTGCTAAGTTCGGGCAGTATCAAGAGCTGACGCACGTTAGCAGGGTCTCCTTTCGTGCTGGCTACGTGTTCATTCAGACTGATAAACCTGTTTACAACCCAGGAGACAAAGGTACAAACTACATTTAATCGACTTTTGCAAAACCACAGCAAGTCCCAATAAGAGAAAAAAGCAAAATAAAAAGTTTTTAAATAAGATTAAAAAGTTTTTTTTTGAAAATAACTTTTTAAAGTAAAACTAAAATATTTTGGTTTATTGGTAAAACCTCAGTGATGAGGTTAATAAATGAATACAGCTCTTATATTTCATTCTTCTGTTATTTTACACTTAATCCTATACTAGGTTTGCAAAGGAGGGTTCCCCATGCCCATCCAGATGGTGTACGATACACCAAGTACAGGGCACCAATCTAATCACTGGGCACACACTTTTTCACTAACACACACAGACACACACTACATGGGGTAATTCAGAGATGCCAATTTGCCTTGAATTCATGTTTTTGGGCTGTGGGAGGAAATGGGAGAACCCGGAGGAAACCCATGCAGACAGGGAGAACATGTGTTTGACATGTTAAGACTGCACATGTTAAGACTATACTATACATACAAAACTATAGTGTATAGCAGTATATAATCTTTTATTCTAATAAGTATTTTTTTAACTCTTTTGCAGTTCTATTTCGTACTTTTGTTTCTTCTCTTGCCTTTAAGGCCTTTGATGGATATATTGCAGTAGATATTCAGGTAATCAACACTACAGTCAATGAAACCAGCATTCAACTCTTACCATTTTATTTACTAAAGTATTTAAAAACATGTAATCTAAGGGCTTTGTAAAGTTGTATTTATATTTAACATCTCAATATAGCTCCTTTCAACACAGTGTTTGGGTGGGGGTTGTTGTTGCAGAACCCTGATGGAATTACAATTTATACTTCATCCAGAGTCAAAGCTGATAGTGGCATCAACTCCTTTGACTATGATCTCCCAGACATTGCTACGTATGTATTTACACATTTTCAATGGCTATATTTGTATAATGTACCATTCTCAACACTATTTGGTCTATAATTTTTGTTTTACAGTGAGGGTAAATGGAAAATTGTCACCAGGTTCGACCACCGGAAGGAGAACACGTTTAGCACAGAGTTTGAGGTTAAAAAGTATGGTAGGTATGGAAATGCTGCAATTCTTTTAAAACTACTAAACATACATAAAGCTATGGACTGGTAATATTAAAGGCTAAGCTAGTTGGACCTTTTCTGGTTAATGATGGACTCAAAATCAACATTCAAACCTACTGCCAGTTTACAGGTATCCTATAATGGTCTGATTATTTCGCATGATTCTTGTAGTGCTCCCAGCATTCAACGTAACACTGGTACCAAAAAAGACTCACTTCAGTCTGGAGGATACACAGCTAGATGTGGAGGTGTATGCCAGGTCAGACTTACAGTTATATTTATTTAACATCAACATTTTTTTAAGGCCGAAATGTTGATGTGTAGAATATTAATTCCTATATATTTCTATATTGCAGTTGCCAACAATTTATTTTTAATTACTTGTGGCTTTTACACTAAGGGTTGGTGGGGCATTTGCATGTGTGTGTGTGTGTGTGTACTTTTTCCACATACCTGACTTTAAAGCATGTTAATTATTATTTTGCACTGTTCAATAAAAATATGCTCCCACCAGTCAATGTTTATGTAACCAAGTGAATGGTTGAGAACATTATGTCTGTGTGCTTAATTGACTTTTAGTAATCATATGTGGAGCAGGATTGTTTTGGTCTTGTCCTGAGAATTTCCAATGAAAAACAAGAGAATGACATATTGCATTTCAAGTCATCGATTCAATGTTTTATCAGTGTAGCTATGCAGTTAGACATGTCCTAGACACTACTGTCCTAGTACGCCCTGTGGTATAAATAAAGAGCATTCTCCACTATGCCCCAATGGTAGCCTGCATTGCAGAGCAGTGTTGTAGTTGTTGCTGCTGTAAATGTATGTACTGTTGTAAGCAGGTACTTATATGGAAAAAATGTTGAGGGTGTGGCATATGTGGTGTTCGGAGTGGAAAGGAATGGACAGAAAATAAGAATCACATCCATGAAGCAAGTAAAAAATGTAAGTTATGAAGTTTGGAACAGTTCATTTCCTGATTTCATCTATCTGATTTGTTATCAGCATAAATATTTTATAGTTTATGAAACCTTTATCCTTTATAAACATTTGTGGAACAATGTTTTCTTAGCAGTATCCACCATATGCTCAATACTAGCAAATTTGATTAATTTACTCAATATACTGTTTTCTTTTTCCTTTTAATGACAGCTGGATGGGGGCATTGTTACTTTGACCATGGATGAGATTAAAGGGAAGTATCCTGAAATCAGTGACTTGAAGGATTTGTCCATATACATCAAAGCTTCAGTCATGACCAGCTCAGGTAGGATTACTTTATTCCACAATAAGTGTAAACATAAAAATATCCATATTTACTAAGAAATAAACAACTAAATAACAATATCTGTGATGTTGGATCATAATGTATTTTAATAAACTGCATTACTGAATTATATGATCCCTTGATGTACTGTATTTACTGGTACTACCATTACTGCTTGTGACATAGCAAAGCAGCTGCATAATATTATTTTGCTTATTGTTAACTATGTTGATAAAAACCAGCATAGCTTTTAAGCAAAAAAAAAAAATCAATAACAGTTGTTATGTTTTCCAAATAATTACACTGATCAGTCAGGTGGTAAATGAAACCGTACATCGTATATATGTCAAAAGTCAGACTAGTTGCTAGTCTGAATGGATAAATGGATCATTACATTATTGGGCCAAAATATATGCTTTTGTAATAAACAAATGATAGAAACACCTCCTGATTTGCTTGGTTGTGATTAAATTGTCTGTATTGTTAATATGGTACATTTTGGTACATGAACAACTTTGCATTTGGGACAGAAAGCAACACCAAAACGTAAAGCCGACTGTTAATTAGAACCAGTATTTATGTACAAATATCCCATTTATTATTTCTTTTTTATTCTGTCATTTTTGTGAGTGCAATAAATGCTGCGTCCTATTTAGGAAGTGATCTGGTTGAAGCAGAAAAGACAGGCATCAGGGTGATTTCATCTCCATACAGGCTTGCTGTCAAAAATACCCCCACTGTTTATAAAGCGGGTCTGCCTTTTGATATGACGGTAATTAATACATTATTACAAAACTGTAAATGTGATTTTACAAGTCTGTTAATGAAATGGTTTGGTTTCTCAGATCACAGTCAGCAACCATGATGGATCTCCAGCTCCGAATGTTCCTGTGTCCGTCTCTCTCCTGTCTACCCCCATCACAATGCACAGTGGTATTATTAAAGTGTCCTTAAATATGCCCTTCAATGATGAAATCAGTAATATTGAGGTGATTAACTGTCCCCCCCCCCACACACTTACACAGGTACAGCGAAAATGTATCACTTAAGAATGTGACACATTAAATTAACTTTAAAGAACTAGTAATGAAAAATGCTGACTGAAGTGATGCCTGTATATTACATTTTCCAATGTCACTGCAAAACTGCGGGTTTAATTATAGAATTGTGCGATTTGATATTGAGCACATTATTACCATACCTATTTAGACAGTTTAAAGTTAACAATCCCTTGCTATACCTAACCATCAACACATTTATGTACTACACTTAATGCTACAACTAATGGTCCAAATTCTATGTTGGTTCAAACTCGAATTTGCAAAATGCTATATGAGCTGGATTTTTGGCTCCAAAACACAAAATAACAATATTGTAAAACAAAGTGAACCCAAACTTAGTCTGGATTATACAGATTCTTTAATAATTTGAATCTAAACTAAAATAATGAATGATGTCTTCTTTCTGTCAGTGTGCAATGTTTTTACACCAAGGATCAAGATATATTTATAAAAGCACATATTTATAAAAAACATTTATATTTCAGCATATAGTTAATGTAAACTTAGGTCTATTAATTTAGGGATCCACTGGGATTAAAAAAGTATTCTGATATTGTGTTTGCAGGTGAATACGGTTGTACCCAATCTGAAGCCTGAGAACCAGGTAAAAGTTAACTGGTTTGTGAGATCATACATTCCTTATAATATCCATCGCAGGAACCAACTCTACATTTCTGTGGATTCTGTGCGGCCGAAAGTCGGCCAAACTCTGAATTTAAACATTCATGTCAGTCTTTTTTCTCAAAAAGAAAAAGAATACCTGGAAAAAGTTTCATATGCTGTAAGTCTTATGCATACACACCCGAGTTAATGTATAAGTATGTTTGCATGCTTGTATACATAATAAATGCCATACACAGGCAGAATCCTTTGGTTGCTGAATATTTTTAGTCCAGTAATGACATTATGATGTTTCAAAATCATCCTGTCATTCCACCACAACACTAGCAGTTTAAAGTCAGTCATTTTAAGTTTTTTTTTTTAATATTTACTCAAACACAAAATTTTGTTTTACTATGTTTACTTTTAGGTGCTGAGTAAAGGAAAGATTATCAGTGGTGGAAAAGTGAATGTTGCACGGCAGGATGTGACCATTTTGCAGCTGCCTGTTACGGCTGAGATGGCTCCTGCCTTCCATGTTGTAGTGTATTACATTCTTCCATGGCAGGAAAATGTGGAGGTGGAGGCAGATTCTGTGTTTGTGGAAATGGAAAGTCATTGTGTTGGATCAGTAAGTTACAACCCATACGTCACTACATAAGAGACATCGTCTACATTAAATTATTCACATAATAAAAGTTGTCTGTAGGTATGTGTGTGGTGGGGGTTTTCTGTGAAACTGAACTCCACCATGTAATAACATTAAAATTGACTTACTGCATAACTGGAGACATACGTGTACAAGCATATAAAACACCTGTGGTACTGTTTATATAGTTAATTATCTAAGACATAGACTTTTTAATTTGAATATATATTATATATATATTCAAAATATATATATGTGTGTGTATGTGTGTGTGTGTGTGTTAACTTGGTCAGACAAGTGTTTTATATACAAAAAAGATGCTGATTCTCAGGATTAGTGAAAAGCATAACAAGTACTTAAATTAAAATAATGAACAGAGGTAAAATCATGAGTGCTGCAAAATAATCCCATTTAAAGAACCAAATCTTATAAAAAGTCATATCAAAAAGACACATAGGCAACAAAAATAAATTTTGTAAATAAGAGTAAAGGTTAAGTTTTAGATCAATTTGAACCCACATGGACTTAAACAGAGGAGGGTCAACTGCTCCAGAGAGATGAGAGAGAGAAAGAAAGAAATGGTGCACCTAGGTCACATGGGAAACCGAAAAACGAGTAATGTAGCGAGTAATACAAATTATGTGGCATTTAATCTTAATATTTTAATATTTAGATTAAACATGACATTTTTTATAACATTAATGTTATAAACAGTATTTCATTGTTTTCTCATTCACATTCTCATTAATCATGCTGCAGCTGATGGTAGATCAGGCACCAGAAGATATAAAGAACACATATTCACCAGGGGAATTCTTTAATTATCGAGTAAGTGGTGATCCAGGGGCAAAAGTTGGCCTGGTTGCTGTGGATAATGCTGTTTTTCTGCTAAGCAAGAATCGTCTAACGCAAAAGAAGGTAATGCTATACTGATGTAAAATTTTATGCAATAGTGTTTGCAAGATATAGACCTAAACTTCCTTCATGCACATAGATTTGGGAGACACTCAGCCAGGGGCATACAAACAACAATCCTGGAAGAGGAATGAACATTGTAGAGCTTTTTCAGAATGCAAGACTAAGTTTCCGCTCTAACTTTGGAGTATCAGTTGGTGAAAATCAAGGTAAAGTTTGTATTTCATAAATTAGACTTTGGGTCATTACCTGCATTATTTAAAAGAGATGAAGATTTTAAAAAAAGTGCTGAACTGTTAAGATAATCTGTGATATGATGAAAATCTAAGAAAAATTAGTAAATCTAAATTTGTTTTCAATAGCATCTCACTTAAGCCGCAGAGGAAAACGCAATGCTGAGCGACTGCAACTCCAATCTCAAATAAGTAACAGCTAATTTTTTTCTTTAAAGCCTTAAAACTGTAACAAAACTATTAAATATGTACTTTTAAATATGTACTTTTTAAAAACTGCTAGAGGATGATGATTTATCAATTTAATGTGAAAAAAACATAACTAATCATTAAATATAGTTATACATTTCAATCAATAACCTTTTCTAATAAATAATATTTTATAGTTACTAGTTAATTTGTTTATAGTTACATAATACATTGAAGATCATGATGTGCCTGATAAAGAGTGTGTTGAATAACAAATTAGGCTGTAGGAATGGACAAGCATCAGACTGTTCTTTGTGGAAGGAAATGTACATTTAAACCCAGGATTAGCCCATTTGGAGTCTTTAAAATTCCACTAAAATACTTTTATTCTCCAAAAATAAAACATAGGAAATACTTTTCAATGTATTAAACAAACGAATATTTACACAGTGTGCTTGCGTTGTTTTCAGAGCAAAGCTATACTGATCAGTTTCTTCAACGCTGCTGTACTGATGGTATGAGGAATATCCCTATGCCCTACTCATGCCATCGCCGTGCTCTTTACATTACTGAGTCTTGGAACTGCGTGCTAGCATTCCTGACATGCTGCACACAGTACAGAGGCGAAGAGATGGGCATTGTTACTCCACCACCCCCAACTACTGCAGAGCCACCCACCACCACCACCACACCCGAACCATTAATCCTACCATTTTCATATAATAAACCTTATAACAGAAGATTCCCGCAAATTAAACAGCGGTTTGGCATAGGTATTTGGATCCACAGCTTTTATATTTTATTCATATTTAATTAATATATTATTTTATTAAAAGTTTTTCTGCCCTGATGCACTGTTGTACATGTGTTAGCTGAAGTTGCCTTATTATTATAAATTTTAAAGTATTTGTGTTCGTCAGTGCAAATGGCTTCTGCTCCACTTCGTCCATCAGTGGCAGGAAGAAAAAATGTGCTTATGTGTAAGATGTTTTTCTATATATTTTGTAAAACCCCAACCAAAGTTACATGTAAACGTTTAACATTTGAAATGCTAAATAGCTTGTTTATCTCATTGCTCTGCTTCAGCTCTTCATGTTCAATCTGGGATAAATACAGACTCTGATGACGATGAAGAACAGGATTTTGAGGAAGACGAAATTTTTGTCCGCAAAAACTTTTATGAATCCTGGCTTTGGACCACAATTAAGCTTCCTACACAGGGTAACTCAGCTGGGTAAGTGTAAACTTTCCTGTCATTAACAGCTGCTCCCTGTTTTTGAACAATGTGTTTTTTTACCGTTTTATGTGACTTATTTTTCATTGTCCTGAGTTTGGGCTTCATCTTTTCAGGCTGGCTGTTGCAGCGCAGTCTGATGTCCTTCCTGACAGCATAACAGAATGGAGCATTTTGGGTGTGAGTGCATCACCAACTACAGGTCTGTGTCTATTCCACCCACTTTCCTTTGACTGATGCGTTCCTCTGAGATTCTATGTTCATTTGCTGTGTGGCAGGTTATTGCTATAGGAATTAATATGTACGTATTGTTTTTTTTTTTTATTTTTTTTTTTAGGATTTTGCGTAGCAGAGCCATACAAGATGAAATCCTTTAAACAATTCTTTGTCGACATTCGTCTTCCTCGTACTGCAGCCAGGAATGAGTTATTGGAGGCTAAAATTGTGCTACACAACTACATGAAAAAGGATCTGGAGGTTATATAATCCTTCAATGTTTGTTTAATGTACTGTAAATATTTAAGAAGCACATTTCGAATGATACCCCACAAGCATACTAGCATGTAAAAATATTCAATACTGTATTATTTAGAAATGTTTTATGTTTAAAATCAGCATCAGGTTTCTCTAAAAGTGCTAACAAATTATTCTATTCGTGAACCTCCCACTGTTCAAAATGCTCCCAAATGAACACGATCTGCATGCATGCTTTATTAGATGTGTGTGTGTGTGTGTGTGTGTGTTGTATAGGTAATGGTGATCGTGGCAAAAACAGTTGACATGTGCAGTGCAGCATTTAATAATGATTACAAGCAACAGGTGTCAGTGCAAAAAGAATCTTCCATCATGCTTCCTATTACCATAATCCCACTACGAGCAGGAGAGCTTTCCCTTAAAGTCACCGCTGTGTCCAAATCTTTTGAGACTGATGCCGTCATCAAAACTCTCCGTGTGGTGGTGAGACTGGACCTGGTTATATTGTTTTCTTTTATTGCAAAAATCCAGTGTGTGTGTGTGTGTGTGTGTGTACACACAGGTGTATATATATATATATATATATATATATATATATATATATATATATATATATATATATATATATAAATATATATAATATGTTTATACACTCATGTGGGAACCAAATGTAATTGTGGGGAACCACAAGGTCATTCAGTTTTAAGAACTCATGTATGGATGTAGTTATAGTTATTGTAATGTTAAGGTTATGTTTAATGTTTGAGAAGGTCTCTATGAAATTTGAGATAAGGTAATAATTTATTGGTCCCACAGTAGGAGAAATTCACATTTCTCAGCAGCAGAAGTGACAGTAATTGGGAAAGTTATAGATACATCTGATGTATCTATTACAAGAAGTACTTTAAAAAAGGACAAATGTAATAGAAATAGGGATCTGTATATACAAAAATAAAAATAAAATAAAATAGAATAAAAAAACTACTTAATTTTGTACAAGGCATATAATACAGAGGAGAGACAATATGAAAAACAGATTGTGCAGCAGTAAGTATAAAATATTGCACATATGATCAAAAATTCAATTAAAGTGGTAAATTAAAGTAAGTGGTAAGGTACTTTTTGGAGGTACATGTAAAATCTCCACAACATAAAAGAAATGTGTGTGTGTATATGTGTGTGTTTCTGCAGGTAGAGGGTATCCAAAAATTAGATGTAAGAAGTTTTGTGTTGAACCCAACTGATCATGGCGGAAGCAGTGAGTTGTTTTTTAATTCTATGTTAAGCTTCTTTTAGATGTCATTCATTAGATTACATTCATGCTTTCATTTTTAATTACCATTTGCTAAAATTTGCCATACCTAATATTGTATAGTGTTCCAAAGTATAGCAGAATAGGTGTCTTCTTAGCATTGTTAAATGTAGTTAAGCATTAAGTTTCAGCAGAGCTGTTCACAATTTAGAAAGATAAAGCTATCGAGGTCATACACATACATAAGCCAGAAAATTAGAAGTTCAATGCCAAAAAAACAGCTCAAATAATCTTGCAATCAGGACTTAGACTTATGTGTATGTTAGTCAGAATTAGTTACGGTTTGGGTTAGTCTCTGTTAAATTAATGGTAGTGCTTAGAATAAATAAAAACAAAATGTGTGTCTGTGTGTTTTAGGTGCAAATCAGTTAATTACAGTGAAGAAAGCAGAGCTGAATTCAGTGGTTCCTAACTCAGAACCAGAGACATTTGTTAATGTCAGAGGTGAGAACACACATTTAGTTGTATTACCATCGTATATATTTGCTATTATTTTATTAAATTTGTAGCTGATTGCTAGATTAAATTTTCTGTAATTCCATGAAGTTATTTTACAGCATACACAATTTTTTTTTTTTTTGTATGTATTCCAAAAAAAAATAAATAAATAAATCAACATAATTATTATACGGACATTTCTTTACTGAACCACTTTTAAACATAAGATCAAATGGGTTAATATTGTAGTAAGTACCTTAGTACTTCTAATTTTAGAAAATGGTTCTTTCACATTAGTACTAAGAGGTGTATTTATGGAGCTCTCCCATGATTTTTACAAGTGTATAGCACTCCATAGCACTAGACCTTGAACCAGCAATGCACAAACTTAGACATGAAAGGTTTATGCAACCTCGTAGCACAATAGTTCAAGGTTTGCTGCCAAGGTCCATTACACAAGTCTTAGCACGGTGAAGTCATGCACCAGATAGTTCAACATTTAGTGGCAGCACTTCCTACTGTGTGTATATATATATATAAAAACGGCAGCACGGTGGCTTAGTGGTTAGCACGTTCGCCTCTCAGCACTAGGGATTCCCGGTTCGAATCCCCATCTGGGTGGAGTTTCCATGTTCTCCCCGTGCCTGTGTGGGTTTCCTCCGGGTTCTCCGGTTTCCTCCCACAGTCCAAAAACATGGATAAAGTCAATTGAGTTCTCCAAATTGCCCCATATAGAGTGTGTCTGTGTGAGTGAGTGTGTGCCCAGCGATAGATTGGCACCCTGTCCTGGGTGTATCTGCCCAGCGCCCGAAACGTTCTCCCCTGGATGGGCATGGGGAACCCCCCCGCGACCCTAATATAGGATAAAGCGGGAGATAATGAATGAATAAATGAATGAATATATATAAACTCTCAGTGTGTGTGTGTCTGTGCATGTGTGCATGTGTGCTTTTGTGTTTGCAGGTAATCTGCTGGCTGACAGCATCGATAACTCCATTAATAATGACTCATTGGCTTCGCTTATCAGAATGCCCGGTGGTTGTGTGGAGCAGAATCTAGCAAGCATCACACTTCCACTTCTAGCTATTCACTATCTGGACCGCACTAAAGAGTGGGAGAGTGTCGGTGTGCAACGCAGAGATGAGGCTTTGGGTTACATTAAGAAAGGTAGCAGAAAAAACTCCTAAGTGTTACAATATTCATCCCTTCTATCTGTCTGTGAAAGATTTTGAGATCAAATAAGATCTGTTTAGGGTCAGACTTGGATTACAATGTAGATGCTGTATAATTATTAAGTCTTATCTTTAAACACAGTGTATGGCCATTGTTCATACCTGGGTATGTAGTTGAAATAGCAGGCAGGTAGGCAGGTGGCAAACAGTTGGGCAAGCAGGTAGGGAGATAGGTAACAAGCGATCAAGCAGGCAAGAAGGTGGAGAGGAGTACATCCAAATTGTTGGTAACTCACAAAGGAGAGAATTAAAAAGTGTAGTTTTCTAAGTTCCATTTAAGTATAGTTCAAAAATTTTAGATTAAACTAGTAAAAAACTATTCAACTACAGCATCTTCCATTGCCAATGAACTGTTCACTATGTGGAGGACACCATCTTTACCTGGACAGGTGACTAAAGCTATGTCAAAATAATAGTTTCAGGCTGCAGACCAGCAAGCAAAGTAAAAGTCTAAACCAAAAACTAATTTGAATTAAGCTCCAGCAATCCAAGAAATGGGTTATGTAAACTGAGAGATGATGGAATTTTAGAGCCAAAAATATGTTCATTATAAATATGACTTCCTTTATAAAAAATAAGGGGGGGGGGGGGGGGAGTAAAGAAATTAATACAATTGATTGATAAAGAAAGAAAAGGTTTCCAGTTCTCCTTGACTGATTTCATTGCCTAACATAAACCTAATTAAAAGGTGATTCATAGTTTATTTTAACCAAATCCTGGTGCAGTTTGATGTGTAAGTATAGCACAAAGCCAAGATATCTAAATAAACCAACGACAGGCAGTGAAATTATTATAAAAGTACCTTTAAAAATTGTGTGTGTGACAACTGGGGAAAAACAATAAGACAATATATGATCAAATACAAGGTAAAAAAAAAAGTAAAATTATTAAAATCATTTAACAAAAGCTATCAACATTTGCTCATTACATTTCAGTACAAGCATCAAACAACACCAACACCATTGATCTTTTTTTGAAATGTAACTCAGGAATTACTAGCATTGTTCTGGGCTGTAATAACTTGTAACCATTCCAAAAACAGATTGGTTGCAACATATACATAAAAACACTTCATACTAAACAGTTTGTCGATTTTCATGTTCATGACTCAGTATCAGTGAGTCTTTAACAGGGCTGTTTATTGGTCACAGGTTATGAGAAGCAGCTTCAGTACCGGAAATCAGATCATTCATACCCACCGTACCGCAATGAAGGAACCAGCACCTGGTATTTTAAGCATTATTAGATTACTACATTTGAACTGTTATATGATGTGATTCAACTAGGGCTGTATTCAACTACATATTTTCGTAGTCAAATCTGATTGTCGAATCAGTTAAAATTTCACCACAAGATGGCGCTATAAGCGTAGTTTTTTATTTTATTTTATATTTTACTTGTTTTTCTAACAAAAGAAAACCTTTTTTTTTATTTTGTTTTTTCTTTTTATTTTCCTAGAAATTAGGATGATTTTATTTGACAAAAGGCTATATATATATATATAACGAAAACAAAGACATTTCATGTAAAAACTAATGCTTAGCAGCAGCCATGGACACCCCCATGTGGTCAAAATGGTACATTCGACTATGAGGTTCATAGTCGACTACGGTTCTCCGAATCGAATTGTCGAATCAGCGAATATTGCAGCTCACCCCTAGATTCAACTTTAAATAAATTTTTTGAATTTTGTTTGTGAATTTGACTTTTTATTTGACTATTATTTTCTGGTTTTCACAGGATCACAGCATTTGTTGTAAAGGTTTTGTCAATGGCATATCAATTCATTCCAGTGGATAGGAGTCACATCTGTGAACCACTGCTTTACCTGCTCAGGAACAAGCAGCTGAGGTCTGGTGCCTTTAAAGAGGACAATCCAGTCTACTCTACCACAATGATTGTAAGAGTACAAACAGTAAGACCGTATTAAAAACAGAGTAAAACTGATTGCGATTGACCCAGTACAATGAATAGTTTCATTCGTTCATTATCTTCCAATTAATCCTCTACTAGGGCCGCGGGTGGGTTCCCCATTCCCGTCCAGTGGAGAATGTTTCGGGCGCTGGGCACACACTCACTCACACAGACACACACACAAACACACACTATATGGGGCAATTTAGGACATTCAATTTACCTTGAATCTATGCTGACCACTACGCCAATGTGCCGCCCTTAGTGTAATTTAGTGATCAAAATCACTTCACATGTAAACTAAAATGTGTGATATGTGTAAATTATTTATGATAGTTTACTGATTTATGATATTTTTAAAATTATTTATGATAGCATCATTACTATATATACAGTATATACTACTATATATACTATATAACTAGTTATATATATACTACTATATATACTATAAAACTAGTTATATATATACTAGTTGTAAAAAAGTTTATTTTTATTAATAAGGTGGTATATTAAATTTTTCTATAGCAAATAAGTAGCTTACAGTAGCAAAACAAATTTTCTGTCCTATGTTGTCTCAAATAAATCTATGATATATGATATCTATCGATGCCAACAAATCTATGGGAAACGTGCACTTGACACTTTGCATGACATCTACATGTACCAGTCCTTTGAGCTGTTGCCTTGCTTGAATAATAATACCCATGCAAACTTTTGTGAACATGTGTAACGTGTGTATGTGTGTGTGTGGGTGTGTGTGTGTAGGGAGGGCTGCAGGGTGCAGAATCCAGGGAGACGCTAACTGCATTTGTACTAATTGCACTGGCTGAGGCTCAGAATGTTGTTAAATGCACTGATCCTAATATTGATGTAGAGGTAACACACAGCCATACCTTCACACTCATTTTTTTCCGTATGAACACACTTCTGTCTCTGACTGACAATATCTTTAAACTCTTTATGCAATTTCATGTCTTTAAAATTACTTTGTTGCAAATACCTATTTGTTTGTGCAGCTAAATTTCAGAAGAGCAGGAGAATATTTAAAGGAGGGATATCAGCGCCTCAGCAGGCCATACTCTGTTGCAATTGTGTGTTATGCTTTGGCTGTAAGTAACCAGGGTTTCATGAAGAGCATGCTGCAGAAAGTTGCATCACCAGGTACACATATAGCCATCACATCACACCCCATTACACCCCTTACCCCACACCCTTCAAATTAATGCGGAACTTGTTTCAGCATGTTCCCTTTTATTCTGTCCCTCTTTTAGACCATATGCACTGGCCAGATGCAAGTAATCAATATTTCACGCTGGAAGCAACAGGATATGCATTACTTGCGCTGCTTAAAGGAGGACATGTTGAGGAAGCAGCCAGGGCTTTTAAATGGTTGAACCAGCAGCGGCGGGTCGGGGGAGGATATGGATCCACACAGGTTACAAATCCTGTTTAAAATTAAATAAATTCATAAAAAATTTAACTTATAATGAATTCATATACTGTATATGTACATATATACTTGATTTAAGTCTAGATTTATGTTAAGTAACTCATTTGCTTTACTTTAAATAGAGTAAAATAAAGAGGGTGGTTATACAGACAATCATAATATACTTTTAGCATGTTATAAATTTATGGTTTAAATTAGATTAAATTAAATTAGAAGGAAATAAAGGGCAAAACAGGACATTTATATAAAGGTTTAATCTGGTCAGGGTAAAATGACATACAGTATATGTTGGTATTTGTTGTAGTCCACTGTGGTGGTACTGCAGGCTATATCTGAATACATGGTAAAGAGACCAACACCATCCAATCTGGTGGTAGCACTTCAGGTACCAGGCCGCTCTGATAAGCGCTGGGACTTCACACCCAGTCTGGCACATGTGGCTCGTTCCTCTCGGGTTAGTGACTGTACATTTATAACTATATTAAATTATTGTACTTGTATTAAATGAAACAAATGTTTTATATAACATTCAGCAGCTACATGTTTCTCACTTTCTGATAGGTTCCTCTCAGTGAGGATTTTAATGTTGTAGCTTCAGGACAAGGCCAGGGAATTCTGGAGGTATACACACACACACTCACACACACACACACACACACACACACACACACACACACACACACACACACACACACACACACACACACACACACACAGATAGTTTTAATTACCTATTAATTACCTGTTAGATGACACTTTGTTTGTGATGGCCAAAGAATGATTGCTTGATAACTGTATAAATATACAGAGTGAGGGTATAGGGTACATAAGGTTCTGAGCAGACATTTCATACACTTGTAAAATTATACTATAGAAGTACAAGTAACAAATAGAATAGTTTGTAAATGTCCATGTATTATCATTTAAAGTACAGCATTTAAATGAATTCTCTCAGGTTTATGTGCAGCTTTTCAAGTTATAAAGCTATAAACAGACTGAGTGTCTGTGGCTTTGATTACATATTTGTTGTCATTCTCATGCAACAGGATATGTCTAATACCTTTATTTTGCGAGATATGAATAGCTATTGTTTCTCTTTGCAGGTTGTAACAGTATATAATCAGTTACCTGATGTGCATGAGATGATCACTTGTAATGGCTTTGATCTGAGTGTCTCTATCTCTGAAAGCAATGGTATATCATTTACCTACAGACTAGTGTTTTGACTTTGTTCCTTAGATTACCTGTTTTTGGTGTAAATGACATGAATATGCCATTTTTTTTTTAGCTCTAAATGTGCTAGAGAACATTCTGTAATTTTTCTAACACTGTTTTCTGCACATTCTAGAGAAACCTCTAGTGGATGTTGAGAAGGTGTATCAGCTCAGCATCAGTGTGAGGTAAAGCTTCTTTCTTAAAATGCTACATGGGTCAAATGCAGGCACTGTGCATCTGCATCTAACTATGTAAACCTTTATATCCATTCAGAGCTAAGGCAGAACGTCCGGTACGCATGGTGGTCCTGGATATCAGCATCCCCACAGGATTTGAACCAGAAACTCAAGATTTGCAGCAGGTGAGAAATATTAGGATATGAAAGGACATGGGATTATTCTGTCTGGATGAGTGGAAATAGTGGAAATTTTCATTAGCAGTGTTTCGTCATAAATTGGGGTGTGGGTGGGACCTCACACAATAAGAAAGGGTTTAATTGCTGTTTTAGAAAGAATTGTGTGTACAGCTTAACCTTCATCTCAATTCACTGAAATGCTACAAAACTAGTAAAACAGCCATTCACAGTAAAGATGGGTGTTCACGTAAGACATATTCTTGATATTCTTGGTTTTCATACTTCAAGCAGTCAGTAAATGCAAAGGGTATGCTTAAAGGAATTTAAAGTAATCCTTATTTCTATTCAGCCAGCCAAGTTGAAAAGTCAAACCCAAAAAGAAAAAAAGTTTAATGTTTCTTGCAATATTCTTTCACCTTGCAACAAAAGAATCTAAAGGTCTACACTTTGATCTAAAAAAACTCTCACAGTCATAATATTTATTGGCTTAGCTATAATATTTGTATGCTTATTTTAAAACATCAATATTTAATGTAGCATTCGACTTCTGTGTATTTGTTGTAACAGCTGAACAATGCTGTGGATCGTTACATTAACAACTTCCAGGTAGTAGATAACCTCAGTAATCAAGGGTCTCTAATAATCCACCTGTTCAAGGTAAGAGATTGGCATTTCATTTACATACCAATTGGTAAAATATGAAATTATAGTGTGTGTGTGTGTGTGTGTGTGTGTGTGTGTGTGTGTGTGTGTGTGTGTGTGTGTGTGTGTCTGTGATTAGGTATCCAACAAAGAGGCAGAGATCATTCCATTTAGACTTTATCAGAAGTTTAAAGTGGGTCTATTGCAGCCATCTGTAGTTACTGCATATGAGTATTACAACAAAGGTACATTATTTGTTATAATCTATTTCTATCTATCTATCTATCTATCTATCTATCTATCTATCTATCTATCTATCTATCTATCTATCTATCTATCTATCTATCTATCTATCTATCTACCTACCTACCTATCTATCTACCTACCTACCTACCTACCTACCTGTCTACCTGTCTACCTGTCTGTCTGTCTACCTGTCTGTCTGTCTACCTGTCTGTCTACCTGTCTGTCTGTCTGTCTGTCTGTCTGTCTTTCTATCTATCTATCTATCTATCTATCTATCTATCTATCTATCTATCTATCTATCTATCTATCTATCTAGATCTTGATCTAGTCTTGGGCTAAATCCTATACTAGGGACTAAGGTTGTGGGACCAATGCCCATACAAGGGAGAAAGTTTTGGGCTCTGGGATACACCCAGGACAGAGCGCCAATTCATCGCTGGGCACACACACACACACACTATATATATATGAGGGCAATTTAGAGCAGCTAATTTATCTTGAATCCATGTTTGTGGACTGTGGGAGGTGAGGAGGGAGAACCCACGCTAACACTGGGAGAACATGGAACGTGGATCCCAGTATTTAATGACATTATATTATTTCAAATGTATGTAATAGTAGTAAATTACATATTACGATGTATGAATTTACTGGTTGGCATAGCATTTCAGCTTGATACATTGTGTGTGTGTGTGTGTGTGTGTGTGTGTGTGTGTGTGTGTGTGTGTGTGTGTGCTAGATAAACAATGCAGCAGGTTCTACACGCCTCCTGAGGATAAAAAGCAACTGAGTCAGATCTGCAAAGACAACATCTGCCGCTGCACTGAGAGTAAGTACATATGCATATGCACATATACAAATATTTTTCTCAACAAATAACAACATAGACAGGTTCACTTTCACCAGACAACCATTAGGTGGCGCTCAGAGCCCAGTCTTAGCATGCATGTTAAGTACTTTTTAGTTCGTCCCCAAAAAATGGTCATCAGACATAGTTTTAGACATTTATTTTGTTTTTAAAAAGCTGTTTTATTTAATTATACATTGAGACTCTTTTAGTTTTAAGTTATAGTTTTTGTGCTTTTATAATCATACACTGTTAACTTTACTTTAGCTTTTACAATGTATCTAGACAACCAAGAATAAAGTCATGTGAATGGATAAAGTGTTTGTGATACACTACACTAACACTTTTTGTCATGTATGTACAGATGATTGTGCAGTCCTTATTACAGATGCGCAGCCGGCTGCATTGATAAACAGGAGGAACGCAGCATGCAGTGGAATTAACCATGGTATGAGATTTGAGCTAACACTCATTCACCAAAGCAGGTGTGCCATGTTTACCATATGTGCTGTTTTTCAGCATTTAAGGTGCGCGTGCTGGGGATCAGTACCAGCCAGTATGACCGCTATGAGTTGGAGATCCTGATGTTAATTAAAGATGGTAATGAAATCTGTGTGACTTACTCATCAAAACAATGTGCACTTACTTATGTTATTTCTAACAGAGATTTGTATGTCTGTGCCAAAAGGAGCTGAGGTCGGTCTGATGAAGCAGGATAAGCGGATGTTTCTTTCTCATGCCAGTTGTAGGGAAAAGCTTAACCTAATCATTGGACAGGATTATCTCATCATAGGCCCATCTTCCGATATATGGCAGCGGGGTAGTGACCAGAATGGGTAAATACACCCATTAGCTCCATATTACTGCTTCACAACAAACTCATAGATGTAATGGTCAGGAAGTCCACATATTTCTGTCATTGCTCGAAGAGATAAGTCTTTCTTTCGACAAAAAGCTTTTGTTTCTGTTTCTTAACCACACTTTAAAAATTCTGCATTATCTGTCATATCGTAATTTAACTTTGGCTCAACTAAATATATAAATGCTGTGCAACTTTCATTCATAATGAATTTGTAACTCAACAGGTTCACCTACATTCTGGGGAGAAAGACCTGGGTGGAGTCCTGGCCCTCCTCTTCTGAGTGTGAATCCACAGCAAAGGACAGATGCACACAACTTGACACATTCACCAATGAACTACTTAATGAAGGCTGTCAATCCTGAGATGCAAACATACACACATATACACACAACCCCCCCCCCCCCCACACACACACACACCCACACACACATACACACAGATATTAATAAAGTGCTTTACAATAACATTGTATGTGCTCTGTTCCATTCAGTAACACACGGAGTTCCTTTAGATTCTATCAGATTGTTTAAACAGGTTAATGATTAGTGAGGGTGCAGTGTTTACTCATGCCAGTGTTGATTTTAACCAGGTGGGTTTAAAGCATGAGATTCTCCATCTTCACCGGATCTGTGTGTGATCAGAATCTTAGCCATGAGCTGCTGCCTCAGTGTTTGCTTCTCTAGTTCTTTCTCTCTCTCTCCTCTCTCTCTTTCTCTCTATATCCCTCTCTCTCTCTCTCTCTCTCTCTCTTACACACACAAACACACAGTCAACAATAAGTCTGGACCATTACTAATCTGATAAAGTAGAAACATCCGTGTGTACATGAATCACTTCTCGCTGTTGTTTTAGCAGCATGACTACAGCTGTGAATTATCAGCAGACATATTATTCATGTTGTATATTTAAGAATATTAAAAAATATTTCATTAACTTAGTTGGGGAATTTGACATTTACTGTAAGAAAATTAGCATCACATTTTAAATTCATTTTCTTTGAGTTTCAAACTGAAGGTGATAATCATGCATTAGTTCTTAATATTTATGTGCAAAATGAACAGTTACATGCATTAAATGTTACCCACATTATATGATATATATATATATATTATATATATATATATATATATATATATAATATAACAGGCAACTACATTGTCAGTACTGTAAGGCCTATTGACGTCATATGTAGTAATATAATAGTAATGTGTAACTTGAAACAGCAGTGTGTGTCTGTTTGTATCTAAACGAAAAGGAGGCTCATATTCGCATAAACAGTGCAGACAGAGAAGCATGAAAGGCAGGCATACAGCTCAATTTACTTTTCTTTTTTAACTAAACACTTGGTTGTCATTTGGTTGTTGACAAATTACCAACCCCTGTGTGTACCCATCATTCAGGTGTCTGAAGAAATGTATTTCAATTTTGAAGCACTGTTTCCATACTGACTTGCTCATGTCCTTTGCCTTTCCATCTATTTTTGCTTCAAAGCTGAAGAATTTCCACACAGTACTTCTGCTGTGTTCTTTGTCGTCTATGTGAAAGAGCAAAGTGTGTGAATTCCCTGCAGCTGCTGTTCCAGCATTGCAAACCACACCACTAGCAAGGTCTTGCTACATTTAAAGAAGCCTATATGGGTCAAAAAGTGCAAACGTATTTGATATGACTGACATGAAAACAATTACTGTTTTTAAATGAGCAACATACATTTTTTTGCAACACAGACACTTACACGATTTAAATTTTTGATACATGTTAAGATGTCATTTATTTTTTAGTTGTGGTTTTATTTTATTTAAAAAAAGTTTACAACACAACTGTTAATCCAAATGTGTACACAGGACAGTAAGTTTGATCATGCTTTAATAACCACCACTTACTTAAACACACACACACACACACAAACACATTTGTTTTGATTTATATTTGGGGGCATAACATAAACTTCTATTAATTTCATAGTGGCTTACTTTAACTTAAGTGCTACCAACACATATATAACCTTAAAATTTGTTAATTTACTTTGTGAGCACAATGTGCAAACAGGTTTTGATCTGTCTGTGCGATGGATAATTTTCCATACACTCACACAGGGAGTTAGCTCAGTTTTATTACCACTCTGAATGTGAAAGACCTTGATGCTTATGATCTAGTCATAACAAGATGAGGAAACCACAAACAACTCATGATGAATGCTCCTGAAAGAAGGCATTTTATTTTCAGCATTTCACTTTTGTTCATAGACGATCAAATTTCAACTAATTAGGCATTTAATGCTGAAACCAATAGTTTTCTGTATGATGCTATCAGGGTTACATCTGTCTGGTCTCACTGTTACTGGACAATTTATAGCTCAAAAAGTTCAAAGCACAATGCACACACACCTGTCACCACTTCAAATGCACACCTTTTATTTTTTTAAGATTAAGGTAATTTAAGATAAGCTTGACATTGGCAATGTCAGAAAGCATAAAACAAAAGCTCATTGTCTCAGTACAACTTTGTGTGTCTGCATGTCTGTGTATGTGTGAGAGAGAGAGAGAGAGAGAGAGAGAGAGAGAGAGAGAGAGAGAGAGAGATCGAGGGGGAAAAGAAAGAGAGAGGAAAAAAAGAGAGAAGAAATAGACTGTTTTCAAATTGCCTAAGTGCTGGTGTACATTTTCCATTAAAATTAAATGTGTTGTGCCAACCGGCACCAACACCCAACTGAACACACTCACATTTTCACAAATTTATTTTGCTTATTTTATAAATTATAATAAGAAAAACTGTAGATCTAAAAAATCTAGAATATTAAAGGCTCAGCGTTAGAAAATATATTAAACATATAGGAACTAATATAATATTTGTGTATGAATTTCCATCTGTGTATGCATATGTGTGACTTAGTATGTAGGAAAGTGCATGTGTATACAGGTGGAGGGAGGGGAGAGCAGCGATCCTTTATCACATCAGGGAGTTTCCACTGGTGCGCACTTCAAATGAGTGTATTCTTTCCACCTGTGCAGGTGTGTGTGTGTGTGTGTGTGTGTGTGTGTGTGTGTGTGTGTGTGTGTGTGTGTGTGCAAGTGGCCGAGTCATTATGTGTGCAAGTGTGTGTGCATGTGTTGAGATTTTGAACTGCTTTTAATGGCGTAATGAAGGGCTTACAGAATGATGTCAATGGCATGTACATCTGGGCCATAATACACACACACACACACACACACACACACACACACACACACACACACACACACACACACACACACACACACACACACATGCATGATGTCTGCCCCTCATCTGCCATCCTTCAGTTTCTGCTTTGGAATGAATCAAAGCAATTTTGTGATCTGTAGTGTACACACACACATCTTCTTTGAATTCAGTAACCTAAAATATGAAACACGTCTTTTGAGTTACAGCTGTATGTCCTTACAGTGTTTTCCTGCCCAACATTTTAATTTTAGAGTAAATACAACTTACAGCTGGTCATTTCTGTTTAATTCAGTTAAGATTACATCTGTGCATATCACACCAACCTCATCACCCTGTGATAATATAGGTTTGTTTGTGCAAGAAGTCACAAAACTGGAAGGGTCAAACTGTTTTGCACTGACTTTTGTAGATTTTTAGCATCAATTAGTTTACGTTTACAAAACACAATTTGATTTCATTATATCTTAATAAAATAATCTGTATATGCAGTTGTACACAAGCACATGCATGCAAACTGAAAATGCCATTATGTCACCCCTTAACACAGCCTAGCCCAGTCGATGGATTCTATATTTAGACAGAGCAAGTCTTTCCATTTCCTGTCACATCTGGCACCTGAGCACAGTCTCACACACATAGACACTCACACACACACACACACACACACACACACACACACACACACACACACACACACACACACACACACACACACACACACACACACACACACACACATGCCTGTACGTGTCAAGCAGACAAGACCATTTATACAAATATATGTTTATCCTCAATAATTATTATACATAATACACATAACAAATATCAAAGAGCCAAAAAGACACAAAGTTGCTTTGTCAAAGTGTCAAACTGTTGAAGTAAATAATGAATAGCACATTATCCAAAATATTGTTATTGTTTTTGTTGTAGCATCGTCAATTAGAATATTGTTTAGTTTAAATTACACATAACATTAATAATATCCTACAATCAGTTCCCCAAAAGCTCCTCAATCCTACACCCTACCATATAACTAGTACCCTTGCTCTTTAATATTTTTTATATTAGTAATGACAATGTTCACTATAAGAATATTCTACTAATTACATTTTTCTAATAATAAAAAAAAAACAAGAAAGTGTAAGGCGAGAGTGGTGGGTGATGGAGGAAGAGAGAGAGAGATGAATGAGAGAGAGAGAGAGATAAAAGAGAGAGGGGTAGATGAGAGTAAATACTTTTAACCTTTAGGAAAGAGATAAGAAACAAAAGCAGGAAGTCAGCACTGTTCTTTATCTGTTTATTTTACTCTGTTGGAGACTGGTGTGTGTGTGTGTGTGTGTGTGTGTGTGTGTGTGTGTGTGTGTGTGTGTGTGTGTGTGTGTGTGTGTGTGTGTGTGTGTGTCTAGGTGTGTGTGTATTCACGAGCGTGTGCCATTTGTGTGTGTGAGAAAGAGAACTGATAATAATAATCTTATTATACACTATATGTTTAAAAGTACTGAGACACCTACACATAGGTGCTTTTATAACATCAGTCTAAATCCAATTATGGAGTTGGTCACTTTTTGCACTTTCTTACAGCTTCCTCTCTTCTCAAAGGTCACTTTGCAAGAGTTTATAGTTTTCAAATTTTTGCCCATTCATTCAAAAAAATATGTGATGTGTCCCTGATAAGAGGGCCTGACTGACCATCTCCTTTCTAATTTATCCCAGTGGTGTTCCATATAGTTCAGATTACAGATATATGAAAGCCAGTCATGCTCTTTCAAACCTCACTTTATGCCTTTATAAAATTTGTTACCCTCCAGAGTTTAGTGGCAATATGCTTTACACCATGTCAACTGATACTTTGCATTGTGTTTGGTGTTGTAGGGCTTTCATGTAGCTGCTTGAATATCAAAACTCAGTTTACAGTTTGTATGCTGATGCTAACCTAAAACAGTGGGCTTTCAATTCTGAAATATAATGCATAAAAAGTCATTTGAACTGCAGGTTGTTAAGAAACAGTGTTAAGTTAAGGAGACATGTGCATTTTTTTCCCCAATCACACACAATTACACTGATTGATTATACTACATTCATTTATGTTAAAACTTAAGCCATGCGAATATTTTTTTTTAGTTTGATTAAACTAGTAAACAGGCAGCTAATAACATAAAATCCTTATCTTTCTTTTCTTGAACTTATTACTCAAAATTAGGGCACAATATGACCAAAAAGGCACACAATTGGTCCCGAACAATAAATAAAAGTAAATAAGATACTGTTATGGTGACAGAAATTGTACATTTAAAGGTACAGGGGTGTACTTTATTTACTTTTTCTCATACACTCGCAGTTGGAATGTCATATTTATTGAGCAAATTTTTTTTTTCATTCACTATCTCCCACTTTATCCTCTATTAGGGTCCCCATCCCCATCCAAGGGAGAAAGTCTTGGGCGCTGGGCAGATAGACCCAGGACAGGGTGCCAATCCATCGCTGGGCACACACTCACTCACACAGACACACTCTATATGCGGCAATTTTTGAGAATTCAATTGACTTCATCCATGTTTTTGGACTGTGGGAGGAAACTGGAGAACCCGGAGGAAACCCACGCAGACACGGGGAGAACATGGAAACTCCACCCAGATGGGGATTCGAACCGGGAATCCCTAGTGCTTAGAGGCGAACGTGCTAACCACTAAGCCACCGTGCCGCCTTGAGCGAATTTATAATACATCATTTCTGTATTTTCTAAGATCAACCAAAAGAAATGTTTTTGTCAAAATCTTGAATTTTCCAATGAAACAAACAAACACAAACCCATGTTCTTCCATACACTGTAGCAATTCCAGATTATTGTAAAGTATTGGACTTTTTTTTTTTTTACAGATTAGTAAAATATTAAACAGAACTAAATTGAGTAATGTGCAATGACTGATCTCTAAATTAGTTTTGAACAGTTTTGAGAATATTCATTGAGAGTACAAGTAAGCATAGCTGTGTGTCCAAATTCCACCCTAAAAACTGCACTAAATTATTCTTTGTGGTGGGGGTTTCCAACCCTGAAACACACAGGCTTAAGCTCAGGATGTTTGACAATCAGCATAACATATGTGTTAAGAGCACTGATATACTATGTGGTCAAATAATTTGTGGACATACCTATTAATTATGAGATTTAGTCTGGGCACTTCTCTTCCATTAAAAGCTAATGTTATCACAGCACACAAAGATGTTTTACGCAATGGTGTAAAAAAATACTTTCCTGTTTCAGCATGTCTTTACCCCTGTGCACAAAGACATGATGTGATGAGCTTAGAGCAGAGGAAATCCAGTGTTCTGCAAAGTCTTGACCTCAAACTCAGTGAAAATATTTGTCTTTGTTCCTATATTAGCGATTCCCACATGTTTGAGTAAATAAGCACAATTTAAATCAGGGTTTTTTTGCTACTTATCATCTCTGTAGGGTTACACTCTAAGCTAAGGTTTAAATTGTTTTGGAAATTGAAGAAGTGAATTCAGTGTTGAATGATTTAAAGAACATAATTAGGACACATGGGCAGCACAGCAGTTTAATGGTTAGGACGTTTGCCACGCAGTGCTTGGGATCCAGGTTCGAATCATGATCTGGGTAGTTTCCATGCTTTACTTGGTCCACATCAGTTTTCTTTCTTCTTATATATATATATATATATATATATATATATATATATATATATATATATATATATATATATATATATATATATATATATATATAAAGCCCCCCGGCGACCCTATATATAATGGATGGATATATATATATATATATATATATATATATATATATATATATATATATATATATATATATATATATATATGGGCGGCACGGTGGCTTAGTGGTTAGCACGTTCGCCTCTCAGCATTCCCAATCTGGGTGGAGTTTCATGTTCTCCCCGTGTCCACGTGGGTTTCCTCCAGGTTCTCCGGTTTCCTCCCACAGTCCAAAAACATGGATCAAGGTCAATTGAGTTCTTCAAATTGCCCTAGATAGAGTGTGTCTGTGTGAGTGAGTGTGTGCCCAGCGATGGGTTGGTGCCCTGTCCTGGGTGTATTTGCCCAGCGCTATGTTTGGAGGAGGAAGAACCCCCTTGCCTACTGGGCATGGGGGGGGTCAATTATGCTTTGGGGCTGTTTTTGCTTCTAATGGTACAGGAAAGCTTCAACGTGTGCAGGGTACCATGAATTCCCAGGAGAGGACCAAGATCGGGAACATGGGGGAAACCCCCGGCGACCCTAGTAGAGGATCAAGCGGAAGATAATGGATGGATGTATATATATATATATATATATATATATATATATATATATATATATATATATATATATATATATATATATATATATATATATATAATTGTATAATATCCATCCATCCATCTATTATCTTCTGCTTGATTGGTGCCCTATCCTGGCCCAGTAATCATAACTTTCTCCTCTGAAGAAAATGAGAGGAGAAGAATGAGGACACGCATGTAAGCATATTCACAGGGACACATGAATATCACATTTTAGAAGTCCACATATGACTGTAAACATTAAGTCACGTTATTGACAGGCTGTTTGCACAGACTTTAGCAAATGTTAAGGTTAACAAAAGCCTGTTGTTTCTAATGACAGGGTAAATCAAAGTACAGCTCAGTGTGGCTATAGTAATACAAATTACACAAAATACACACTGAGAGCTAAACAAATAAAATGTATTGTACTGGCTAAGTTCCTGAACAATAGCTAATAATAATTCTTTGAAGTAGCAAAAGATCAGGACTTCTTCTCCCTTTTCCTCCCTGCAGTGTAGAGTGGGAGAGGCGAGGCTCTGGAATACTCTGTGCCTCTTATCAGTACCTTCAATTGTCAGATGTTCAGTAAGTGTACAACATGTTGGTGGCCTTCGCAGAGTTTTGTAGACACAACTATATATATACATGAGTTTCTTACACCTTTAGTTCAACTTTATTATGGGATACTGTACAAGGTGTAAAGATGTATCCAAATACATATAGAGTGTGATTATAAATATAATATCAGAAGTAGTAGTAATAGTGGTGCACTCACTTCCCTAACGCAACAGAGAAATAAGACACTTAGGCTTTGACACATGTCTTTATCATAGATGTTCATGCAGAGTGTGTACAATTGGTGGTTGTGGATAAAAGGTATCTCAGATTTTCCCATTTTTTAAATTTTTATCTTTGAAAAATTGAAATTTAGACAATTGATAACGATAAATCAACATGTATGTATTAAAACCTGCTTAGACACAATGTTTTTATTAAAAAATAGTCATGTATGTTAATAAGCAAAAATTCTCCCCCACGTTCCTAGTCTATGGTAAAGGATTAAGCGAAAGATAATAAGATAAGAATTACTATTTTATTATTATTATTCTCAGTAGAAACCAGTGATGAAAATACACACTTTATTATTAACTTAATTATTGTAGTTCGTTGTTTTCCAAAAAAAAAATGACTGTAATCATATATTCATATATTATCTGTATTATTAACTATTATTAAATTCTCTTTGAAATATTTGTTAAACATCTAGACATGAATAACACAGTTTAACATTATGCAATACTACAATTTTAGCGTATGATTTAAAAGATATGCAAAATTGTCAATTGTCAATTTTTCGTGTATAGTAATTTAAGTAGTAATATAACAAATATGACTTAATAAATGACTGGGTACCAAGAAGTCAACAGATGGGAAAATCTTAAAATATCTGGTCACCGACCAAATTGTTGTTAGTAGTAGCATAAGCTTTCTAGCACTACAGGAACACAACAGAACAGAATCTAGAATGACCATGACTCTTAACAGTACTGTTCCTTAAATTTTGGGAATTCCTGACACAGCTTAATGCAAGAGAGCCTGAGACAGGAAGTAATTGTGAGTGTCTGAATTAGTTTTAATGCCTGTAGACACAAAAATACAAATGTGTGTGTGTGTTATATCTTATTAAAAACATGAGAACAGAGTCTGAGGTCGACGGAGCATGGAGCCACTCCGACACTACAGCTGTATCATCAGTAATATGATTCCTCTCTCTCTCTTCGCTCTCTGACACACACACACACACACACACACACACACACACACACACACACACACACACACACACACACACACAGATACACTTGCACACACTCTTGCTATGAATAAACCACACCATATTTACCCATGTAGGAATATAATCCAGGATAAGGATTTAGGTGGCATGTGTCCAAATGCTGCAACTATAAAGCACAATGGCTTTTGGTAGGTAGCCAAGAAAGATTTATCCTGGTTTTAAAGCTCACATATCCACGTTCCTGACCAGAACTGTCGTAAGCATTGTCTAAGACAGAACAACTAGATCTAAATCCATATCTGGTGTTTCAGGCAGGATCTAGGATGGTCAAGTGACCTATAAATGAGTGAATACACATTAATATACACGGTGCAAAACTAATCACAGCTATGATAAAGCTTATTCATTCATTAATTATCTTACTCACTTATGTTATTTAAGGTCACAGGCACTATTGGGGCCTAACCTAGCTGTTACTAGGCGAAACCAGGAAAACACTGTGGCGAGATCTCACTACATCACAGGTCATGATCATAATGATCATGATCATCTCTGGCTGCAATGAACAATGTATGGCAAATCATTTTGTTTAAATACTGTTTGTTGTATAAGCACTAGGCCTAGGGTTATGCGGATACAATAAAGCAGATTTATGCAATATACAGTTATGCAGAACAATATAGCATTGTCATGCTTAGAACAGCAAAAAAAAACTTGAAGTTTTGTAAAATTCATGTCACAGCAAAAGATCGAAGGAAAAAAATAATACGATGCTCATGCACCCTGGAATTTGTGCACCTGTTAACAGGGCATGTCTAAGATCTCAAAATCTACCAATCTGGTATTTATGTATATATATTTAGGGCAAGCGGGTGTGTTACACTGTATATACATGTTTAGATTGATTAGTGCGTAGTAATGTAGTTTATAAGGCACTGTGTCATGCTGAGGTATTTTCTGTTTAAACTGAATCTTAATGGTGCAGCTCTATCTATAGCACTGTCCCACTGTGTGTGGTCTTAGCTTCAAGTGTCCATCAGACATATGTACATACATCATACACTCAAAGAAGTAGCAGTAGAGCACCGGCATCCAGACGCCTAACATATGCACACGCTCACACACACACAGTAGCGATGAGAAAGGTCTTGGTCTAACCATGGCCCCAGGCAACATCCAAACAATCAAAAATTTGGGATTTTCCACTGACATGACACGGACTGTGAGCATGCATTCTCATGAGAGCACTGAAAAAAATCTAACTGTTTATGTGGCGCTTTGACTAAAGTCAAGAGAAGGTTTTATTTTGATGGATCTACTGTACATGCCACTCGAAGAATAGTGGCAGAATGCACAGAATGTGTTCAAACAAGTCCTTCAGATAGTTGTCTTTATTTCTGACGGCCAGTCAAAGGGACGTGTGTTCCTTTAATTATCCTTTCATTTACTCTCTGCTAAAAGCAGAAGCAGCCAAACCACATGACTCTTAACCTGTCAGCTAGGTATGATGATGATAACACATTGGATTTGTTGCTTTAAGGTGCAATGGAAGCATTTATAATAACAGAGCAAGCTTATAAGCTTCATATTCCATAACATGTGCTCTGTTTAACCCCTCAAAACCCACACAATCCATCAGTGAGCCCAGACTTGCTCTGCTTAGTCTCATAACAACAAACAATTCCTATCAGTTTCACTGTTGTTACTAAATGTGTTGGAAGTGTTAAACCTGAGGGTGCCGGTGTACCCACCACACCCACGGCTTCCTTAAAAATGATAGACTAAAGGCTGAAAGGTTATTTTAGAGAGTTTAATGTAATTGCTTTGTATTTACTTAACATTCAGTGGAGAATAATTTGATAATAGCCCACTGTTACATGATTATTTGCTTCATTGGTAGCAGCAAAGTTTCAATCTGGAAATGATAAATACAAAAATTGGAGAATATAAATACATTGTATTTATTTATGCATAATGTGTGGTTCTGTAACCCATCAGCAAGATAGTCATTGGTTCAATTCCAACAGGTTCAAAAAAAGTAACAGGCCAGGTCCTTTTGTGTGGAGTTTGCATGTTCTTCCACTGTATGCAAGGGATTCCCTACAGTGTTTCCTTTTACAGCTCAAAGACATGTAAATTGTTCATGAGACTAAATGGGTTTGAATGGGTTTTTGTCCTGCATTGAACTGGTGAGGCGGCACGGTGGCTTAGTGGTTAGCATGTTCGCCTCTCAGCACTAGGGATTCCCGGTTTGAATCCCCATCTGGGTGGAGTTTCCATGTTCTCCCCGTGTCTGCGTGGGTTTCCTCCAGGTTCTCCGGTTTCCTCCCACAGTCCAAAAACATGGATCAAGTCAATTGAATTCTCAAAAATTGCCCCATATAGAGTGTGTTTGTGTGAGTGAGTGAGTGTGTGCCCAGCGATGGATTGGCGCCCTGTCCTGGGTGTATCTGCCCAGCGCCCGAGATGTTCTCCCCTGGATGGGCATGGGGAACCCCCCCGCAACCCTATTAGAGGATAAAGCGGGAGATAATGAATGAATGAATGAACTGGTGAGTCGTCCTGCGTGTTTCTGTAGTTTTACTCAGTGTCTACTGTCTACTGTATATGGGTTCAGCATTTCCCAATAACCTTTATTAGATGAATAAGCTTGAAATGATTAAATAAAAGAATATAATTTATATGCTTATACTATTAGCAGGTAAAAAGCCAGAAAAGTAACACAACTTATAAAATATTTTTGCACTCCTTAGACACATAAAAAGCATAACTTAGTCAGGCTTAGATCTTATAATTAAGTCTCTACACTCTACTTAATGATTATTTCAAAAGTTATTAATACAAACCTCAAACCTATAAAACAATAAAATAAACAAGCTTTACCATGTATTTACTTTCTCAGGTCAGTTCTGAGCGATAATAAATTTGACTGCAGCTTGTATGACCTAATTTATAATCTAATTTATAATCTCAAAAGAAGATGTACAAATATCAAACTTAATAATAACGACAACTAATAAGTTCTTAATTTAGCCGACTATTTGCACTTATTCTAAAGAGAGAGGAGAGTGACTAATGATATGAGTTATTCCTCAAATTCTGATCATCATCTCCTAAACTAACAGAGTGTGAAAAGGCTAGTAATGGACAAGTTATTTGAGACAAATCCAAACAGTGCAGTGACTCGGTACGCGCCATTAAACAGGCCCATATTTGGATGTGGTTGTTTTCTCTCTCTCTTTCTGTCTCTCCCTGTCTCTCTCTCTCTCTCCATTTGTCTGTGTGTGTGTATATGTGTATGTATGTCTGTGTGTGTTTGTTTCATGTGTTAGACAAAGTACTGAGTGGATGAGCTTACGATTAAGAATAGTCAGTTTGTAAGGATACATTCAGGTGAATCAGATAGATCATACAGGTGGCGTTGGTTTCGACTTCTATACGCTTTGGTTCTGTTCAGTGTATTCCCTTCATACCCCACTGCTCACATCCCTACAGGACCACCAGTGTGGCTACAGACTGGAAAAATCTGAGCTATTTTGTGCAGACATGCTTCCTGAACCCCCACCTCCCCATACCCAGAGTAGAACGTGTGGTTGAGTTATATTTATTTTTTACTGTGTGTTGATAATGACTCTATCATCCCATGTACTTCAAAATATATTTCTCATAGACATCAGCTGCTTTATTATCTTTGCATTTACAGGATTAAAATAATTTAAAGTTATTATGAGCTGGTAATATATTCATAAAAAAAAAAAACACATTCATAAACAAGATTATATCTAAGTTTATAATTTTCTAGAGCCAAGTGCACGCTTTATAGCTTAATACGCATATTAGAAGCCAGGATCTGCTAATCCATGAATATATTGATTACAGGAGCCATGTCCTGCTGTCATCCCATAATGGATTTAAAAATGTTCAATAATAAAAATGTTAGGCCACATTAATAACTGTTGTTTTAGACAACAATTCACAACAAATGACAAGGAAATTTAACTTTGCTATTTTATTATATTAATTTAGTAGTTGTGATAATGTAAGTATAATGAAATAATGTTATTATGTTATTTTAAGGTATTTGTTATTGATGATGCTATATGGTTAATTTTTGTGTGTGTGTGTGTGTGTATACAGGAGAGGCAAAAAAATTTGAGCTGCATGACGTTTTCTTGTTTAGGACAGAAAGAGGGCAAAAAATTGTATTGGCAAATTCACTGAATAGTTGGGCATTTGTGTCTGGCATTCAGCCGTGTGTATGTGTGTGTTGCCTTTTTTCCCACAGTAATGCTTGTTACGGTTGCGTTCTGCAGTCTTTGGCAGTGATGAATCTCAGGGGGGAATAACTCTCATGATCCTTTGGTCTCTGGCTATTTTTGCCGTGCCCGTAATGAAGGCGCTTTGCTTTCAGTGTTACACAGTTTCCAGTCATGCATTCATAAATTCGTAAACTAATTCATGAGTACTCATTCTTTTCACATGATCCCCCATACCCCAACCCCCTGCAATCACTGTCATGCTGTGGGCAACTAACATAATAATGTGTGGGTTTATTAGCAGATTTAGCATGAATCCCATCACAGAGATTATCTTTAGGTTAGATGTTAAACGCCAAATTAGTTACACTACCCTGTACATAAAGACTGTAAAGAACCATATAATATTACCTCTAGCCAACTATCAAACATGCTAAATGTTAATATGCAGCTAAATGTTAATAAGTACAGGTGCAAAACTCACATATTTGGCAATGATATTCATTTTACACAGTTAAGATGAGCTCATAGTTAGGGTTTATATTGATATGAACTTTTCTTAACATTTAAGTTTTCAGTTTTACATAAGCACTCACATGTAATTTTTTTATTGTAAATGAGAAAATATAATTTGTTAGAATTGTTACATAAATAAATGTTTATAAATAAATCATTCAAGAGAAATATTTCTTTTTTTAAATAAAAATGTATTGAATTTGCTAAAAGCAGTTGTGAAAGCAAAGTAGGTTGTTAGGAAAAATACACTTCTGACCACTTTATTAAGTTAAATACGATAAATTTTGTTTCAAATTTGAATTTCACATATGATCACTGAAGTTGTACGTACATAAATATAAATTGAAAAAGGTTTGTTGTGTGTTTGGATATGTGTGTGTAGCTAAACATATGAATAGATGGATGGATGAATTGATGGCAAGAGTGTTTTGTTTCTCATGCATTCTTATCTTTTTCCGGTTATTCATATGCCTTTGTGAATATCTTCTCTTCCTTTCATTAACCACTCTGTTAATGATCATCTGACTGTATGCCCAAATGATTACATCTGTTCCACATCATTTACTCTTCCTGCACCCAAGCCTGACTATGTGACAGTAAAAAAATATCCATAGTGGATCCTAACAACTACCTACCATTTTCTTTTACTGAACCTACGTAACATAATTGAGCATCATTTATTCAGAACTGTAATTAAAATTTAAAAGTTCACTGTTTACTGTTAACGAGTTTTTCCAAAAAAGAATAAAATTCATTTCTGAAAATGCTTTATTTGTGATACGGTAATATTGTTTTTTGTAAGTAAAATCATTTCAACAACATACCTCACTTCACAGATGTACATTGGCCACTTATATACAATAATTACATCATTTAAAAATATAACATAAATACTAATTCCAAAAAATGTTTTACAAGACAGTTATAGTATAGGATACAAAGAATGCACTGTAATTTACTGATCTTTTTCTGTAAAAATAACAGCAAGCCATTTTTTAATTATTTGTCTCATCTTGTGGTTTTTATATACAAATTATTGTTCCATAGGGATCAGTATTAGGGCCCTTATCATTTCCATTGTATATGATTCCACTTGCCCTCCAATCTTATTTTTTAAAATGATTATACCCAGTTACATATAACTGGTAACTATAGCTAAACCAAGTGATGTTTAATCAGAGAGATTAAGGACTGTTTTCCATCCATTATCATTAACATCCATTATCCAATTTATCCTATACTAGGGTCGTGGGGGGGGGTTCCCCATGCCCATCCAGGGGAGAACACTTCGGGCGCTGGGCAGATACACCCATGACAGGGCGCTAATCTATTGCAGGGCACACACTTACTTACACAGACACACACAAACACACTCTATATGGAGTAATTTGGAGAATTCAATTGACCTTGATCCATGTTTTTGAACTGTGGGAGAAAACCAGAGAACCCGGAGGAAACCCACATGGACATGGGAAGAACATGGAAACTCCATCTAGATTGGGATTCGAACCGGGAATCCCTAATGCTGAGAGGCGAACGTGCTAACCACTAAGCCACCGTGCCACCCCTTTATGCTTTAAATAAATGTTTACATGATCCGTTGTCTTAATAACTACCAAGTGCAAAAACTTTTTTTCTGCATCAAGGCTCATCCATCCTATATTGTAATGAGGTGGTTTCGGAAGGTTGTGGTTTGAGTCTAATTTTAACAAAAATGTTATGATTATCTGGAGAAAAATCAATGTAGTAATTGGTTCTGCAACTTTGTCCTTTGAATTGTCGGGTATCGAACTCTTAACAAGGATTAATGCTTCCTGGTATTTATAGACAGAAACCAACCCAAATGGATGTGATGAACACAAGCATTACCAGTAATATAGATGTGCAATGATGGCAGTAGGATGTGTAATGAGAATATATAATTAGGATGGGCAAGGAGGCTGTTTAGAGGATGTGTAGTTGTGGCTGCTGAGATATTCAGTAATATACAGAGGCAAGGATGAAAAGTATCTGGTGTCTAGTGAGTGAGTGAGGTTAAGTAAATGCTAAACATTTGCTTTTGAACAACTTTTCGTACTACTTAGAAAATGCATTCATTCATTCATTATCTCCCGCTTTATCCTCTATTAGGGTCGCGGTGGGGTTCCCCATGCCCATCCAGGGGAGAACGTTTTGGGCGCTGGGCAGATAGACCCAGGACAGGGCGCCAATCTATCGCTGGGCACACACTCACTCACACAGACACACTCTATATGGGGCAATTTGGAGAACTCAATTGACTTGTTCCATGTTTTTGGACTGTGGGAGGAAACCGGAGAACCCGGAGGAAACCAACGCAGACACGGGGAGAACATGGAAACTCCACCCAGATGGGGATTCAAACCTGGAATCCCTAGTGCTTAGAGGCGAACGTGCTAACCACTAAGCCACCTTGCCGCCCTACTTAGAAAATCCATCCATCCATCCATCCATCCATTATCTCCCGCTTTATCCTCTATTAGGGTCGCGGTGGGGTTCCCCATGCCCATCCAGGGCAGAACGTTTCGGGCGCTGGGCAGATACACCCAGGACAGGGCGCCAATCCATCGCTGGGCACACACTCACTCACACACACACACACACACTCTATATGGGGCAATTTGGAGAACTCAGTTGACTTGTTCCATGTTTTTGGACTGTGGGAGGAAACCGGAGAATCCGGGGGAAACCCACATGGACATGGGAAGAACATGGAAACTCCATCCAGATTGGGATTCGAACCGGGAATCCCTAGTGCTTAGAGGCGAACGTGCTAACCACTAAGCCACCTTGCCGCCCTGTTAGAAATCATCCATTCTCCATCCATGTCGTGGGGTGCGTGGGGGGCCACCAACTGCCGCCCTTCTTAGAAAATACTATTTTTAAATATTTATATATATATATATATATATATTATGCCGCCCTTCTTAGAAAATACTATTTTTAAATATATATATATATATATATATATATATATATATATATATATATATATATATATATATATATATATATATATATATTTAAAAAATAGTATTTTCTTAGAAGGAAAAGATTTTTTTTTAATAATTTGGTAATGGTTTAAGGGCACTCGTGAGTTTAGTTGATCTAAGCACAGTAGTTCATTCTGCTGCAGGCTACCTGCATGTCAACACCCTCGTTTCAGAAGCGCGCATCGTGAGCGCGCTTGGCTCCATGCTTTATAGGCAGCGCGCAGCGATCAGAGTTCAGAGTCGGTGTGGTGGAGCTCCGGGTCACAACGCGCACTCTGCCCGGGAGCTTAACTCGAGTGAAATGTTTAGTTCACACCTGTCGTTCTTTCCATCAAGTGGGATTTCTCCAAGCGAGGACTAAACGCTTCTTCATCAGCGTAGGATTTTACGAGATCTGCTTTCTTTTCAATTCAATCTTCACTCTGCACCGGAGAGAAAGGGAGCTCTAGAGTTCATCTAGACACTACGATCCGGAGCCGCGGCCCTCCCTCCCTCCCTCCCTCCTAACAAACATATATACTGCTCTAACCATTTCTTTAACCATTTTCACGGACTTTAATACATCCTCATTGTTTACCTCTGTTTCATACTACCGTCGCTTTTTATTTATTCTTGTCCAAGTTCACGTCGCGTTTTAGTTTGGAACATTGTATCATTTAATTTTTGGTTTCGCATCATATTTATGGATAGTTTTCGTTTTTTTTTTCCTTACGATATTGGTTTAAGTCCGTTATAGCTGTAGTGATGTAGTGTTTAGTGTGTGTGGATGTCGAATGTAATACAGACGGCACATTGTGCTACATTACTGCAGCAATAAATGCAGACTGAAAGTCATTTCAAACACTGTTGGGTTATAAAAAGTTTATGTGCAGCTAATACTGGAAAATGCAGCTGCGCTCACTCAATCTGTAAACGTTTTATTAAGTTGAAAGAAGGAGCGAAGACGTTCTTTAGTTGTAGCATAGCAGGGATAATTACTTGTGTGTAACCATAATAACTCTGGACTGGAGGACTGCAGCGTCTCCACACGCGGGCCATGTGCTGTGGTCCACTTGTCTGTGCGGACCGTGCTCACAGCTGGGCGCTCCACTGACCGCAGTGTTGAACCGCGTGTACGGTGGACCTCCTTCCTACACTTCGTGCTGGTTGATCGTCGGTTCGGTGGTCTGCGGCTGCTTCTTGCTCCTGGACCATCAGTGGTGGTCTTCTTGTCCCCCGCTGACCGCATGTACGGCGGTCTGCTCCTCCATGGGAACTGAGAACGAGCCACAGCGGAGATGAGAGCCACGCTCTGCTGCCTTCTCGCCTTCTGCTACTGCTGCTTTAATATAATACTCACTGCTGCTCCTGCTACTGTAACTGAGGTGAGACACACACACACACACACACACACACACACACACACACACTGTAAACGACCCCCTGCTGTGGTTTGTAGATTGTTCTGGTTTGCTATAACGTGTAAGGTAGCTTTAGGATTCAGTTTCTTCACAGAATACTTGATGCTTATCTAGTTTCTAGTGAAGCGTTTAAACTGAAACCCCCAAACATTTATTCATTCATTCATTATCTCCCGCTTTATCCTCTATTAGGGTCGCGGTGGGGTTTTCCCCATGCCCATCCAGGGGAGAACATCTCGGGCGCTGGGCGGATAGACCCAGGACAGGACGCCAATCCATCGCTGGGCACACACTCACTCACACAGACACACTCTATATGGGGCAATTTGGAGAATTCAATTGGCTTGATCCATGTTTTTGGACTGTGGGAGGAAACCGGAGAACCCGGAGGAAACCCACGCAGACACGGGGAGAACATGGAAAGTCCACCCAGATGGGGATTCGAACCGGGAATCCCTAGCGCTGAGAGGCGAACGTGCTAACCACTAAGCCACCGTGCCGCCAACCCCCAAACAGTTAACTTACAAAACCAAAGTGGGCTCCTTGGTGTAACCGTAACGACTTTCGACAAACATTACAAGAGAGTAAACTCAGATATTGCAATTTCTTTTGGCAAGTGCTTTCCACTTCCAATAACCTTCTGCAGCAACAAAAGTTTAACGTTGAAAGTGACTTAGTTCTTTGTGACCCCGCCTCTGCACCTGCCCTGGAACAGCACCACACAACAGAACCTTCGATTAACATACACATTCTTAGAGCACAAAAGGCTTAAGGTTTTAAAAAAAAATCTGAAACTGAGAGCCTGTGAAAAAAAAACCCACTGAGGCAAAAAGCATATGTAGAACATTATGTAGGAAATATGCTGACAATTTATTAGTAAATAGATTTAGTTAGCACTAAATGTAGTGTTTGAGATGCTGTTCTCCCACTGGCAAGCATCCTTTGCTAGGCATGGATTCTGGGATAGGAAGGAAAAGGTCCTTGTATGTATGTAAGAATGTATTGGGCTGGTTTATTGTTACACCAACAATCTAAACATATACATGTTTAATAAAAAAATGATCTTAGCAGGAAGATAGAATGTGTGTTCAGAAGCTATTGGTAAGCCTGAAGCTGCTTTCTGTTTGCAAGTTTTTTGCATCAGCTTTGTTTTGGGAAACCGACACCAGTTACTTTTGTATGGAAATAACACTATTGGTCGTTAGTTACACACTAGTAACTAGTAATACACACTAGTTAAATGTTAGTTAAGGTAAATGGATATAGTAAAAGGTCAAATCAGGGCTGTTTCATGGCTGTAATAGACTACTGAATGATTAAATGTTGACCAATAACTTACACTCTTTAGTACTAAAGTATACTAAGTATTGTATCTTGTGTAAAACTCCTGAAGTCTCTATAAAATACATATTCAAAGTTTATTTAATTCTTATAATCTTATAATATACATAAACTTAAGTAGAAAGTGATTCAATTGTGTGCATCACTCTCTGAAGTTTATTTGTAATGTGAGTTGTGATTGATCTTAAGCTCTGGGTTTGGTTTAGGCTGTGCAGAAACTCCCTCACAATTACACTTTTTACCTAAATGCCTAAATGGAGGCTGATTTGGGGTTTTTCCACCTGCTTTCTGCTTAGCCTTTCATTATACACTTTATTATCTTAGCAAAGTATCTTCATAATTTAAAGGTAAGAGAGTAAAAGTTTTTCAAGAGTGTAAATATTCAAGTGAAGCAGGCTACCAATTATCCAAAATGCTATTTGAGTACTGTAATAAAGGGACTGGTGGATATAGACATTGCTTTAGCTTCACACCAGCTCTGAATGTCTTATTCCTTTTTTCTACCAAATTAGGCTAAAACTACAGGTTTAGACCCAAACTAGCATTATAGAATATTACAGTCTAGTATAGTGAATCTGGGATTAATTATGAATTATACAGTTTTCAAAATATCTCCAATTAGAAAAAATAACCAATGTGACTTACAATCTTCAAAAACAATTATTTTATTGTGGTAGCTTAGTGTTTAGAATGTTGAGCTGTCAACCTAAAGTTTGGGGGTTGAAATCCCATATACACTGAAGTTACAATGTGGGTCCTTCACCCTCATTGCTCCAGGTGTCTGACTCTGTGTTCTGACCCCAGCAATTAAGTTGGAATACTTGATACTGTGGCTAAATGACAAAATGTAATTAAATTGTAGAAAATTTGCATGAATTAAGGAAATGCACCAAGGGACCTGTTTTCTCAGTGAACTATTGAGGGACCAAACTGAAAAAAGAGTGATTTACATGCACAGATGTGATTTGATATGACCTACAACCTACATTTAATGGTTTCTACATTTTGTAACTATCTCAAAGGTTTTTTTTAAGATAAGGATTAATTCAATAGTCTGCAAAGTCACTATCAGAACTTTCAAGAAAGTGGAAAGACTGTCCCACCCCTAGTTTTCCTGCTCACATTTCTGCTACCATATAAAGTTGTTGTTGTATACAGAAATAATCGGATAAACTGACATTACAAAGACATGGCATTTTCTATCTTATTTATTAATAGCATAAAAATTTGTGAAACTACATTTGCTTAATTGTCGCTAACAGTTATTTTTAGGTACTTATTTTATAGTACATATTTTTGTTCATTTTTATTTTTTGCTGTTAAAGGACACATCAATTCCTCAAGAGCTGATCGAGAGGCTCTCCAACAGCGAGATTCGCACCATGAGTGACCTGCAGCGGCTTCTGGAGCAACAGTTTGTAGGTATGGACACTCACACAAACAACCCCTCCTTCAATACCCTTACCTTTCAATTCTTAACTTTCTGTTAATAGTAGCAAACTTCAGCTGGAATGTGGATGAACACATTTTTAAAACTTGTGTCCTAAATAAAATGCTGTGAGGCATTTAAAAGAGAAAACATAAATGACAGAGTTCATTGTTATGGTATTTCATTTGTGCCAGTGAGTTCATACCCTAAGACGGAGCCTCAGACTGCACTCAAGTCAATGATTTACTGACTTCAAAGCTAATGAGCTACGACTGAACATGAATTCTTCTTCACTGACCTTTGAGTTGAGTAATTTACTATGCACATTTAAAATAGTTTTAGAAACAGTTTGCCCATGACCTACACTCAAATTAGAGTAGCAACACACAACGTGAAAAACGATTCAGCTTTCTAGCTAGCACACCAGGCTACAGGCTGCTACTACAACACTGATGTTCTTAGAAGTTCAAACTTTTAATCTCCATGTTCAAATATGTGTACAATTGCTTCATGCCAGGTGCCTTCAGGGCTGTTGCTTGGATACGTTCTGTTTTAGTATCAGCTCTGGAGGCGCCAGGAGTACAGCTGCGGATGAACTTGGTGACGAAAGTCACTTTTTGGCTGCTTTTCTTGTATTTGTAGATTAGTCAATGTCAGAGAAGAAAGCTTAACGACAGGACAGAACAAAGAACTGATTTAGAGGCTTGATGAGTGGTCTGACCTGTGCCGACTTTTCAGGAATTTGGTCAAGATTGATTAGGAATTGCTACACTTTGTTAAACCTTTTACTGTCTTTGATGGTTCTCCTGTTATTAGCAATAAAAGCAGTTCAAGGAATAGGTTTGTTCACTAACATACTGATAGAGATGCTTGTTTGATTATCAGATTAGATAGCTTCGTACTACTTTCTGTTTATTGTATAGCCTAAACAATGCTAAAAATTTCACTCTTCAAAAATTCTTTAAGAACTGAAAGATTTTTAAATCTTGTGGAATGAAAGCCATGTAAAGCTCCTTTAGTGTAACTTTAGATGCAGGTGAAGGACTTTGCTAAACTCTTAGGAATTCCTCGGATCTTCTTAGTAAATCTCCTTTGGATCATCTGTGAAAAAGAAGTGTGAAGGTGCTCTATCAGGATCAGCATCTGAGCTCAGATTTCCCCTCTGGACACATGATTGAAATGCAAACGAGTGCATGTATGGAGCTGCTGGTGCTGGAGGCGGGTGAAGCAGCACTCGGCATTATACCAGTGTCATCCTGCCTTTATGGGCTTTAGTTGGCTGAATGCCAGCACTGTAATGTATTATTCATGTCTGATTCCTACCGGGTTTATGAGTGCCCGAAGGAGCAGGTTTCTGAAGTCTGCTAACAAGTGTGCAAAATGTTCAGCTAGCACACAGCCTCCCCCTCCCCCTCTTTCATCTTGCAGGGGGTCCCCAGGGGCGACGGCGGGACATCCAGCCCCCCTTCCAAGTGGATGTGCTGATTTAGAGTGTTGATGAAAATCTTTAGACTGCTGCTGGTACGTAATTCATCACACCCTATGAACTCGTTCTAAATGGGTGACGTCAGCAAGGTCCAGTGCAAAACTAAGCCGCTGTTAGAGAATCTCAACTTAAAGTGCTTTGTGGGGTTTGTCAGAGTTGACACCCTGGTGGGGTTGGAATTCCATTCAGTTCCATTCATAGCATTACTGAAAATAGAGGAGCATCGTGTAATGGGATGGAATGTGGAGCGGCTGATGAAATGGTGTGAGTTAGTCTTTTATTCTGTTACTTGTCACAAAGTTCGCTGGCTGGAATAGTTTTACAGGTACTTCTGCACTTTTTAATGCCCCTTCCCCATCTTCATATAAAAACCAGTTCTTTAAATCATGTTGTATTAAAACATGTGTATATACTGTAATTAAAATGTACGAGTTATGGTTTGTCTGCTTTTCCAACATATGACCAGATTGGTTTATTTCTTTGAAATAAGTGTTATCAAGCTGTTAATAGTATTAATTTGTTATAAATTATTAATGTTGTCTCCTGTTTCAGTAAAATTTTACTTACTAATATTTATTTCGGGCAGCGCGGTGGCTTAGTGGTTAGCACGTTCGCCTCTCAGCGCTAGGGATTCCCGGTTCGAATCCCCATTTGGGTGGAGTTTCCATGTTCTCCCCGTGTCTGCGTGGGTTTCCTCCGGGTTCTCCGGTTTCCTCCCACAGTCCAAAAACATGGAACAAGCCAATTGAATTCTCAAAAATTGCCCCATATAGAGTGTGTCTGTGTGAGTGAGTGTGTACCCAGCGATGGATTGGCGCCCTGTCCTAGGTCTATCTGCCCAGCGCCCGACACGTTCTCCCCTGGATGGGCATGGGGAACCCCACCACGACCCTAATAGAGGATAAAGCGGGAGATAATGAATGAATGAATATTTATTTCCAAACATTACGTTACATTTGGACATTTAGCAGACGCTAAAGCGACTTATAAGTAATCCCTACATCATGGTTCGGGTCAGAACACAGGGTTGGCCACAGCATCCCTGGGGCAATGAGGGTTAAGGGTCTTGCCACATTGGTAACTTCACTGGAACTGGGATTCGAACCCACAACCTTCAGATTGACAGCCCAACACACTAACCACTGATCTACCAAACTCTGTTAGCAAAAATGCATTGTTCTTCAGTTAGTTAAAAGTAGGATTAAAAGAGATGGTCAGTTGTTGCTACAGTGTGTGTTCACTCCAAACATAAAACATTGTGGTGTGTATGATAGCAGACAAAACCAGAGAAAGTGTTTTCTGTATGATGTAGTGTCATGATCTCAGTAGTGCAGGCTTTCACATTAGAATAGCACACTACACAAATCTAAATTAGGTATATCTATTTTGTACCATGGAAAGCAAACAAACATCAAATAAACTATAAATAGTTTCAGGTTTTACAGCTTAACAGTTGTGACTTTTGTACGATGGGATGCCAGCTCTCAGAAAGCTGAAATTACAGAACTGATAGTGCAGCTTACGCAGATAAACAGATTAACAGTGCTATAATAAAACACACGAAGAAGTGTTGAACTCTGTATAAAACTGTTGCTATGTAACAGAGAAAACACCCTGTTGTGGTAACACCCAACATCTGATTCTTTTATGTCTGATCTCTAGCAGTGTGACATTTAGCATAGCAGCCTTAACACATTTAAAATATCTTTTCTGATTATTGTCTAGATACAAGCAAGACTCTATTACATTAATAATTTCATGTTAAAATCATGTTACTGATTTAATTAGGGGCACAAGGAAAAAATATTTGTGGATCCCAATCCTGATGATGTCACAGCCCGAAAAAGTGCAAAACCGCCTTCTTTGTTCAATTACAGTTACCTATCTCAGACAGTATTTATGGGACTTCATTTAGAAGAGCATGGGTGATATAAATCCTGTTTATTTGTTGAGTGGAGTGGATCAGACTCTGCTAAACAGAAAAAGGCTACAATTGTCAGCCATCATTATCCTGAAGGCAAAGTCCTATGACAACAGATAAAGGCTTACAGAGTTGTCTATGTTTTTAAATATTATATGAATAATGAGGATGATGTTTCAAATAAAGTGCATAATTAGTAGACATGATGTTTAAAAACCTCAAAAGCAATGCTGTGTCTAATCCAAAACTACCAGTGCAAAACACAAAAGAATATAATTAATAACACAATTAGTACATGCCCTATGGTTTTGAAGGGGATTAACAAAGTATGTAAACACATTTCTTTGTAAAATGTTACTCTTGAATTACAGCACTGATAAACGCGCAACCAGAGTGGAAACAAATATGTAAACCTTATAAAGTCACTGTTGAATTTGTGTGTATACATACATTGGAGATATTTGGAAACGAATCTTATTCGTTGGATTCATGCTGAATTCATAACAAATCCAATTAACGTCACCAAAAGGTAAAAATGTAATGATGATGTAATGATGATGTAAGACAGTATTAGGCTTGGGTGAGTCAGTATTGCTTTCTGTACTCAGTTAGAGATGTCTGAGTGATAAACGTGTGCAAATGGGTAATGCCGGGAACCATTTCTGATGCCCAGCTCGAGACGTGTCATCAGATGCTTTATGTCTGAGCTGATTCATGTGGTTTTATTTAATCAGAAGCTTGCAGCTCGTCTCAGCATGCAGCTAAACAGATTACCTAGACTTACTAGACTGTCTGATCGTAGCTTAAAGCCTTGAGTTTTTTCAGAATTGGACACAGATATAAAAGCAAGTGATGAAACTTCAAATGTGTGATGTAATCAGCCTATTTGCAAATGCTTATTTTATAGATTTATACTGTTTTTGACGATCTGATTAGTTGGTTTAATGAGGCACATTTTGATTTAAATGTTTCAGTTGGTGCAGAGAATGAGGTGGAGCTGGAGAATAAATGGCGCTCTGATAAACAACGTTTTATCCACAAGACAAATCTGAAGAGCTCACATGCACACTTCAGACACAAGAGAAGCATCGGTAAGAATCACACCCGCATTTACACAAACACTCACAGACACACACACAGACACACGCACACACACACACACACACACACACACACACACACACAGAGGTCTGTTTTAGGATATCTGTCTACCACTGGTCATATTAGGCTTTCTGGCTGATTTGGTCAGGTTTTGATTTATTTATTGCTGGTATTTCATAAAGTCCATAATGTCATCTTTTCATCATGCACCATTTGATAGGTTAAACAACCACCTTAAAACAACAAGGTTATCACGATGCTTCAAGAAAGGGTTGGGTTAATATTTTTTTGTACCAAATTTACTTATTGGGCTATTGTTAAAAAAGCTGATTTTGATTACAACTGGGGTTGTGAAAAGATTGTAGTTCAGTGATCCATATTACAGAATTTGTATTACAAAGTATTTGTTTTTGTGTGTGTTTGCGTGCACATGTATAGAGGATGCAGTGCCAGCAGCCTGTAAGACCCGGACTGTGGTATATGAGATTCCTCGTGCTCAGGTTGACCCCACAGCCGCGAATTTCCTAATTTGGCCACCATGTGTAGAGGTAACACGCTGCTCTGGATGCTGCAACACTAGCAACATGCGCTGCCATGCCAACAAGAAGGTCTACCGCAATGTGATGGTAACTACACACACACTAATATACATATATCTAGAAAAGGCCTAAACTGGATAATATCTAAAAATAAGTTTTTATCATTTTACAATTACAGTGTAATTAACAGACAAGGAACACCATGTCAGTATTCTGCTAAAATTTCATAAAATACCAGCAAATTTTGGAAACATGCTGTTATTAACGAAAGCCTACCCTTTATTTCAAACTTATAAAAGCCCTTCAGCAGCAGTGGTATGTGATACTGAGTACATTATTACAAGCTTTGCACCCCTGGATCCACACAGTTTGTTTAATTGTTCAGACAGCTCATCTCAAGATTTATTAGATAATTTATATATCCATGCATATAGATATACACAAACTTACACCATGGCAAATTTTTAATTCAAACAGCCCTGGAGCCAAATGATTTAATGGGCACAAAAAAGGACGCCCAAATTCTTTTCACAGGCTGAAGACTTTTGACAGATTAATTGTACTAAGATATTACAGGTGCATGGATTTATTTACTAGTGCCCAGTAAAAGTCTAAGTGAGATTACAGCAATTTTGCACATCCCATTTGAACACACAAAGGATTTATATTACACAGTAAATTCATGTGTCCAAAATCATTCTTGTTTAAAGAGTTTAAAAGTGCGCTCACTAATTTTGACATTATAATAATCTCCACACGTGGCTTAGTGGTTAGCACGTTCGCCTCTCATCACTGGGATTCCCGGTTCGAATCCCCATCTGGGTGGAGTTTCCATGTTCTCCCCGTGTCCGCGTGGGTTTCCTCCCACAGTCCAAAACATGGATCAAGTCAATTGAGTTCTCCAATTTGCCCCATATAGTGTGTGTATGTCTGTGTGAATGTGTGCCCAGCGATAGATTGGTGCCCTGTCCTGGGTGTATCTGCCCAGCGCCCGAAACGTTCTCCCCTGGATGGGCATGGGGAACCCCCCCGCGACCCTAATATAGGACAAAGCGGAAGATAATGAATGAATGAATGAATAATCTCCACACAGCTTACATCTGAGTGAATATTAACTCATAAACGTTAACCCTCTGCAGTGTTAACATAAAAGAGTAAACTATCTGACACACTTTTAAATGTAAGAAGATCAGAAGCCATACAGAGGAGAGAGAGTAAAGGGTGTGAGAGAAAGGAAGGGATATGGATGGAGTGGGTAAGCGGATAAATGGGGAGGTGGGAGTGGTAATGGGGAGGCAGGATTTAATTTTGACTAAACTTACTTGAGTTTCTGGCCAAAATGTCCCCATGGGAACCTTCAATAGCCTTAACCTCAGATGAACCCCTGCTCCTGTCTGTCTCTCTCTACTGCTGCGTGTGTGTGTGTGTGTGTGTTGAGACATGAATGGAGTTCTGTATAATCAGGCCTTTAGGGAACTGCTGCTTACTTGTGCGTGTGTGTCAATAAATTTAATTTATTTGAGGATTTCTGTGTGATAGAAATGTGTAGGTGTATATATGCTGTGCATTTATATATGTGTATATGTATGTGTTTCTACATGTATGTGAATCTAAATCTCATCCCTCTTTCTTTTATTCAGGTGGCTAAGATTGAGTATGTGCGGCGAAGACCGAAGCTGCGGGAGGTACAGGTGCAGCTGGAGGATCATCTTGAGTGTGTGTGTGTGTCCAAACACCATACAGAGTCTCGTCTTCACACAGGTAAATAATGCACATACTGTATTTATGATAATGTGATATATCACCTTTAAATCACATTAATCACATATTTATTATATGATATACTGTTTTTACACTTGATGACAGAAAGCTATGTGCCAAGGCTTGAAAAGCGAAAAAATGTGAAGAAGGAAAGTAAAAAGCCGAATTCACACACACATTTGGCTCATAGTCAAAAATTTCAACAGTACTGGGTTTGAAGGTAGGCTCATCAATCAATCAATAGTAATCCAATCATCCAATCATACTTCTGAATAGCAAAAAAATAATAAAATGAGTTTTGTAGATTCACAAACCACATCCTGGCATTATACAAAATATATGTGGAATAGGCCCACTACCTAATGACCTGCATCTGCAATAAGAGAGAGGAAGAAAATGCAATTTGTTAATTTATCAGAAATTTTATTTAGCAGAAAAAAAGGTTATAGTATCATTGTCATGAAGGTTCCCCAATTAGCAGTTTAACTTGTATTAAGTGAGCCCATTGAGATTGAGTATAAACAGCATCCACCAAAGGTTTCTTTGCATGAATGGATGTCTCGTGGTTTACCACTTAATGTCTATATTTTGTGAGATGATCACTGTTTTACAGCACAAGATTGCTTTAGAATTTATGTCTTTTATTTTTTTATTTATTTTTTTATTGTATTTATGTCTCTGGCCATATTGTTTGAAAAACCATCATGCTACAATGATAAATATTATTAAATGGAGCTACAGCCAATGTATTAAGAGAGCCTGAAACTGTATGGAAAGTGGAAAGTCATATCCAAATTTTGCAAAGAAATGCCAGTGAACATTTTTGGCATGAATTCAGAAACAATGAGGTCTTTAATTCTGTTTTAATGTGGACATGGTAAATAGATCCTGCATGTACACAGTGCATCTGCTTCCTTAAATTGATTATGAATCATTTACTGATCAGGAAAAATGTGTGTAAAGCCGTTATTACATTACAAGTTCAATTTTCTGTATGATCACGTCGTGGTGAAATTACAAAAGTCAGTACCAGTTCTCAATCATCTAGCATTACAGCTACAACTTAAAGTTCTGCTGGTTTAGCTGTTGTTACTTTAGATACTGCAGCCAAGTTGACACAAATAAAATGTTTAAAACTTCGAGTATGTTTTAAAACTTCGAGTATAATCCAGCTCTTGATTTACAGTGTAAATACCTGTCAAAATAGGTGATTTGTCTTGAATTATTTGGCAGCTTGGTGTAATGACGGCTTTCAGACAATACTTAAATTGTGAAAAGCATTTGATTAGTTCCAGTAATGTTCATAATTGTTGCTTGCAATGAATGTATTTTAAAAGCTGGGTGTGGAGGTTCTTGTGATTTATTAATGTTTAGTAATTTAGTGACTAATATTTACACTCTGTGTTTCCAGACATTCGGTGATTGTGATTGGACAGCACTAAGAAGGAGTGATAAAGGGGAACTGTCTTAGCCAATCAGATTTTATTGGTTTCCTGGCTGAGTGTGGATCACTGAGCTTCAATGGAAGACTAAGGAATCTCTTCCCTCCTTCAATGGAGGTTTTTCTGAAACATTAGTGATATTTTGAGCTAAAGGACAAAAACTTTTGACCTCACTGATGGATTTTACTGGAAATGGCAGAGACTATTTTAATAGCTGCTGCGATTACGTGCAGCTGATGCTGCATATAAAATCAGATTCGACCGGCTTTTCAGTTCCCTGCTGATGATTTTTTTCTTTTGCAGATTCTTACTAAACTCTGGTTCTGTAGCAGTTTTCTATCATTTACAATATGTACAGTATAAAATAACCACATGTAGCAAATAAACTATTTATAAATACAATTCTGATGCTGTTTTATTCACAAATTTACATTATTCTTTTAGTTGACATGGACAAACAATCTTAATATTTCTACAATAAGATATTCACTTTTTTAATATTGTCATCTCTCATCAGTGTTTAACACTGATACAGAGGTTGCAAACTTGCTGATGATAATTAAATCAAGAGTAATTGATTACCCTCTTTAATTAAAAATTAGTGGTTAGCACGTTCGCCTCTCAGCGCTAGGGATTCCCGGTTCGAATCCCCATCTGGGTGGAGTTTCCATGTTCTCCCCATGTCTGCGTGGGTTTCCTCCGGGTTCTCCGGTTTCCTCCCACAGTCCAAAAACATGGATCAAGTCAATTAAATTCTCAAAATTGCCCCATATAGAGTGTGTCTGTGTGAGTGAGTGTGTGCCCAGCGATGGATTGGTGCCCTGTCCTGGGTGTATCTGCCCAGCGCCCGAGACGTTCTCCCCTGGATGGGCATGGGGAACCCCACCGCGACCCTAATAGAGGATAAAGTGGGAGATAATGAATGAATGAATGATGTTTTTATTCTGTCCTAATAAGTAAACGATAGAATTGAAAAAGTCTACTTTCCCATGACTGTTTACATTAAGTGTGTTTAATAAAATGGTAATATATGTAAAGATGGTGTGGTAAATCAGTAGTTAGGATGTTTGGCTATTAATCTCAAGTTTGTAGGTACAAATCCTAGGTCCACTAAAAGTTACCAAACGTAGGACCTTAACCCTCAGTGAGCCCGACCTGCCTGTGTTCTGACCCCAACCATGAGATTCTTGATATATGCTTTGGATAAAAGCGTCTGCTAAATGAGCAAACGTAAATAAAATATTATTTTGTCTAACAATGCTGAGACAGTAAAGTATAAAAAAAGCTGTTTATCATACATTAGCAGTGTAGCATAGCCAAGTGCTAGCTTATCTGCTTAGCCTTGACTAGTGTTCTGAGTATGACCTTCTTTCCCGGTGTCTTGCTTCTTATCAGAGAATGAACATTGCACTAAATCCTGAGAAATTACAAATGTTATTCTGTTTTATTGTCATCACATCTACCATTTTAGACTACATTTGTGTTAATCTGTAGCCATTCAAAGAGTTCAGGCATTAAAGCGCTCAATCAAGATTCAAATTCACTTATGGAGGTGCAGTCAAAATAAGACTGACTAATCAGAGCTCCTTTATGAAGTTCAAGTAAATAGCCTGCTTGTAACAGAGAACACAATATAATAGACAAGATGCTGATGATAACACAAACTGAAACATAAATGAACTTTTAAAGATGCAATTTTTTTTAAATGTTTTTTGTACAATAACCACATTTAGAACTGATTTACTCATTTTGACACATTACACAGATTACACATTATTTTATCGTCGAACTACACCAGAAATGGTGTCCAGTCCAGAGATTTTAAACAGAATTGATCATTTTTGCACTTTTTAATGAAATGATGCAAAAAATTGCAAATATGTTTGTACACACACACACACACACGAACACAGACGCTCAGTAAAAGCCATAGTGCATTCTAGCAGCAGGTCAATCATGTTTAATTATGTGTTTTTCCAGTGTTTATCAGCTGAATCATGTTGAATTTGGAAATTTTTAGTATAGTGTTTAGAAAAGAAACTGCAGCTATGGCGTTCCGATGAGCAGTTTCACGTCTGAATGCGTGTAGATAAACGCTCTTATAGTGGTACAGAAGCAACACCCGAGAGGTTTCAGTCTCATGCTGGAATGTGCTGGAGCTGTTCAGACAGGATCCAGTTGCTTAAGTATAAAATCAAAGCTGAACTTACTGAACTGTACTTATGTGTGTATGTGTGTGTTAGAGAGAGAGAGAAATTGAGAAAAAGAAGAAAAAATAGAAAAAGACCTTTTCGCCTGGGGACAGGTTAGTCCATTTCCTGCTGAGCTATATCACACCTGCACACTTCCTACGATAGAGGAAAAGAGATTTTAAAAAATGTGCAAATTGTTTGATGTTCCTTCCCTCAACTTGGTCCAGAATGGCTCATGTAAAGGCCTAGAATGGTAAAACTGTTGCAAATACCGTTCCACCCCTGATTATTCTGTGAATTTTTTATTACAATGTGTTTCTTATGCCACCGAGATGATTTATGATTTCCTGAAATTTGCATACAAATATATATATATATATATATATATATATATATATATATATATATATATATATATATATATATATATATATATATATATATAACAAATATATATAAAACTATCAACAAATGACATTAAGAACATCTCCATTTTAGGCTTCATTGATAACATACAATCCCTCTTTTTTGTACGTGATCTTTGTTAAGTGGTCCAATCTGAAGGATTGAAAGCCATGTTTTTAGGAGTCATGTTTCAGTGACTCCTAAAGCAGCGGAGCATAAAAAAAATCCAAGATTGTTCTGTTGATTAGTTGCAGTTCAGCAAATTATCAGGAAGCAGAGTGTCTCTTTCTCTAAGATGAAGCAATAATCTTCTCTGTCTGACTTTAGCCTGCAGCTCGGCACCACCACATAGCTAAGGCAAGAAAGGTCCAGTAAAAGAAAGCACAAAACACAGAACCGAATTAAGAAACTCTTTGACAGAGGTCTACCAAAGGTGCTGTGGCTGCCTCCATATATAAAAAAGAGTAATGCATATGTAAATTTGTTGTTTAATACACATTAACGGTTTCTTACAACCCAAGAAAAACAAGATGCTTTATGAAAAAAAATGTATTTGTGTGGGGTGTGTCAAGGTTGTGCATATTGTGAAATGTGCAAAAGCAAGAAAACTCCACAACATGGGATTTTAATAATAAGAGCATGCACAAGAAGGTGCACAAGGTTGGATTGTGTGTTAGATGTGGCTGTGCATGAGGCATGTTTTTTTTTTAAAGCGGTAGAAGGTGTAAGGCATACGTGTGCATGTAATGGTGGTGTTTCAAGAAGTAAGTTTGTGCATGAAACATTCTGTGCATAGGGCATTGTTGTACAGATGAGTGTTGTTGGCTCAAGAAAAGCACACGCAGTAGTATACACTATTACACAAACATGACAGTTCTGTTCTGACACTTATACCCAAGCCTTTCCTTCCAATATTTGTATTTATACCACACTTCACCCCTAATAATGTCCAAATCTCTCCTTACAATTACTAACTCCCCTCACCTTTTTACTTTCCATCTCACTTCACCCTGCTCAAAACACTCTCACCATTTAGGGATTATAAACTGATTCCAAGCAGAGCCTTAGAGTCCATTGTGTTTAGGATTTAATCCCGCAGATTCTCATCAACTCCAAAGCCATTAAAAGCAGTGTGACGTAAACACTAAACCAAAAAGAAAAAAAGAGGGAGGAAGAGAGAGTGGGAAATGCATTTTGCTGTGGCTCAGAAGTTACTCAGCAGATTAGTTTATTTATTTGTATAATCGAGAATTTGACACCTCCACAACTCTTAGGCCTTTTTTTCTTTTTTTAGCTTTTTAATGACTCTTTTATAGCATTGCAGTGTCACCATGGTGGTAGTGTTGTGTAGTGTGCATTTTATTATCTAATTTTACATATTTCTTATCACTTCCCTATGCAGATGTAAAATTACTGCTAACAGACAGTGATCACAAATCGTTGGTGTTTGGATATTTTTGATTGGTTTATTATTACTATTCTTAAACCAGCAGTAATACCAAGGTAATTAAAACACCAGCAACGCTATTGTGTTCCGATAATAGCACAACACATATAAACAGACCATAGAGTCTGCATTGCATCAGTTGAAACTCAGTAGAAACAAATCTATATATAATCTATTCACTCACACACACACACACACACACACACACACACACACACACACACACACACAGATACACTGTGTAATTTATGATATAATACGTAGAATATAAATAGGTTGTATGTTCTTATGTTTTTTTTGTATTAGATAATTAAAAAAAACATCTGACCTCAGGTAAACAACACATGATAAATTACACTAAATCATTATTCATTAACAAAAAATGTAAGTTTTTTAATCCAATATAAATATCTTTAGAAATATATAAACAATTATTTAGATTTCAATTAAAATGTTTTTTTTATAATGATACTAATAAACCTTTAGGTTTTTGCTGATTACTTGTGAACATTAAGTGACAGACTGCTTGTCATCACTTAGAGCAGTCACTATCTTTCATTCATCACTATGTTTTCCCTTACATAAACACATTTCTCCATCAAGCCCACTATACCCCCCACATGCTTGGTTTTGAGTTCTCTGTGGTGCATTTAAGTGCTGGACTCAGATGAAGGAGTAAGAAAATAAAAGAAAGCAGGACAGGAAACAAGTGAAGAAAGAAAGGGAAGCGTCTGGAGAGAGACGACATTCTTCATAGAACATCAACCGCTGCTTCAGAAGCCGAAACGAAGAGGGTAAAGAACAGAGACATGTTTCAGAGAGACCTGCCAAGAGAAAAACAACAGCACAGATAGTTCAGAGTGAATAAAGTGTGAACTTCCTGACCTGCCTGGAGGCTAAAGAGAGAGGGAGAGAAAACGAGAGAGAGGGAGTGTGGGATCGAGGTTGTCATGAACAAAAGAAGGAAACGACAGAATACTCTCACTCTGATCAGTAAAAACACTCAGTTCTGTCAGCAATACTCCAACTTTGAACTGCATCTGACAACCAACCTAAACACCAAACACCTCCTACATCTGTCACCATAAAAACTCTGGTAAAACTGTTCTATTTAAACATGACATTTTACCATGCAAGTGCAATTGTGTAGTAAAATAAAATAAACATTATATCCTACCTAACTGCAAAAAATAAATTGAATTGTTCTTCATACAATAAAACTTTAAGCAGTTTTAGAGATTCCAAACAGCAGAACCCTCACAGAGCAATTGTGGTGACTGAAGTAGAAAAAGTAGAAATAAAAGATTTAGCACCTTTTTGGCTGCTTAACAATTAGAAAATATCTGAAACTGGTTAAAAAAAAAGTCTAAATTAAATAAATAAGTACAATACAATGATTGTTATGTACAATATAGCAGACAATGGAGATTTTATTGATACAGATCAGTCAGCAGGATGTGGTGTGTTTGGGATGTAATAAATCCATTGTTTATATAAAAAAAGAGATTTCTGTATAAGATTCCTGATGATGAACAGGTGTGAGGGGTGATTCAGCCATGGGCAAAAAAATAGGTAGATTAGCAATGCTTGAAAGCTTGAAACCATAAGGCTTTAATTTACCTATCCATTACATATTAAATATCAAAATAAAACCTGGGCGGCACGGTGGCTTAGTGGTTAGCACGTTCGCCTCTCAGCACTAGGGATTCCCGGTTCGAATCCCCATCTGGGTGGAGTTTCCATGTTCTCCCCGTGTCTGCGTGGGTTTCCTCCGGGTTCTCCGGTTTCCTCCCACAGTCCAAAAACATGGATCAAGTCAATTGAGTTCTCCAAATTGCCCCATGTAGAGTGTGTGTGTGTGTGAGTGTGTGCCCAGCAATAGATTGGTGCCCTGTCCTGGGTGTATCTGCCCAGCACCCGAAACGTTCTCCCCTGGATGGGCATGGGGAACCCCACCGCGACCCTAATATAGGATAAAGCGGAAGATAATGAATGAATGAATGAATGAAAATAGAACCTAATTTAATTATCATACCAAATTTTATACTGTATGATTTATTACTTGAGTAAAATATATTTTAATAGTATCCAATGGTGCTTGAAAGTTTAGGAACATTTTTGAATTTGACTTATTTTTGCATAATAAATGTGATTTTGGGGAGGGTAATAATGGTCTATAATTTTCTCTATTTGTACACTTTTGAATATGGATTTGTGGACTTTTCACATTTGACCGATGTTTTGTTCCTCTGAAATCTTTATGCCATAATGCATTACAAAAAATGACTCTAATCTGATTAGACTCTAATAGAAATCCCTGTTCTTTAACAGGATGACCACCCACACCTAATCATCCCCTTAATTAAAAAACACATAACTCCACATTTCACCTTCAAATTATCTGAAAATCCAAAAGGTTCACATACATTTTTTTAAATATTGGCTATTTAAAACAGTCTATGTTTCTTCTGTTGTCAATTAATTACAAGGCTGTTTTTTTTTTATTATTTTTTATTTATCTGATATAAATGTCTTTAGGCTGGTTTAGGCTGGATGCTTAAAGGGTCATAGGAAAAGGTAAAAAAATACTACTTGTTTAAAAATGTCTGTATCTACACATAGGGCAGTAAAAAGTTCAAAAGTTTCAGTGAACTGGAAGTGTGACAAACTTGCCTGTACACGGACATGTGTTTATTTTGACCCCACACCTAGTAAAGAAAGCGGTAAAATCCCCAAGGATCACTGTAGAGAGTTACAAAAAAAGTACTATTATGGGCTCACTATGTCTATTTTTTATCAACAGACACCGCCTTCATGCTAAAAGCTTATTTGAAAGGCTTACCTGAAAAAAAAACTTTCCTTTTATCCAACCACAAATGCAGTCTGCTAAACACCATTGGGACTGGAATCATTTTATTTGGTCACATGAAACAACCATTGTGTTTTTTGGCAATAAACACACAAGGTGGGTTTGAAGCAAAAAGGGTAACTGTAAGGAACCGCATACCCACTTTGAGAATGATGTGGGTTTGTGATCTACTAAAGCTGTTTTTCATATAAAGTGATTAATTGATAAAGTGATTTATTTTGTCTACTTTTCATACACATAGAGGAACTTGACTTCCACATTTAACCCATCCGTGCAGTGAAACACACACACATTATACACAGTATGAAGTAAAGTGAGCACACGTGCCTGGAGTGGTGGGCAGCCTTGAATACAGCGCCTGGGAAGCAAATGGGGTCAGGTGCCTTGCCCAAGGGCACTTCAACCATGGTACTTGGTGCAACAGGGAATCGAACCGGGGACCTTCAGTTTACAGGGCTGGTTCCTTAACCACAATCCCATACCTGCCCCTAAATAAAAAAATCGGATTACTTTCAAATAACATTAATATGGATCTGTCTGTCTAAAATAGGGCTAGGTCATCATTGGACCTTTCATTAGATCATTAATCCAAAACGTATTAAAACAATCAATGCTAAAATAATTCAGAACACATAACCAAGCTTTTGTCATGCTGTCTCAGACCCTATTCTAAATCCTGTGGGTTGAGCTAAAGAGAGTGCACAAGGGGATATAGGACCCTAGGTAATCTGAAGAGATTTCGTAAAGCAAAAGTCTCAAATTTCCTGCTCTGTATGCTCCAGCCTTATAATACATTATAGAAAAAGATGTAAAAATTGTGATTTTAACAGAAATTTCTTTAAAAAATGTTAACTAGCAATGCCAATAATTGTAAAGTGGACAATTAATTAAAGCGAGAGAGAAAGAAGTACAAATAGAGAAGAAGTAACAAGGTATAGAATGGATTTAAGGGGCGTATATTCAATTCCCCTCCCGCCAAGTAAGGGCACTACCCATGACATTTGACCTTTGATCTGTGACACCAGGCTTTGTGGAGCAGTCAGGTGCCAGCTCGCCCAGCACTGCCATGGATTCCTAAGTGACACACACACACACAGAGAGAAAAGAGAGAGAGAGAGAGAGAGAGAGAGAGAGAGAGAGAGAGAGAGAGAGAGAGAGAGACAGAGAGAGAGAGGTTATTTTTATAACCCAAACAATAAACACATACTTAATATTACATAAATCAGTATTGTCCCCTTAGTCCTTCAAATCTATTTATGATACCTTAAAATCTAAATGAATTAGGTCCAAATTCTTTTTCTTTGCCTTTACAACATTTAAGATATATGTCTAGAGGGACTTCCACAAGTAACATGATATAATTTGAGCAACTGAGGGTGAAGGTACAGAACTGCCATCGGCAGTGTCTGTCAAAATACCCTTAGTACAACTGCCCCATATTCTATATATATTGTTTTACTGATATGTTATTTATATGGTAAGATTCCTGACTAGTAAAATGATACCCACAGACTCTTGCTCTAACACTAACTTAAATCTTTGTAAATCTTTGGAAATTGTATATATATATATATATATATATATATATATATATATATATATATATATATATATATATATATATATATATATATATACTTTTATATATATATACTTTTTTTTATACAAATACATCTTCAGGTCCATAAGATTTTAGTAAAATGTTATCAATTTTCCACTTCATGTAGCAGTTAGTACTCTTCACAAAGCTATTGCAACAAACCACAGCTTTATTTTATTAACTTTGCAATAGGTTGTGCTTCATATCTTAAAATGTATAAATTTACTTACATGAACTTCATTCATTTTCAAGCCATTTTTCTTAATTCAGGTTTCTATGTGCTGAAGTCTGTACCAGTTTAAATTAGGTGAAAGACAGGGAAACACCCTGAACAGGTCACCAGGCAGGGTGGAAACACAAACACACCAAGGGGAAATATTTCCTGATAGACTTAATTTTTTTCAGGATTGGAAAACTGTAAAGCTGCTTTGAGGCACTATATTAAGCTCTATCTAAATAAACCTTGAAATTGAATATCTTTGGACTGTGGGAGAAGACCCATGCAGACAAAAGGAGAACATGCAACACCAAACAAAAAAGACCTGGGCTTCCTTCTATTGTTTCAAGGAGTCCAATGCCTGCACATTATTTTGTTCTTCATTATCACACCCACTTTAAATCACTAATGGGGTTTTGATAAGTTGAATCAGGTGCGTTGGGTGGAGAGGATATGGTATAAGATAGGCTTTGAAGAACAGAAAAAGAAACATTGGTTTATGTTTACTCAGACCACCCCTCAATTACAACAGGAGTGGACACAGTTATTCGCTACTTTATATAGATACATATTGATTAAAATGTTATAAAGACACTGAATTGAATTCTAATGGATAGGGCTTTCACGGAATAGATATTAAAATAACTTTTATAATCTAGTAAAGAGCTTATATCTTTAGACCACCCAATATCGTCCACTGGAACATTACACGTGAATTCATCCTGAGGTTCTCTAGACACTAATAATGTTTATTTTTGCATTCCACAGTGAAAATCAAGTTATTTCATTTCACATCTCCTAAAAATGTTTCTCCTCAGGTCTAATCCCAGGAGCAGTATGGTCCGGATGCCGCAAGCATGGACTTGTGATCCTTCAGAACAAAGGCTCTGATTTAAGTGGTTCATTTCAGCTCTCATCACTCTTCTGCTCTTTGTTTGTTTTTTCACCCCCCCCCCCCCCCCCCCAAAAAAAAAAAAAAAAAAAAAAAACCTGGGCCCATTGAAGATTTTACCTTGAGAGATCAAACGTTAGAAGTACCGGAGCCTTTTATGTCAGAAACATGATGGAGATTACCATAAAGACGTCTAGGGGAAATGAGCAGTAAATGAGACAAGGAGAGACAAGGGAGGACTGTGGGGTAGAGGCAGAAAGATTGACACATGAGAGAGACAAACACAACAAGAGAGACATGAGAGAGATAAACATGAGATAGAGTAATGAGAGTCGTGTTAGACAAATGACACAAGATAGACATTTTAGAAAGAGACACACAGGAAAAAAAATAAAGAAAAGTAAAGAGAGTCATGGAAAAGAGAAGAAATGAGGCATTACTATTCTTATGTCTTAGATTAATGGGCGGGATTTTTGGTTCACTGAAAGACAATATATTACATTTTAAAACATTCTCGAAATACAGCATGACAGACATGCTACTAATGAATGCTTATTGTCACAAAGCTGCTGCATGTGTACTTTTCCTACATGCAATTAAGATTCTCTTTTCTGTTTATTCTTTGCAAGATATATTTTTTAATTATATTATTTTATACAATGTGTGATTGATTTGTTCATTTGTAATTAAAAATACCTCATTATACATTGCAATAAAAACTCACTTTTCATTAAAATGTAAACAAACAGGCAAATCTTTGAGATCTACACAAGCAAAATACTGAAAGTAAAGGTCCCAAGTTGCTACATTTTGCAGTAACATCTATAAACCATTTTTAATCTTCCATAAAGCTCTATACAGTCTGCTATTGCTGCTCTAAAACCTTCTAAGTTGTGCCCCTTCTTAGCTATGACAAAAGAATACTTTCACTGACAGGTGAGTCAACCAAACAAGAATGTGGTTTCAGAGGTGGATTTGTTTTTGCATTAATTTAATTTGTACCTTTTACAAAACGTTAGTCCTATATGGACTTGCAGTGCATAAAAAATGTGAAATAACACAAGCTGTTTAAGAATATGAATTTAAGCAAAGTGTTGGTATTTTGATGTGAAATTTACATTTACTTCCTATCTCTGAATGGTTTACAGAACCAAAAATCATCCATCCATCCATTATCTTTTGCTTAATAATATACTAGAGTCACCGGAGGAGGGGGGTTCCCAATGCACATCCAGGGGAGAACGTTCCAGGGGAGAACGCTGGGCAAAGACACCAAGGACAGGGCGCCAATCTATTGCTTGGCACACACTTACTGACTCCCACACATAAACACAGACTATATGTGGGCAATTTAGATAGCAGATAGTTTGCCTTGAGTCCTTGTATTTGGACTGTCCGAGGAAACCGAAGAACCCAGAGAAAAGCCACAGGGAGGACATCAAAAACTCAACCCAGATTGGGGTTCGAACCAGTGGTGAGAGAGGAACGTGCTAACCACTAAGTGACAGTGCTGCAAAACAAAAAGTAGGTAAAATGAAAATACAGAAATCCCCTGGTTATTAATCTGTATATAAGTATGTATGGCTGTGTGTATACCTTGCAGTGGGTTTGTGTCCTGTCTGCAGCGGTTGAGCCACTGATTTTCATCCTATGGGGGTAATGAAGTAATGACCCAGCCCCTTTAACTACCAAGATTGGGATACATTGATTAGAAAATGAATGAATGAATGCTAATTAAGCAAATCAAACAAAAATATTTTTATGGGTGCATACTTGAGGCGACTTGGGGGGCCTCGATGAGCTGCTTTGCATAGGCCCCTTAAAGCTCTTTTCTGAATATATCACTGCATTCCTTTATCTGTTTATTTTAACTTTTTCATTCATTCATTCTCTCCCGCTTTTTCCTCTATTAGGGTCGCGGTGGGGTTCCCCATGCCCATCCAGGGGAGAACGTCTCGGGCGCTGGGCAGATACACCCAGGACAGGGCGCCAATCCATCGCTGGGTACACACTCACACACTCAAACACACTCTATATGGGGCAGTTTAGAGAACTCAATTAACTTTTTTTTTCCATGTTTTTGGACTGTGGGAGGAAACCGGAGAACCCGGAGGAAACCCACGCGGACACGGGGAGAACATGGAAACTCCACCCAGATGGGGATTCGAACCGGGAATCCCTAGCGCTGAGAGGCGAACGTGCTAACCACTAAGCCACCGTGCCGCCCTATTTTAACTTTGTTGTTTTTAACTATTGGTATTAATTAAACATATTGTTGATGTGTATAAACTGTAGCACTGCTTGAAGTGGCTCCTTTTTACTCCTCATCAAGATGACGTGAGAAGCTCCTGCATGCTGAACCACAGTACTGAATGAAGCCTGTGTTTACACTTGCACTTGTGATCTTTGGGGGGGTTCCCCTCAGTCTCAGAGGCTCTGAGTCATAGCACGAGAACGTTCTTTGATAAAGGAGAACACATGAAAAGCAAACACTGCATCTTATAACTAATGCTTAATGCAACAGAATTGGCAAGCACTCAAATGTTCCTAGAGCAGCCATGAGATCTTCCAATCTGCAACATCTTACACATCAAAGCATCAACATGCACATGCTGAGAAATAGAAGCAGTGAGTCAGAAAAAGAAAAGGACATTTTTGAGTATGATGTGGACAGGTGTGGGGGGGGGGCAAGCTTGTTTTAGTATTACAACAGTAATTAGCTTTCTACTTTCAACTTTCAAAGTTTGGCAAAACCCTGAATTCTTGCAGGTGAATGGATTAGTAGTAAATTAATCATAAGGAGTTTTATATGATACGATCTAGCAATGAAACGGGGTTCTGAGGATGGGCCAAGAAGTTCTTGCATTGCATCATTACTACTGTTTAATTGGTATAGTTACTTGGTTGTTGTTTTTTATTCATTTCTATTTCAGTGTGCCATCACATTTTTATTCTGTTATAATTATGTTCATTTTATGTCAGTTATTAAAGTACCTTTACAGTAGGTTTATAGTTTCCATTACTATTGCAGTCTTCATTATAGTCATACATAAGGATATACAGTATATATAGTGTGTATGTCTGTTTGTGTGTAAGAGAGAGAGAGAATATGTGTATGGTGGTGGGTGGTCTGCTAAATGCCCTCTTCTCTCTGATGTTTTGCATGCAATTGTCTGTGTGTGTGTGGTGTATGCATGAACTTAGTTGCCCTCAACTGGTTTTAGAACTGATGAGGTAAATGTGGTATGGTTACTGCAGATTTTATCGTGTGAGCTGAAAGTTCTGAAGTAAAAGGCTGCGGGATAAAAGACTGTGAGTTTTGAGAAAGTACGGGCCGGGCCTGACTCAGTGTACTGCTCTCACGCCTTAGATGTCTGACTACAGGATGAAACATTGCATGTAAAGTCTAGGTTTCTAATAATGCATTCTTCATCTTAATAGCATTGTCTCACAAGCATTGTCTTAACATGACACTACAACAGCTGTTTAACAGGTGCAGGTTCTGGTTGTTATAAACCAGAACGTTTGGTTCTTAAAAAAACCTTTAATCTAAGTGATGAAATTAAATATAAAAAATACAATGATAAGTAAAAAAAGGAATAGGATATATAGAGAATAAACATATAGATTAATTTGTTGTTTGCCATTTCCAACCTACAGCTCAACTGACGGAATCTGTGGTGAGTGCTTTTGCCTCAGGGCTGGGATGGTATAACTATTTCTAACATATACAACTATGTGTTAAAGGCTTGTGTTTTTTTTTTTTTTTTTTTTTTACACTTTATGACCTGTTGTTAACCTGCAGGTCATCTAACCCTCAAATACCTACAAATATCTGCCCTGTTAATCCTATTCACCTGTGGTGTTGCAGGTCCTCTGACATCCACACACCTTAACACTCAGTTCTAACTTCTGTTTCTGCGACTGTCAGCTCATCACAGATGTCCAAATACAATGAAAGCATTATAAAAGCAATACTGACATAAATGACATTAAGGCAAAATCATGCTGTTTTCCAAGTATACCCCAAAAACATCTTACTCAGACACACACACACACACACACACACACGCACGCTTACACGGGCATACACATACACACATGCAGACACACATTAATAAAGCAGTGGTGATTCTGTACATGACGTGATGTAATGAGCTGCACAAAGAACTCTTTCTGTGCTGGAAACTTTAATGGCAACAGTGCTGTGAACATGTTCAGCACATCCCAACACACACCACTATTCAGCTCAGCATAACGACATCATCAGCCACTGAGTACTGACGCAAACACCAAAACCTAAGCATGTACGGAAAATCACACATACAAATACAGTTTGGAATAAGACTCCAGGCTAATACTGTGTATTTATACTGCCTTCCTAAACCAGTCTTGCTGCATTACAAATACATAGTGCAACAGTACAGTTATAACATTGCAATATAGTGACATGATAGCAAGTGTTTCAATTCCATAGTCCCTGAACCTGTAGTAATATAAGGGCAGTTTGGAAGACAGTTTAATTCATCATACCACAAGTCTAACAGAACAAGCAAAATTACAATTCTTAAAATATACTTCTGAATATCATCTTTCCATTTTGTCATTTATTTCTTGATGGTAGCAGGAGCGGGCAGCACAGTGGCTAACTGGGTTCTCCGGTTTCCTACCACTGCTCTGAATTGCCCCTATATAATTTATGTGTTCTCTACTGGTTGGGTATGGGTATGCCCCCTGTGTCCCTAGTCCATAGTATAGGATTGAGTAGAAGATAATAGGTAGGTAGCAGGAACAAGGCATCTTTAAACTGTTCTTTCCATGGTCACATTTACCAGCTCTTTGAAGAGCTGGTAATGTAGACATTACCAATCATGTCCTAGGTCAGTCCCATGGTCTCCTTTTTAGTTACGACCAAGGGGCATCCTGGCTAGATGCCTAAACCACCATAATTGACTCTTCTAATGTTTATGCATTAAAGTTGATGCTCTGTTCTCTTTTTGAATGTTAACACTCCTTACCAAATCCAACTAATGGTGTGCTTAGCCACCCTGTAAAGGAAAATCATATTCTCCAAATGGCCACACAATGTTTTTAGTGACTACACAGACAACGTAATGGGTGAGAGCTGGGGGAAAAATTTGACTGTTTAATTTTTAGAGCTTTCCCTTCTGCCTCAATTCTTCCAGTCGAATACAAGGAGAAGGCTTTTTTCTAGTAAAGAATCATGGACTCAGACTTGGTGGTGCTTTGCCTCATCATGTCGGACTTACAATCAGTCGCTAACAAACCTAGTGCATAATTGAAGTTACTGCTTGATGAGATTTACAAAACCACAACATCTGTAAAGAGAAGAGAGGCAACCCTAAAGTCACCATACTAGACACCCACCACCCACTGGCTGTGCCTTGTAATCATGTCCATGAAAATCAGGAAAAAAACTGGAGACATAGTACAGCTTTGGCAGAGTTCAACACCTAATTAAAACAAGTTTAACTTAGTGCCAAGTATACAGACACAGCTGAGCAGTTAAACAGAGTCAGAATAGCTCACAAAAGTAAACCAGGCACCCTCCTAGAGTTCCAAGACTTCTTTTCCGAAAACATGGTCATAATCTAAAAACACCCATAATCTTTCCATTTTTCATTAAGATGAATATCCACAGGTCCACAACCAAGACAGAATCCATGTTAATTGTCCCGAGTATGGAAGTTTGACAGTTGTGACGTGGTCTTCTTTCCAACAACATGGAGTAAGTTCATTTAGAGGACGAACAATGTAATGCCCAAATAACTGTAACACAAACTCTGATTAAAAATAAAAAAACTCTCTCTCATCCAAACCCGGCTCCTTTCCAGTGAATAATTTCACAGCAAACACATTTCACAGTGGGATTTAGGACTTTAGTGTGTTTTCTCACTATCTGACCACATCCTCAGTCAAGTTCAGGATCTCCCTTTCCCTGCTGAGAACATCCTGGAGGGGCTTTGACTGCTGAGTTGTCTCAAAGCCAGCTTTAAGGCCAACTTAGGCCCTTTTGGCTAGTCAAGCTCTGAAAGCCTCCTTTTCAGCCTGACTCTCATTCTTGTCATCATCTAGTGATAGTTCCTTGCTTTGCTTTCATGACAGGCACTAATGACCATCTGACTACAGCTTAATGTTGCTGCTTCAACAATAGAGGCTTTATAAAAAGTCCATACAGACTCTGTCCTCTCTTACTTAAAATTAGGGAAAAGTGCTCCCTGAGGTGTGAGTTGAAGAATCTATAGACAGGGTCTTTTATCAAATAGTCCAAGAACAGTCTTCAGAATTATGGAAGATAATTGATGCACCTGTTGGAGGTTACATTAATGAACTATGTGCAGATATTTGAAAAGGCAAGACGTTGCATGTGCGGAGAGGACCAGAGGCACCGGGAACAAGAAATTGGTGACACCAGCTAGCAATACAATGTGTGAATAAAAGCTGTTCCGGTTTGTAATAAATCCTGTTTCCATTTGTCAGGTATAAAGCACCACAGATTTATTCAGATGTAGAGGTGAATAAGGGATAATAGCAAATGTAAAGATAAAGGGGTATATGGGAATCAAGTTGATGTATAAAAATGATAATGATAGGGGAGTGGTAGCTCAGTGGTTTAGATGTTGGGCTATCAATCTGAAGGTTGGGGGTTCAAATCCCAGATCCACTGAAGTTACTAATGTGGGTCCTCTGAGCAAGGCCCTTAACCTTCATTGCTCCAGGAATGTTGTGATTAACCCTGTCTTCACCTTGTAAGTCGCTTTGGATAAAAGCGTCTGCTAAATGACCAAATGTAAATGTACAAATGTAAATGATAGATATGTATGAAAATGAACAAATATAGTGTCAGAGGTTTAATGTTATAAATGTGTAATTGAGGATGTTTTGGTTAAATTTTAGGTAAATTTAGGTTTCAATTCTTTATGCAAACACACTTAACATTCATTTAGACTTCTTTTCCTTCGTCCCTCAGAGTGAAGCTACTGTGGATCTGCTGGATCTTAGCCAGCTGTATTTGGACAGGCTAAGATGAGAGACAGACACTACACACCTACAGTTACTGTTTTGGAGACGAGCTCAGTTTGGGTTTACACACATCAGCTCCTCTTATATTTGATCTCCCATAACCTCTCAGCTAAAAACAACTGAAGCAGGAACACTCAGTTTATACAGACTATGAAAGAACCCTTGAGGAACACTGTCAGAAAAGATCCTTTCAGCCTCCGATCTGTTTCTATAATAAGACTCGGATCAGGAGAGAAAACTTGCACTGAGGAACTTTTGCACTCACCAAACTCCCATATTTATAAAGGAAGAAACAGTGCATGGCTGTCTTTACCTGTCAAACAAACAGCAACAGAATGTTACTTCTGTGTAAAAGAAAGTTTTTCTCAGCTTTAAATATCACAATAGTGCAGCCCATAGTACTTTTGTATTATATTCCAGTAAAGCTGCTGCAATCTATTTGTAATTGTAATTAAAATTGGTAGAATTTATTATAAATCAAATACAGCTAATGCAGATTAATATTTTCTTAATACTTTTTAAAACTACAAGGGTATAATGGTGTGCTCAGATGGTCTTCACTTTCAAGTAAACTGTAGAACTTGCAAAAGTTCTGCAAACTTTAGCTTTTACTTATTTCTATACCTTCATGTAATTAATGACAGTATCAGATCAGATTTTTAGATCAAGGCTTTGTGGGGTTTGTACTCTCTGGTTTAGCACTAAATGTTCTTTGTTTGACATATGACATTGGTGATGTGTTTAGCTGTTTCTAAAATCTGACAGCTCTAACAGTTTAAATTTGTCATTTTGTACTAGGTAAGTGTATAAATAGGAAATTACAAAGATTTTGTGCATATAACAAAAGGTTTTGCATTGATGTGTTATAATGAAATTTTTTTTTAGGCTTATAACATCTTTCTTTTGTTTAAACGATTTTATACTGTCAGCCTTTATAGTCAAAATAATGTTGGTTTTGACCTTAGATGCAGGACATACTTCCATGTTTATTGACAAATGTACTCTTACTCCCCTTGTTCACTATGGTAAAGGTGTACAATAAAACCACATGGGCAAAAAATCATGAAATGTTTGTTTTTGTGAAAAGTTTGAAAATGTAATAGGTCTGAAACATGAAAAAGCTCTTTATAGTTTTTTACCTGTGCATTTTTACCTATATGACTGTAAAAGGATTTTGTAAAGAAAAGTTTCTGTAGTCAGTTTTGCTATTCTCATTCTCCCCTTGTCTTTGGCAGCTCATCAGGCCATGTAATCAAAAACTGATGGCACAGAGTTTGTACTACTTAATATTCTGATATTATTTTTAAAATACACAGTTATCAATGCTAATCTGGTAGATCTATTGTTAAAGTGTCAAATTGTTAACAAAAATAACTCTGCATTGCAAAATAAAAAAAAATAAAAAAAAATATGCCTGTAACAATAACATCCCATTGTTTGTGGAAAGTTTTCAAGTAAGTAATAAAATAGCATGAAATGAAAAGTAATATTATTGTAAAATTGGTTGATCATTTATGGTTAATTGGTTGATAGTACCGCGACCCGAACCCCGGACAAGCGAAAGATAATGGATGGATGGATGGATGGATGGTTTATAGTACAAATCAAAGAGCAAAAGGTTCCCTGAAATTGCCACAGTCTTCAAATGACAAGTGTGTTCCTGAAGCTAACCAAATGGACAGGTATGTGTTCTTATGATCACAGTATAACAAATCACTGTTTAAAACGTTTATAAATACAGTATATATTACACTGAGTTCAAATAACCACACGTAATTTTAAATATTTTGTAGTTATTAACATATTACAAAAATGTAGATTGTTAATTCACTTGAACATTTCCTTTACTGACAGAAAGACAAAGAAAAGAATGTCAGAGAGTTTAATTTGTTTAAATATAAACAAAATTAGAAATTGATACCTGCAAATCACACAAAAGCAGTTAGGACACTATTCTGAAAGATTCCGCAATTAGCAAAATTCCTCGGGATATAAGATAAAAGTAAAAAAAGGAGCATCTGCCAAAGGCTTTGTCTTTGCAAGCAAGATTGTTCGTGGTTCACTACTTACTGCCAAACCCTGTGAGAAAAATGTCAGTTAGTTCAAAGCACATAAAAAGATCTTTCACCAGCTAAACAACATAATAAATCATTTTAAAATATAGGAGTCTGGAAGTTTAAAGGACAACGGTGCAAATCACTGTTAAATGTGCATGACCACCGAGCCATCAGGTTTTATTGTTTAAGAATCCTTCATGATACCATGATGAACATTGCTACATGGGCTTTTGAGTATGTTAAAATAATAACCGCCGTCATTTAATACTGTCTGCAAAAAAATGTGTTTAAAAGTGTATTACTTAAAAGTGAAAAACATATATTACTTTTGTGTAGAATTGCCAACGATTTGCCTGGACTCAAAGTCATCTAGGATAGACCAAGAGACAATGGAAATGTGTTCTGTGGTTGGCGTAGTAATGAATCGGTTTGATTTAATGCCCAAAATCTATCTGGGTCTGTACCATTAAAAAATACTACAAAAAACAACAACAAAAGTATCTGCACCACTGACAGACGCCTTACAGACCATGGACTGAGCAGCTCAAGTCATGTGTACAAGCAAAAAAAAAAATATATATATATATTCGCAAAACTTCAACAAATAATATATTACAATTTTTGCAAATCATTAATAAATACAGTAGTATAATTAAAAACAAAGGTAATGTGACCCCGGGTGGCACGGTGACTTAGTGGTTAGCACTTTCGCCTCTAAGCGCTAGGGATTCCCGGTTCGAATCCCAATCTGGGTGGAGTTTCCATATTCCCCCTGTGTCCGCGTGGGTTTCCTCCGGGTTCTCCGGTTTCCTCCCACAGTCCAAAAGCATGGATCAAGTCTATTGAATTTTCGAAATTGCCCCATATAGAGTGTCTGTGTGAGTGAGTGTGTGCCCACCGATGGATTGGCGCCCTGTCCTGGGTCTGCCCAGCGCCTGAAACATTCTCCCCTGGATGAGCATGGGGAACCCCACCACGACCCTACCAAAGGATAAAGCGGGAGATAATGGAATGGATGGGTAATGTGACCCAGTGGCAAACATCCCTTTGTCCCAACTTTTCTAGTGTCTTGCAGGGATATATATATATATATATATATTTGTAAGGTGAGGTAGCACATTATAAACCTCAGATTTATTTCAATTTTAAAAACTTTAACATTTCAGGACATGGGGTTTGTACATTACTTTATATTTCATATGATTCTCAGCTCCTGTGTTATCACCTATTGACTGTTTGGATGTTAATTCATGTTTAAGTTAATTTATAACATAAAACTTAATAAATTTCTATTGTTAGTAGTAATAATTAGGTTATTAAACCCAAATATATCTAATCACAATGGCACCAAAACAGCAGAGAGCGGCCAAAGGTCAGGTTTGTTTTTCTGGTAATTAGTGAGTTTAGGCCAGCTGCAGTGTAAAACCTGAACCTTTACTCAAAAAACATTTATTTTTCCTAGAAAATAAGATCAACAAACACAGCAACCCTACGGAGCTTAACTTAAACAGAGTTATGAGAGCCCCCTTAAACAGGACCGAGGTTGACGAGACTCGTGTTTCTTTATTTACACGGGATGTTTTTTGTACAAATTACCTTAAATTCGTTAAACGTTTCAGAAACTTCAGAAACAAAAGGAGCGATAACGCCACCTAGTGTTTCCTCTGTGAACAGTCCGAGACGTCTGTGAAACCAAGTCGCATTTAAGAGTAAAATGAATTGGGATTAATTCGAATTAATTGCAGTAATAATTCAAAATGTACAATACTTTAAATTAAAGATAATAATTAAAGAATGTTCAATGAAATGAGAATTTTCAAAATTTAGTTAGCACGTTTGTTTGTACACATGCTAATTGTTAGCTCAATGAAACATTTCAGCAAAGATTTCAGCAGCAAATTTTATCATGTAATAAAACATGACCTCTAGCAATTGTCTTTGTGTATTAGCATACTAAGAGTAAAGCATGTTTGAGCAAAAACATTTTTTATTTATTTACCAAGGAACTTATCTTCAATATTAATCATGGTTTATGTTCGCTTTGATTTTAATGAGGCGGCACGGTGGCTTAGTGGTTAGCACGTTCGCCTCTCAGCGCTAGGGATTCCCGGTTCGAATCCCCATCTGGGTGGAGTTTCCATGTTCTCCCCGTGTCTGCGTGGGTTTCCTCCGGGTTCTCCGGTTTCCTCCCACAGTCCAAAAACATGGATCAAGTCAATTGAATTCTCAAAATTGCCCCATATAGAGTGTGAATGTGTGAGTGAGTGTGTGCCCAGCGATGGATTGGCGCCCTGTCCTGGGTCTATCTGCCCAGCGCCCGAGATGTTCTCCCCTGGATGGGCATGGGGAGCCCCACCGCGACCCTAATAGAGGATAAAGCGGGAGATAATGAATGAATGATTTTAACGATGAAACGAACAGTAGCGAATCTCCTCCAGGAGCACAAACAGGTAAAAATAACTGCTTTTTTCACTTTTTTTACAGTTATTTCATCTTTAGTATTTAATCTGTTCCAGGTATCAGTCTTCATCATAATAAAGATAATACAACATTGTTTTAAAATTACCAAAATAGTTCTATGTAGAATAATTTTACACATTGCACAACAAAATAAAATTTCAAATTAGCAGTTGTAGGGTGTTCGAAAAGTCAGTGTGCAACTGAAAAGGAGGTTTATTAAAGAAGTTTTATTTTTATGGTGATGATGTATTTTGAGATGTAACAGGCCTCTAAACAAACCCGATATATTCTAAATTCGATTCTCTGTTTATGCACATTACTTTGATGGAGAATAAATAATTTTTTCTGAATTATTTTGCTGGGAGCTCCAGGTTATGATTTCCCTGTGATGCATCACACTCATGGGTCTGAATCAGAGTCACTGTAATTAGGTACAAGAGACTGATTGGTGCAGGGCTCAGCAGAGATGCTCCCTACTGTAGAACAATACACTGAAGCAGATGTGTCTTGAGTTTGTGCATGAGTGTGCCTTTACGTCACTGTGTTCTGGTAGGTTTTTTCACGTCTGATGCTGTAGAACTGTCTGAAACTCTGATTGCACCATCTGACCTTCTGCGCACCAGAGCACTAGATACTGATGTGTTCAGAGCTTTAGCTGCAGCGGCATCTCTACCTTCCTGTCCCAGTTTGTTCAATAAAGATCCCACTGCACCTCCGGTTGTAGCTGAAGAGGAGGGAGGCGAGAACCAGGAGCGGGTGGAAATCTGCTGCCTCTTTGCCTGTTGTCTGTCGTCATATGCTAAATAGACAAAAATTTCATGACCACAAGACCAATTTATGATTTTCCCTTCCTAATGCAAACATATAGTTAAACTATACACAATAGTTTCTTTAAAACCAAATTTCTTAACTAAGATTCAGTTAATTATTTTAGTTACTGCCCTCATTAAAACTACATCAGTCACAAGCTTATTATACACATCATTATATTATTACACAACTTTAAAAATATTGAAGTTTTTACACACACACACACACACACACACACACACACACACACACACAAAGTGATGTTCAGCTCACAGTCAGGGCTCTGAAGGGTGAGTAATGAGGCAAGCTTTTTGTCGTCTTCGTGTTCTGCTAGTAGAGGAATGCTGATATTCAGCCTCTTCTGCTCTGCATTATCTTTCTCCTTTTTCTCAATCCTCAGCTTTTTGTCTTCCTGCAGCACATGCAAATTTTTACAGTAAAAAAAAAAGTTTTTTTTTTATAATTCTCGTATTGTTTTTTTGTTGTCACACAAACACCAACACAAGTAGCAAAAGAAAAAAAAACATTTTAATTTGTAAAGTGTTTTTTACTAATTTTGCAGGATAACCAGTATTCCAGGTGTGAATAGATTATGAAAGATAAATTGTGAATAGTTATGACAGATTAGGTTGTGTATGTTTCAGTGATGTCATGTGTGAGGTGGAGTTTTCAGAATGTCATGTGTGGGGTTTTAAGGATTAGAATGGGTGTGGTATTTTGCATTGATTATATTAGATTGGTTTGTGAGTAACAAAATCATGTACAATGAGTAATTGAGACTGACCCTGAACTTCTTGCGGAGCAAGCTGTTTAGATCAAAGTCATCTTTCCAAACAGCTTGCTTCTCCTGAAGCTCTGTGAGAGAGGGGATCACAGCCCGCAGCTTCTCTTTATCTTTCCCAACATGATCAAGTTTATACATTGGATCCGTCTCCAGCTTCTCCTTTTCACTGTGTTCTGGGAACCACAAACAGGGTATATATTTAACTTGTATGTATATATTTTGTGTGGTGGTATGTGTGGACTGTGGATGTACCTGTCGTGAGTATCTGTTCATTTTCGGCCATGTTCCATCGTTCCTCTTTGCGCTGTGCACCGCTGACTATGATGTACTCACAGTTGGCAGGATCTGTTTGCATCTCAATGTAGTTCACACACAGGTGGCACTTCATCCTGAACCTGTAGTTTCACATGCACACGGATATTAGCTTTAATCCCACTGTTTGCACAGAGTAAAGAAATCCATTTTAATCATTGTGTGCTAAATTTAAACTGTGTAAAATATGAATACAAATCATGCAAGATCTAAAATGTCTTAAAAAAACAAACAAAAAAAAAACAGTACAGCATAACAGGAGAATGTAAAACACTGTGCAGGATCACCTGTTACTACACAGCACTTTATTGTAAGCATTTGGGCAAAAAATACAGCAGCAGCATTTTTAGATATTGTAAATTTCAAGAATAAACTGTATTTTTAGACAGTGAAAACATTAGAAGAAATTTGAGGATGAACAACATTTGCCTGTGCAGGCTTCCTCAAAGTGATTAATCTCCAAATATTTTTATAGCCAATCGCATATAAGCTATAAGTGTTTTAGAATTACACAACTTTTCCATCATATATATATATATATATATATATATATATATATATATATATATATATATATATATATATATAAAAAATATCTGTGTGTTTGTTTGCATGTGTTACCTGTATATAGGGGTGGTATAGTAATTACCCACTTTTTTCTTTTCTGCATTGTAACGAACCCCTAAATAAATTGGATATGGTGAGAAACAGAGTTTGAGTTAGAAACATGTTCACAACTAACAGGTGGTTTATCTTTCTTTCTGGCAAACTTTATAGAACAAGTGCTAAACAGTGCTGTAACTTACCCATTCCAATGTGATTCTTACAACCATCACACCAGATATTGTAGGGCATCTCAAACCTGTGGGAGTACATGTATTCTGAATATATCCTAATAGTACAGCAATAATAATAAAAAATACATAATGATAATAATAAATATTGACCACTGATAATAAAACTAAAATACCAATACTAATACAATAAAGCCTAAATTATTTTGTCACTGTTAGCACAAAGTTTTACATTTTTCATTAAGCTAAGTCTTCAGAATTTGATACAAAGTCCAGTTACATGTTTCCTTTAACAGCACTACATACAAGTTATTTGCATGTTACCTGATAATGAGAATACCCTGGGAGAGTTTTCTGGCTCTCTCCCGCAAAGGATGCGTGTTATGGTAGCCATTAATGGATCGATGCTGCAAAATATTAAAAAGTTATTATCATTATTAAAGTACCACTGTATGAAAACAACATGCAACTATATTTAGAAATTGAGTATTTAAAAGGTAACTTCTTTGACTTGCACTTTTTTATTAATTGATGTGTTACTTTAAAGAAATGTAAAAAATAAAGGAACATATATACAGCTTTTCACCCCCTCGCCCCCCCCACAAATACACACTTACCTTTGCCGGGTCAAAATCAGGGGGGTAATACTTATTTACTCCTTTTCTTTCACCCTAAACACATACACACAAAATTAGGTAAGGTAGCAGTATTTAACCTTAGTTAAATCTCATAACTTATCAATGCACAATGACAAGTAATAAATAATTAGTACTACAAACATGGGCCTTACCATGATGGCGCAGTATCACTTCAGTCCTTCTATCGCCTAAAAAACCTTGAAAACAGAAACCGGTGGAAATTAAGAAAAACTATTAGATTCAAACAATTTAATATATAATTTAAAAATCTAAAAAACACATTTATTTAATTGAGACTGCTCATCTTATTTCTGAACCACGAATCTAACTAAGGGTTTTCTGCATTATACAATACACTGCTTACACTTTTTATTAAAACCTTTAGAAGCCTTTTGCATTAATTTGGGTGCATGAAATCTACATTTATAAAAAGTTATTATTATCTCATTACCTGATTTTTTAAGCACACCTTCTGAATACTGTACTCAGTGTCCATTTCATTAGTTCCACTTACAATATAGATACACTGTAGTTCTGCAATTACATAATGTAGTCTTTCTGTTTTTCTGTATGCTTTTTTATCACCCTTTAACGTGTTCTTTACTGTTCTGAAGTACAACCTCCATAATAATAATAATAATAATACATTTTATTTCATAGGCGCCTTTCTGACACTCAAGGACACCTTACAGTTTACATGCAGGTTTTATTTGGGTAATGGTTGATTTTCTTCACAAAAGTGATATGTAATGGTGTAAATGTGTTTGCGTGTGTTACAATGACATGAGTGAAACTGATGCAGAAGTTTTGGACTTTTATATTAACACTGCTGGACTAAAAATAGTTCAATAGCTAAAAAAAATATTGTCTAACAAAGTGTGCAATAACTAATAAGCCACACTCATTCTCTCTCTCTCAATCTCTCTCTCTCAGATTTAACTAAAATGGATCTTACAAGGCAAAATGTCTTAATTGAAAATGATTTGGTGGGACAATTATCAAATGTGTCTCCTCCTTACATTAGCATTGCATTTACATCAAATACAATATAATGTATGTAATGTAAGTCAGTTTTGAGAATAACACATCAACATCAACATTCTGAATCATAAACAGACTCACTGGTTTCCAGACAAAAGACATAAATCATATTAAAAGTAAACTGCATTTTTTATTATTTTAGTATTTACAGGACATTTATTGTCAAGTAACTAATAGCTTAGCACACAATAGTTTACAAGTAGCATACCCAACACTGCCTACATATTTAAACCATTATATAAAGCCTACTTATTTGTGGAATCTTAACTAATCATCTGACATTTTGCAGAAGCGTTCCGTAACTCAATCTTAGCTTTGTCTGAACATCGCTATGACAACCATCACTCTCAACATTCCAAAGCTGTTGGGAATGTTCCATTATACTCGACAGTGAACGATTTCTAAAACCCAGAATATAATTTGTAGTTTTTACATATTTTAGGTGTTTTGACTCACTTTTTTCTCTCCCACGACATTACTTCTTTATTCTACATCTTCAAATACACTATCATGAAAATTAGTTGATGTCATTTAGCAACGTCTGGAGACTTTTAAGCCAGTCAATAGCTACATTCCTTACTGAGGAGTTGGGAACGCAGACTAGTTACAGTGTTCAGCGTGTGTGTTAAAGAAGGTGGCAGCATTGAGAAACGAAAGCAAAAGAAAGGGGATGCAGAGAGCTTGCGTGAAAAAAATAAAAAGTCTCATTGTAGATGTGGCAAAATGTGCCAAGATCACAGACATGTTTGCTGCTGTAGTAGCCTCCTCCGCTGGACAGCAGTGCTCCAGCAACAACAGGTTGTAGGTGAAGACAGCAGCAGTGGGCAGAAAGAGTAGCAGGAGTAGTAGTACCTACCTCTTAAGCACGTATTAATGTTAGGATAAAATGCTGTTATTATTTATTTGGTTACGAGCATGTTTGAAGCCAACTCAAGCCTTTTCTTTTTGGTTATCTTGGTTGGTGTAATGCATGACTATGCATGAGCCTTTTCTGATTCTTATCAAAAAATAAAAATGTAATATTAAGATACTGAAAAGAGTACAACAATAATTAGAGATGGGTTTGGGATTATGAAGAAATATTTTCCTTCAGGGAAAACATACCTAAACTAGAGTGGTGTTCATTACCTAAAGAAAATGCGACTTTGATAGCAGCTTGGTTGTAGAGGACACGCAGGGGTTTTGGGTGGTTGCTAAGGGATTTTTAAGTGATTGCTAAGGTGTTCGTTGGGGTTACTAAGGGATTTTAAGTGATTGCTAAGGTGTTCAAGGGATTTTAAGTGATTGCTAAGGTGTTCGTTGGGGTTGCTAAGGGATTTTTAAGTGATTGCTACGGTGTTCGTTGGGGTTGCTAAGGGATTTTAAGTGATTGATAAGGTGTTCAAGGGATTTTTAAGTGATTGCTAAGGTGTTAGTTGGGGTTGCTAAGGGATTTTTAATTGATTGCTAAGGTGTTCATTGGGGTTGCAAAGGTGTTTTGGGTGGTTGCTAAGGGATTTTAAGTGATTGATAAGGTGTTCAAGGGATTTTTAAGTGATTGCTAAGGTGTTAGTTGGGGTTGCTAAGGGATTTTTAATTGATTGCTAAGGTGTTCATTGGGGTTGCAAAGGTGTTTTGGGTGGTTGCTAAGGGATTTTAAGTGATTGATAAGGTGTTCAAGGGATTTTTAAGTGATTGCTAAGGTGTTAGTTGGGGTTGCTAAGGGATTTTTAATTGATTGCTAAGGTGTTCATTGGGGTTGCAAAGGTGTTTTGGGTGGTTGCTAAGGGATTTTAAGTGATTGCTTAGGTGTTTGTTGGGGATGCTAAGGGATTTTAAGTGATTGCAAAGGTGTTCGTTGGGGTTGCTAAGGGATTTTTAATTGATTGCTAAGGTGTTCATTGGGGTTGCAAAGGTGTTTTTGGTGGTTGCTAAGGGATTTTAAGTGATTGCTTAGGTGTTTGTTGGGGATGCTAAGGGATTTTAAGTGATTGCAAAGGTGTTCGTTGGGGTTGCTAAGGGATTTTTAATTGATTGCTAAGGTGTTCATTGGGGTTGCAAAGGTGTTTTGGGTGGTTGCTAAGGGATTTTAAGTGATTGCTTAGGTGTTTGTTGGGGTTGCTAAGGGATTTTAAGTGATTGCAAAGGTGTTCGTTGGGGTTGCTAAGGGGTTTTAAGTGATTGCTTAGGTGTTCATTGGGGTTGCTAAGGGGTTTTGGGTGGTTGCTACGGGATTTTAAGTGATTGCTAAGGTGTTTGTTGGGGTTGCAAAGGGATTTTTAAGTGATTGCTAAGGTGTTCATTGGGGTTGCTAAGGGGTTTTGGGTGGTTGCTAAGGGGTTTTAAGTGATTGCTTAGGTGTTCGTTGGGGTTGCTAAGGGATTTTTAAGTGATTGCTAAGGTGTTCATTGGGGTTGCTAAGGGGTTTTGGGTGGTTGCTAAGGGATTTTAAGTGATTGCTAAGGTGTTCGTTGGGGTTGCTAAGGGATTTTTAAATGATTGCTAAGGTGTTCATTGGGGTTGCTAAGGGGTTTTGGGTGGTTGCTAAGGGATTTTAAGTGATTGCTAAGGTGTTCGTTGGGGTTGCTAAGGGGTTCTGGGTGGTTGTGAAGGGGTTCAAGGTGATCACTAAGGTGTTTTACTATCGGACAACAATACTGTGTGACTGACTTCAGAAATCACACCACTTATTAGTCGGTTGTGCTGCGCTAATTATGAGAAGCCAGTTTGAGTAAAAAATGATTGTTTTTGTCTCAGTCCAGCCTGCAGTTGTTGTCTTATGTGAGCAGCGACTCGAAAAAACATAAACATACGCCCTTCATCAGCGAGAAATCAACACCCATATAGTATATCAGCTTTCTTTACGTAATTGATAACTTCAAAAATAGATAAAATGTTTTGTTTGACTTCCGATCACAATTACTCACCAAGTTTAAGTCCTGAAGAAAATAATAACGTGGTAACGAGCCAGTGTAGCTGGGCTGTCCTTCTTCTTCGAGGGTAAATGTAAGATTAGGCGACTTTTGTTTGGCCCATTACCGCCACCTTCAGTATACTATTGTTGAGTACGTTCTCTCGAGTTCTACATTACATTCATTCATTATCTTCCGCTTTATCCTATATACTAGGGTGGCGGTGGGGTTCCCCATGCCCATCCAGGGGAGAACGTGTCGGGCGCTGGGCAGATAGACCCAGGACAGGGTGACAATCCATCGCTGGGCACACACTCACTCACACAGACACACTCTATATAGGGCAATTTGGAGAACTCGATTGACTTGATCCATGTTTTTGGACTGTGGGAGGAAACCGGGGAACCCGGAGGAAACCCACCCAGACACAGGGAGAACATGGAAACTCCACCCAGATGGGGATTCGAACCGGGAATCCCTTGCGCTGAGAGGCGAACGTACTAAGCCACCGTGCCGCCCTACATTACATTACATTTGGTCAGCACAGGGTTAATCACAACATCCCTGGAGCAATGAGGGTTAAGGGCCTTGCTCACATTGGTAACGTCAGTGGACCTGGGATTTGAACCCACAACCTTCAGATTGATAGCCCAACGTCCTAACCACTGAGCTACCACACCCCTATCATTATCACTCTTGGCACTATTTTTATACATCTGAATAAACCTGTGGTGCTTTATACCTGACAAATGGAAACAGGATTTATTACAAACCGGAACAGTTTTTATTCACACATTGTATTGCTAGGTGGTGTCACCAATTTCTTGTTCCCGGTGCCTCTGGTCCTCTCAGATTGATAGCCCAACGCCCTAACCACTGAGCTACCTACCACACCCTCTGTTTGTTAAGTTCTGTTTGTTTTGTCACATATACATGCAGTATCGGTCAAAAACAGACACACCTGTTTGCTCCACTTATTGTCCACGTTATCAGTTCCACTTACCGTAAAGATGAACTTTGTAGTTCTACAATTACAGATTGTAGTCCATCAGTGTGTTAGTTACTCTGTTAGTCCGCTTTGCTCTGTTCTTTAATGGTCAGGACCCCAATACAGTAGCCACCAGTCCCGTAAGACACAATATCGTCCCATGTTTGGCAAAAATGTTGCCATTTTTACGATTTGTTCTAACATATCACATACACTCAAGAATAATTCATTACGGTCTCCCCAAACTTCCATTAACAGTTTGGAGTTTGTGAAACTTTAAAAATAAACACACTACTAAACACTAACAGGACTCTAAACAAACACAACATATGCTGAATTAGATTGTTATGCCTATGACTTTAATGAAAAATAAATATTTTTTCTGAATTATTTTACTAGGAGGCACGGTGGCTTAGTGGTTAGCACGTTCGCCTCTCAGCACTAGGGATTCCCGGTTCGAATCCCCATCTGGGTGGAGTTTCCATGTTCTCCCCGTGTCTGCGTGGATTTCCTCCAGGTTCTCTGGTTTCCTCCCACAGTCCAAAAACATGGATCAAGTCAATTGAGTTCTCCAAATTGCCCCATATAGAGTGTGTATGTGTGCGTGTCTGTGTGCCCAGTGATAGATTGGCGCCCTGTCCTGGGTGTATCTACCCAGTGCCCGAAACATTCTCCCCTGGATGGGCATGGGGAACCCCACCGCGACCCTAATATAGAAAAAAGTGGAAGATAATGAATGAATTTTACTAGGAGCTCCGGGCTACAATTTCCCTGTGATTCTGTGGTTTTAGTTGGTCTACTACTTTAGATTTTAATCATTTTTGTTGAGTCAGTGTAGGTCAGTAGGTACTAGAGACTTAGATGCATTACAGTGTCCTGGGTCTGAATCTGAGTCACTGAAAACAGGTACAAGAGAGTTAGATGCATTACATCCTGAATCTAAATCTGAGACAGTATAGTGATATTCAGCCTCTTCCTCTCTGCATTAGCTTTCTCTTACTATCTACTATGGCTCTTATAATTTATCTAACAGGAAATATATGAATAAATGTTAAAAAAAAAACTGCTGAATCTTAGTCCTGTTAATCACTATTTAATTTTCTCTGATTGCAAATGATTTAACTCTGATTGTAAATGATTTCTAATTTCAGGATTTACTAAATAACTAAATTCAAAAGAAAGTAAACAGTGAATTGTTAAGACATTTAAATTCTTTAATTTATAAGCCCAATGTGTGTGTGTGTGTGTGTGTATTTATTTATGCATCTTTTTATTTCCCCCACATTTCAGAAATCATAATTTCACATTTTAAACAATTTTGCAGAAAAATAACAGAATTTTTCAATATAATAAAATGTCCACTGATTTACTCTCTTTCTTTAGATTCAAACAGACCAAGCAGAGTGGCTTCAGCTTCCAGCAGCGTGGTGTCTGTAGAGGCACCAATGAAGCGAGAGGTCAGTTCCAGATCCTCCAGTCGGAGTCGAACTCGACTGCCCCGTCTGTATTTCTCCCCGTCCACTGACGGCCGCTTACACACACAATGGAACTTTCCTCCAAAATCAATGTACAATTCGTCCTGGACTATGTGAAAGATTTTCCCTATCACAATCTTATCCCTCGCAGGACCCATCTGTACTAACGGCGAGTTCCGTAGCAATGCTGCAAACGTCTGCATCTCCTCAGTGGAGTGTGATTGGTTCTGGACCTGCTTCTGCAAAAGGAAAAAAATTGGTTGGGGTCAGAACACAGGGTTACATACAGCACCCCTAGAGCAATAGAGGTTAAAAGCCTTGCTCAGGGACCCACATTGGAAAACTTAATGATTGCTAGCCCAACAGCCTAACCACTGAGTTACCACACCCACAGTATGTGAAGTATGTACTAATGACTAAAATGATTAATATCTGAAAATAATAATAGATCCCCTTGAAATAATTGTATTGATTGTTAGTTGCGGCGGCACGGTGACTTAGTGGTTAGCACATTCGCCTCTCAGCACTAGGGATTCCCGGTTCGAATCCCCATCTGGGTGGAGTTTCCATGTTCTCCCTGTGTCCGCGTTCCGCGTGGGTTTCCTCCGGGTTCTCCGGTTTCCTCCCATAGTCCAAAAACATGGATCAAGTCAATTGAATTCTCCAAATTGCCCCCTATAGGGTGTGTCTGTGTGAGTGTGTGATTGGCGCTCTGTCCTGGATGTGTCTGCCCAGCGCCCGAGACGTTCTCCCCTGGATGGGCATGGGGAACCCCCCCTCAACGCTAATAGAGGATAAAGCGGAAGATAATGAATGAATGATTGTTAGTTAACTGGTAATTACTGTGATACAGAGTTTATTTCTTTAATAAAATGTAATATTTATTTATTCATTCATTCATTATCTTCCGCTTTATCCTCTAGTAGGGTCACGATGGGGTTCCCCATGCCCATCCAGGGGAGAACGTTTTGGGCACTGGGCAGATAGACCCAGGACAGGGCGCCAATCCATCGCTGGGCACACACTCACTCACACAGACACACTCTATATGGGGCAATTTGGAGTTCAATTGACTTGATCCATGTTTTTGAACTGTGGGAGGAAACCGGAGAAGCCGGAGGAAACCCACGCGGACACGGGGAGAACATGGAAACTCCACCCAGAATCCCTAGTGCTGAGAGGCGAACGTGCTAACCACTAAGCGTTCATTAATTAAAGTGAAATTAAATTAACTAGCAGTTTCTGTAATAAACGTTAATGACTATGTTCTTATTCATTAGATTCAGATTAGATTCAGTACCTGCTGCATCTTTAGTTCAGAGTGAAGTTCATAGGCAGAAGCGAATCCTCCCCGTTGTTTTTCCTCCGTAATTTGTTTCGGTTTCTCCCCTTCATCTGCTCCTCCATCTCCTCTGTCACCAATAAAACGGATCCCTACGACATTAAACGCTGTACGTTTAGATAACAACGTTCCCCTGCAGCACACACCACTCACAACCTTGTACAGAGCCGCCATGCTGTTCATACGACAGTCTGCGGCTGACACCCGCCGTGTCCCAAACTGCTGCACCCTTGAAAACTAGGGGACTAAAACAGGGACCTCGTTCTCCGTGTAGTGTACCTAGAGAGTTTACAAAAATATTTGTAGCCTCCCCGATGGAGAGAGGAATTCTGGGAAGTTGTTCATATGCGTTACAGAAACACTCGCAACAAAAAACATTAACAAAATTCATACATTAATTGTATTTTATTATCATTTGCGGTTGTTGGAATTTATTGAACGTAAAAAGTTTTTTTTTTTAAAGAATTGCATTATTTGAAAGGTTTGGTCAACTTTGGAAAGCTTTTACCATTGTAATGATATTTTTGTAATTTACGATATGTAAACAACTGCTGAATGGCAGAGGGAATGACCAGGTGGGGGTTCAGAGTGTGTAATTGTAGGAATGACCACTTGTCGAATGAGAATGAGGAGTCAGAAAGTCTGGTTACAGGATGACCTGTAAAAATATAGAATTAGGGGGCAAGTAACATTTGTTAAAAAGTATTATTGGGACTGGAGGCTCAGAAAATCCCACCATATTTGGAAGGTCCAGTCACACTCACCCAAAGAAGAAGGACAGCCCACCTAAGGAATATATACTGAAGCAGGATCTTTGAGAATTCAGTAGAGCTGTGCGATACCAAGAATTTTGGTATCGATCCGATACCAAATAAATACAGGGCCAATATCGCGATATTCGATACCGATACTTTTTAATATTTAAGCTTCATTGATCCAAAAGACCTAGTATAGAATTTCGCCAAACATTGTAGGTGACAACAAAATAATGTATCCCAATCAACATCTTTGTTTAGAAACAATGGAACAGTAATAAAACAAAGTTTGCTTTAACGTGAGGAAAATATATATTTTTGAGGTACAAAAGGAGAAATGACAATACAAATATAAAGTAAAAATGCTCCCCTCACTAGACAGTTTTTTCTTTGTTTGTTTCTTTTTTTCAAATAGAATTGTTCTTAGGCAAAACAATAAAAAGGGAATTTTCACACACAAAAAACTTGAGTATCGATATTTTTACGCAAGTATTGTTCAATACCAATACCAGCGTTGGTATCGATATTATCGATATTTGTATCGATCCGCACAGCTCTAGAATTCAGAGCTCTCTCATCAATCGTGGTTGCCCGCCATTGATGATTTTTCCTGTACACTTGTTTGACTATTCAGTAAAGCGCATTAAATTCTTTTGGAACAAAACCGCCGACTTATGACCGTTTATTGGAATCTAACACGGTCCTTATCTTTTTGTTACGAAGGACATAACGCGATGTAGAACGTTTACGAAAAAGTAAAAGAGGCTGTGTTCGGAATGGACTACCAGTTGCCTATTTCGCTACTTACTACATCACATTTATGAGTGAACTGATTCGTTTTTTTAAGCGTAGATTAATGTTAATATGCCGAATAAACTGTCGGTTTGATATAGGATAGCGAGGTGTTTTGTACTGTACATTAGAGCTGTGCAGATCGATACAAATATCGATAATATCGATACCAACGCTGGTATTGGTATTGAACAATACTTGCGTAAAAATATCGATACTCAAGTTTTTTGTGTGTGAATATTCCTTTTTTATTGTTTTGCCTAAGAACAATTCTATTTGAAAAAAGAAACAAAGAAAGAAAAAACTGTCTAGTGAGGGGAGTATTTTTACTTTATATTTGTATTGTCGTTTCTCCTTTTGTACCTCAAAAATATATATTTTCCTCACGTTAAAGCAAACTTTGTTTTATTACTGTTCCATTGTTTCTAAACAAAGATGTTGATTGGGATACATTATTTTGTTGTCACCTACAATGTTTGGCGAAATTCTATACTAGGTCTTTTGGATCAATGAAGCTTAAATATTAAAAAAGTATCGGTATCGAATATCGTGATATCGGCCCTGTATTTACTTGGTATCGCACAGCTCTACTGTACATCGTATTTACACTACAACTCCAGATGCATTGTGCAAAATCCGAACAACGCTCCAGCTGACTAACACTACATATAGTGCACTATTTCTGGAAATGGACGGTTTCCGAACGCGCGAAGCTTAGCTGTACGCATGCGTAGTAAAACAGACTCGCTAACGTCGTACGTACGCAGTACAAGATGGACGTGTTTGTGGTTTCTCCGTCATTAAAGTTTGTCACGGTTGCAGTGCCCGTCGGCTTTACTGTAACCGACCTCATACAGCTCACACAGGTGAGGTTTTCACTTTACTGTCATTAGAATATCCATTCATTCATTATCTACCGCTTTATCCTCTATTAGGTTCGCGGTGGGGTTCCCCATGCCCATCCAGGGGAGAACGTCTCGTCTCGGGCGCTGGGCAGATAGACCCAGGACAGGGTGCCAATCCATCGCTGGGCACACACTCACTCACACAGACTCTATTTTGAGAATTCAATTAACTTGATCCATGTTTTTGGACTGTGGGAGGAAACCGGAGAACCCGGAGGAAACCCACGCGGACACGGGGAGAACATGGAAACTCCACCCAGATGGGGATTCGAACCGGGAATCCCTAGCGCTGAGAGACGAACGTGCTAATCACTAAGTCACCGTGCCGCCCTCATTAGAATATATGCTTTTTAAAGACATTCAAACGTAATGACTGGACTTAATGAGCTTATAACTGTAGGTATTTCTTATCTACATACCTCACCAAAGGTTAACGTTAGTTTGTGTTTCTACGTGAATGAAACGCTGTGAATCCATGAGGTTTTGAATAAAAATATATTTGGCTTTTTAGTTAGGTACAGAAACAGTATTCTATTCGAATGCGGTTCACGACACCATAGCAGTTGTGATCAACGCACCGTAAATAAAACATTTACTGCATAAAAAAAGTGAAACAAGTTAAGTAGTTGCCCAGCGATGCATTGGCGCCCTGTCCTGGGTGTATCTGCCCAGCGCCCGAGACGTTCTCCCCTGGATGGGCATGGGGAACCCCACCGCGACCCTAATAGAGGATAAAGCGGAAGATAATGAATGAATGAATGAAGTTAAGTAGTAACAAGAACGTGATAAAGTAAGTCTAAAGTGATACCCATCCATCGATCCATTATCTTCCGCTTTATCCTATGGGGGTGGTGGGTTCCCCATGCTCATCCATGGGAGAACGTTTCGGGTGCTGGGCAGATAGACCCAGGACAGGGCACCAATCTATCACTGGGCACACACTCACACAGACATGCACACATAAACACTCTTTATGGGGCAATTTGGCGAATTCAACTGACCTTGATTCATGTTTTTGGACTGTGGGAGGAAACCGGAGAACCCGGAGGAAACCCACGGGGAGAACATGGAAACTCCACCCAGATTGGGATTCGAACCAGGAATTAGGCGAACGTCCTTACCACTAAGCCACAGTGCTGCCCTAAACTGATGCCGTCCAGTATTAGTTTATTCATTAATTACCTTTCGCTTAGTCTGCCACAGGGGAGAACGTTTCGGGCGCTGGGCAGATCCACCCAGGACAGGGCGCCAATCTATCGCTGGACACAGACACGAAATATATGGGGCAATTTAGAGCGTTCAATTGATCTTGAATCCATGTTTTTGTACTGTGGGAGAAAACCGGAGAAAATCTATGAGGACATGGAAAGAACATGGAGAGAATTCCACCTAGATTGGGATTCGAACCTGAATCCACAGCGCTGAGAGGTGAACACGCTAACCACTAAGCCACCGTGTTGCCCACAGTCCTATATGCAATCAATATTCAACCCTCCAAAGATTTTAAGGATTTCAATATAAGTTTTTTCAAACAGCAAGATTTTGCTTTGGATGACTTCTTAGGAGTTGAGTGATGCATAAAATCAGAAGAGAAAATGCATGATATAGTATTTGTGTGTAACAATATATTTTGTTAAGATAGCCATGTCACAATTATTCAACCCCTATATAATATTGTTGTTTTTAATGCTTTCTGACAAGTTTTATGGACTGAAGTGGCGTTCAAACATAACTAAGCCTTTGAGAAATCTATAATGATCCTTAATTAGCTTCAGCTGTAATGCATATATATATAAATATCAGCTGTTGTGCATATACAGTTGTGATCAAATTTATTCAACCCCCAATGCTGCGAAGGGTTTTATGGAATTCAGTGCACATTTGTAATTGTGTTCATAATGAAATCTTACAAGGACTTGTTAAAGAACTAAATGCAACTAAGATAGCATCAATTGTTTTTGTCATAAAGTATTAAATGGCCTTTTTGTGATTTCTTCATTGACACAATTATTCAACCCCTTTACAACTACCACTCATAAGAACAGAGGTTCATTCCAGTGTTTTCAATCAGGTATTGAAAACACCTGTGGATGTCAACGAGCAGCAATCAAGCATGATAAGCACCAATTAGGCAGATTTAAAAGGACTGTGATACTCAGCTCCTTCTAGACATCTACTGGTGTGTTTACAAGCATGCTGAAGGCAAGAGAATGGTCCCAGAAGACAAGAGAAGAGGTTATTGCTCTTCACAAGAATGGCAATGGATATAAAAAAGATTGCGAAGTTGTTAAATATTCCAAGAGACACTATCGGAAGTATCATTCGCAAGTTCAAGTTAAAGGGCACAGTGGAAACGTTACCTGGTCGTGGCAGAAAGAAGATCCTGACCGCGACTGCTGTGCGCTACCTGAAGCGTAATGTGGAGAAAAATCCCCGCGTGACTGCTAAGGAACTGAAAAAAGACCTGTCAGATGTGGGCACTGAAGTTTCAGCTCAGACAATAAGGCGCGCACTGCGTAACGAAGACCTCCATGCCAGAACTCCCAGGCGCACCCCCTTGCTGACTCCAAAGAACAAGAAAAGTCGACTGCAGTATGCCAAAAGTCATGTGGACAAGCCACAAAGGTTTTGGGACAGTGTACTGTGGTCAGATGAAACTAAATTAGAACTGTTTGGGACAATGGACCAGTGCTATGTTTGAAGGAGGAAGAACCAGGCTTATGAACAAAAGAACACCTTGCCTACTGTGAAGCATGGCGGGGGGTCAATTATGCTTTGGGGCTGTTTTGCTTCTAATGGTACAGGAAAGCTTCAACGTGTGCAGGGTACCATGAATTCCCTTCAGTACCAGGAGATCTTGGAGGAAAAATGTGATGGAGTCAGTCACAAACCTGCGGCTTGGGAGACGTTGGACCTTCCAACAGGACAATGATCCGAAGCACACATCCAAGTCCACTAGAGCATGGTTGAACATGAAAGGCTGGAACATTCTAGAGTGGCCATCGCAATCACCAGACTTAAATCCAATTGAGAACCTCTGGTGGGACCTAAAGAAGGCAGTTGCAGTGCGCAAGCCTAAGAATGTGACTGAACTGGAGGTTTTTGCCCATGAAGAATAGGTCGCTGCAAGACACTTGTGTCAAGCTATGCTTCACGCTTGAAAGCTGTCATAACTGGAAAAGGATGTTGTACTAAGTACTAAAAAATAATGTCACTAGGGGTTGAATAAAACTGATAATGATGTGAGCACAGTAAAGACATTTGTGGTTATTCCATCATAAATATTATGTTATATTTGTCTAATTTATAAGTGCCTCTTTGATATAATTGTAAATAAGATGACTGAAATGATCCAAATCAATGTCAAACTGGCCAAAACACTTTATTTCAGTGGGGGTTGAATAAATTTGATCACAACTGTATAAAGCTGTTGTGCATATATGTGCACAAGGAGGACCTTAGAGGATGATTGGTGTATAAAAATGTTAGCATTTTTGCTTTAAGGTCATGGTGGAGTATGGTGTAGCTGACATTTTTAAAAGGTGCTGGTTTTCTGAGATTTTTTTTCATGGAAATCACATCTATTGATCAACATTTGATGATCATGCAAAGGACAATCCATGTTTCACCGTTTTGCCTTCTCCCTCTTGTGAAGTATGAGGGAAGTTGGAGGGCAATTATGATGTTGCGTCACCTGCTGATTTGAAGTAGTATTATACGTACATCAGAGCAGATGTTAAAAATAAGCAAAAAGGTGGCAGGATGAACACATTATTCGATACTCTTGCGGATGCAATTAAATCGCCGGTTGTATAATTCTTAAAGCAATGCCGAGAATGAGGAGTTGGTGGCACTGACTGGTGGTATTTTTTTTTATATATACGTTTTGTAGGGCCAGTGCAGTGATGATTTCTATATAAAGCGTGATGGACGATGTTCAGCGGGAGATGATGTTCTGGAAGCTGGAGCTGTGTATCGGGTGGAGCCACGTCTGCGTGGAGGTAAAGGGGGTAAGTCAGGTTTAAGTTCAGTCTTTTGTTTTCTTTTAATCCAAGATGAAATAAATAATTTTTCTTTGGGTGTGACAGGCTTTGGTTCCATGCTGCGGGCTCTTGGAGCTCAGATTGAGAAAACCACCAATCGTGAGGCCTGCAGAGACCTGAGTGGGCGGCGACTTAGAGATGTCAATCATGAAAAGGAGTGAGTCTAAATCATGTTTTGAGAAGTTAAAAGTATTACAGAAGGGAATGTTTTGTGCATCTATGCTTTTTATTTACTGTGGTGTTTATGTATGTAGGATGGCAGAGTGGTTAAAGAAACAGGCGGATAGAGAAGCCGAGAAGGAACAGCGGCGGTTGGAAAGGATTCAGAGGAAGTTGGCTAAACCAAAGCACTACTTCACTGATAATGATTATAAACAGCAATGTCAAGACCTGTCTGAGAGACTAGAGGATTCTGTCCTGAAAGGTAGAGCCACTCAACTTCCCTTTAATTACACCTATACAACAAACGGCTGCATGTCTACATTCCTAAGTTCAAAATAAAATGGACCAAACTCACAATTACAAAATATTAAGCTTTTAATAGACAGCATCACAAATCATTGATTAAAGAAATAGCATAAACGAAGTATAAGCTCTTCTGAGACTATTGATTGCTACATTCATTCATTATTCATTCATCATTCATTTCGGGCGCTGGGCAGATACACCCAGGACAGGGCACCAATCTATCAATGGGCACACACTCACTCACACAGACACGCACACATACACACTATAGGGGGAATTTGGAGAACTCAATTGACTTGATCCATGTTTTTGGACTGTGGGGGAAACCCACGCGGACATGGGGAGAACATGGAAACTCCACCCAGATGGGGATTCGAACCGGGAATCCCTAGTGCCGAGAGGCGAATGTGCCAACCACTATGCCACCGTGCCGCCTATTGATTGCTACAGTTAACAGATAAAGACAGAAAAAGCTGTCTTTGTCCTCTCCTTTATTATTGAACTTAAACTCACATGAATTACACATTTCTTTGGGTTTTCATTATTGTAGTTGGTATACAATTAGTTGTATACTAACTGGTTATTTAAATATTTACCATTTAAACTGAATATATTTCGCATAAATGCTATAGAAAATCTTGATGTGAAGCCCTGTGCAGCAAGAACCTTTTTACTGTATTCACTGTGGTGTTGGCTGGTTGTAGGAATGCAGGCGTCCTCCAGTAGTTTGGTGCGGGCAGACGAGGGGCCAGGACAAAAGCGCTCAGCTGATAGAAATGAAGATGTTTCCTCTAAGAGACAACGTTTCTGGTGAGTAAAACAGGATTTTTTTTTTACACAGTGAGGGCAAGTGCTTTCTGTATTCTCTGCAATTATAGAAAGTGAAAGATCTATAGCATGGTATTGACTTGACTGTTTTCCATCTTCTGCTGGCAAACTTAATGCCTTGGCATCTTATTGACATCTTCCCAAACTTTTGTCACCTTTGGAATTCTTTTACTAAACTTATTTCAAATTGATGGCGGCACGGTGGCTTAGTGGTTAGCACGTTCGCCTCTCAGCACTAGGGATTCCCGGTTCGAATCCCCATCTGGGTGGAGTTTCCATGTTCTCCCTGTGTCTGCGTGGGTTTCCTCCGGGTTCTCCAGTTACCTCCCACAGTCCAAAAACATGGATCAAGTCAATTGAATTCTCAAAATTGCCCCATATAGAGTGTGTTTGTGTGTGTGCCCAGCGATGGATTGGCGCCCTGTCCTGGGGTCTATCTGCCCAGCGCCCGAGACGTTCTCCCCTGGATGGGCATGGGGAACCCCACCGCGACCCTAATAGAGGATAAAGCGGGAGATAATGAATGAATTTCAAATTGATTTCAATAACAATTGAATAGATTTTGTCTTTATTGTATAAAATATTTCATTTTGCCAGTTTCCATATCTGTATTTGTACTAAGTCAGCTGATTTAAAGCAGCATATTTATATCATTACTTTAAAGATTTTAAGAGAGTGTTTATAAACTACTGTGTAAAGTATAAGCCCAAACTCAAATTGCCAAATTAACATGCTTTTAATTGTCTTCATAACAAAATATTGTTAAAACATGTTAAGCAAACAAGCAACTTAAAATGGGTCAGTCTTTTCCTTTAATTTCCTCATGTTATTCTTGTTAAAAAAACAAACCCGACTAACTTTGTGTATTATTGTTCTATTTTCCCTAGGACTGGTCTCGGGGATTTGGAGGACATGGACAGTTCAGATGAAGACAGTAATGATGCAGAACCTGGACCTTCCTCCTCCTTCGACTCCCCCATTTCATTTCCTTCCTGTAGCTCAACTACAGCTCTGGAATCCACAGTGACTGGTGGGCATGATGAAGCAGAGTGTGAGAAGCCATCCTGCAGCAGTAGCAACAGTAGTGGGAGTTCTCGTTCCAGTTCACCCCATTATCCGCAGAATGCTGATACAGAACAAAAATCGGAGGACAACCGAGACACAGATGCAGAGGAGAGTAAAGACACTGATGAAGGAAGAGAGGATGAGAAAACGTCTACAAATAAAGAGAACAATGGGCATAAAAGTGGTGATGAACCTGAAGCTAAGGAAATACTGGAAAAGGAGACAACGTGCACCACAGACCCACAGCAAGATACACCCATGGTAAGTGATGTCATACCATGCCAGAACATCCATTCCACACACAAGGAGTTGTGTAAAATTAATAACTAACATTGAAAATCTAACTGAAGTTAAATACAAGTAGTGCAATATGTCGGTACTACACACATGCCACAGATACATCTGTTATAACCTCATAAACTTTCAATAAGCACTCATACCTCATGTTTTAGAAAGCACTGTGATGTACAGCAGGGAAATGTACAGTGAATTGAACCTGAATTAAGGAATGATTCATTCAAATCCCCATCTGGGTGGA